>CM076576.1:88479672-88733624 GCA_034641835.2 Pinus albicaulis
GTGATACTGCATCTCCTCTTTGAAATTTTCCCACATGAATCCCTCCAAGATAGTACGGTATGCTCTAATGAAACCAGTGGGTTTAGAAAGAAAGATCTCATAGGCTGCATTAAGTAGTTCATCCTTAAGCTTGGAGTCTCTAGTCAAATAGATCTGATCATGAGAATAAATGACTCCCTCCACCACTTTATACCTCCTATCCTTCACTTTCCCATCAAGAACCTTACATGTGGAGAGGTTCTTGGAATATTCCACCAATAGTTGGGAATTCCAATATGGATATAGGCTTCCCAACAATGATAGCACTGTAGAAATATGAAATGATGTGCCTGTCATATGATAAATCTCCTCTTTGGAATGATCAATGCCAAAGCCACATGTTGGAGTGTTGTAACTCCACTTTTCTACCTCTCTTGCAGCTGATCTTGCTCAAGATAATATTGAAGTTCATGAAAGTCAACCTCTTTTTGAAAGGTCACTTTCTTCCAAAACTTCCATAGCATTTCCCATGCATGAAAGAGTGGTAATATTCTCTTGTCATATTCAAAAATATTCATTATATGTAGAAGTATCATTTGCTGCTCCAAGGCTATGGAGTGGCATTTTGACACCATGCTTATGTAATCATATATTTTTGAATCTTTCTTTTCCAGCACAAATAGCTGAGTGGAAGATAGCAAGGTCCACATTATAAATTTCTCACCTCTACCATCAAAAGTTCTCGGTGCTGTGATAGCTCTTCTCAAGGCTCCTTCCTTAGCCAAATATGTCATTGCTGCAACAAGTTGAGAGAACAATTTATTCATCTTCTCATCAGGGGGTCTCCCTAGTGGTATGCCACCATGTAAAGAGACATCAAGGCATAGAGCAGGATGTATATGTGTGTGGACTGATTTGTCCTTGCCTTCACTGCAAAAATCCTCCTGCCTCCTTTGTGCATCATTCTTCTAAAATAGAGAGGGGTGTGTGCTCCTTACCATATGATTCTTTTCCTCCCCTTTATCTCCTTCTTTCTTCAAGATCTCACCATTTTCCAATGATGGTACATGCTACACATGGATTGTGCCATGATCTCCATATGTGAGATTCTTTGGAACTCATTGCAAGAGTGGAAGAGTTTCTCTCCTTGGAGAAAATGATCCATCTTCCTCTTCATGAGGTATTGGATGTGATCTTGATATGATAGCACTGTTACCTCCAGCCTTCTCTTCCTCCTCATCAACATGTGAGAATTCCTCATCAACAATGAGAGACCTTAGATCTTGGTCTTACCTTGAAAGAGGAACCTCCATGTCTTCCTCTTGAGAAGAAATATCATCATGCAATAGGGAATTTTCCCTTGGCAAGGTATACAAATTTTAATCCCCTTCAATGGTTTTTTGAAATGGAGTTGGGTTTATAGATCCTTCCAACTCATGAAAAGGTTTTGGTTTGATAAGCTCCATAGAAGGTGTTTCATAAATTTTTTCATCAAACCTTTCCACTACTCTTCTAATGAACTTTAAATAAGTAGATGTATTTGAATTCTTTAATGAAAAGGACTCAAACAATCACCAAACATAAGCCTTACCTTCAAAACACAACGCTGATACTTTAATGGCTTCTTTTTATGAAACTTGATGTTGCTGCACATAGGTGTCTAGCTCCTCCACCCAAACCCTAGTTGGACATTTAGGTGAATCATCAAAAGTAGATAGAAAGAATCTACCCACACCATGCTGCTTGCCCCTTGTGCTCCTTTCCTCCTTGATCTTGCAGAACCCTTGGAAGTTTAAGTGACATTTGAACCTATTGGATTGCGATTCATACTCTTGAAAATAATCACCAAGAGTCTCCTTCTTTGACACATCTCCTTTATCCATATTATTTTTCATGAACATATGGTTGGTAGAGCATTTTAAATATGATGGTGTGGATGAATACTCACACCCATAATATGAGGAACTAGAGATTTCCTCATGTACAAATATTGTTGAGGGATCTACATGTTTTTCCCTCCTCATTTCTTTGATGTATTTTCTGATACCATGCAGAGTTTGAAGAAGAAATTTTGTGAACTTCTTCCCTCCAGAAAATAAGGGTTTGCCTTGATCCCTTTTGCAGATCCTCTCCTTCATATGAGAAGACTCCATAATAGTTGAAGTACACAGGATGAGCCAAGATTAGAGTTCTGATACCACTAAGGCCCAACCACTACACCAAAAGACTGGTCTAGTAGTGAGGGCAGCAACCCAGGGTGTTAAGGGTGGGTATTAAACCCCACTGGAGCATCTGAGGGCGGGGAACCTTGCGCAGTACCCCTCATTACATAGACCCTGGACACGTGGCTGCAAGCCCTACCTACACACGGGACATTACAGATACCTAAGGTCCAAACACTACACCAAAATATGGGTCTAGTAGTGAGGGCAACAACCCAGGGTGTTAAGGGTGGGCCTTAAGGTTGATCCTCCTCGTGGGAAACTAGCTCATAAAAAAAGGGTTTAAACTCTCCCACTGCAACACCCTGTAAAATAACGCAGATCCTCCAAGAGACTGCGCTGTGGCTATAGGTGAATACTTGGCCAAGTGTCAGATAGTGGAAATGAATTCCAGAAAATTCCTCTCAGATTTCTTAAACAAGATCTCCAAGGAAGAGTGGGGAATTTCCGCTTGAGAAAACCGTTGCATTAAATAGTGCAACAAACTTAGCTAAACAACTGAAGCATGAAAATAAGTCTAAACAGACCCAATTATCAAATCATATCTTTAATCATACCTCATATGGCTGCCATTCCCTTCATTATATAGTTGATGAGATTCCTCACCATGGGTCCCACCCATTCATGAGGTTACTTCCATGCAAAGGTTCCTCCTCCAAAATTACGTTGTCTCCATGAGTCCCACTCATCTATTTACAACGCTATTTGATTTGGTCAACCTTGAATTGATCTTCATGCATTGTCTCTTTTCACACCCAAGGTGTCTTTATTCTGACTAGCTGTTATAGCATCATTTCTCACCTTCACATGATTCATGATTGCTTTGATGGTTTTGGGCACCCATTCCTACAGACTTGGACAAATTCACTTAAAAACAGTGTAAAAATCCCCATACGCGACTATGCCCGTACTTTTCTGCGTGTATACGCGAGTCCAGCTGCACTTTTCCGCGCATGCCATTAAAATTATGAAAAAACATATAATTATTCCCTATTTTCGGGTTAGGTTGATGGTTACTCAGGTAGTTCAACCACCCCAGCACGTGGCCAACTGTTTCCAACTGTTGAAACTACTTGGAGGGAGTATAAAAACCCCTCATGTGTATGGCCTAAGGGAGAGAGAGAATTATTGATATTATACTCTATTGGTATTCCCTATCCAAGTCTGATTCCTCGTGCCTCCTGCACTTTTCCAGTTCATTACAGGAAACCCTTGTTTCCTTGAGATGTTCATCTCCCTATATGTCATATCGTATGCACCAGTTTGGAAGGAGTCTTAGCGAGGCAAGGGCGGGACGGATCCGGACGACGGTCTGCTCGAAGATCGTGGAAGGATTAAGGTGATCTCTCCACTCGTTACTTTTGTACATGCTATTTATAATACAGAAGTACCATCTTGTTCCTGAAATATACGTGTTAGTGTCTGCTTACATATATGAGAAAATTGTTATTTAAGCATTCATTATGGTTCATCTGATGTTTTATATGGATTTCACTAACATTTAGAGTAGATATATGCTGTACAACCAGTTCTTCATGCTTGTTTCTTCTTGTCTTTCAGGTTAAGAAGGAAGGACGGTTGCTGGGGGTTTGGACCCTGCGGGATCTGCTTCAACCGTAGGACCTACGGGTAACTTCCTCAATCTACTCTATTTAGTTTTTCTGAACATGCATGGTTGTGTGAGTCCTTCTTAAGTAGCATGCCCCTGCTCTGTGGAGGTTGTAACCCAACGAACCTCTAGGGTGATTTTCCCCGAAACAGAAATGGCGACTCCGCTGGGGACCACATTCTTGTGACTCCCCTGTTGGGTGGTTTCAGCTGTTTGGTAGGTTGCCGACAGTTTTAACTTTCATTTGCAGTCCAATTTAATTTTTCTCAGTCAGTCTGAAGTCCTGGTTTCTTATCTAGGCTTGTCCTTTTTGTTTTTTTCATTATTTACCTTTGTATACGCGCTTTTTTCTGCACACAGTCACGTATACACGCAAGTTTGTCTAAAGGGACCCGCGTATACGCGAGTTTCCCTTAGCACAGACGCGTATGCACGCTGGTTGCTAAACTGTGAAGTAGCGTATACCTAGGCAGATTTTGAATTTTTGGGTTTCTTGACTTTTTGGTCCTTTCTGGCTGTGGAGACTTGTTCCTACAGTGTCTCTGTACTCTCTGGATTGTGAAGGAAGTGGTTTCTGGTCTTTTCTCTCTTTCGTTTGATTGAAAACTAGTCTTTTTGGCAAAGTGTTGTTTCTGGTGCTGGCACTCCTGGTTTGAGTACCAAGATAGCTTTCTGAGCATTCTTGGCTGTTCTGCTTTATCAGAACAGTGAGCTCCTGCTCATTTACTCTTTCCTGTCTTTGTGTTTTGATTGGCACTACGATTTTTGCTCGTTTCTTGATTGGTTTTCTTGAGTTCAGTAGGCTAGGTCTTGTTGCAACTTTTGAAGAGTTTTTCTTGCTTCTTCGAAGTCTTTGCTTGCGGCAAGTTTATACTATTCTTCTAGGCTGGGTGGCTGTGTTTTCTTGTCTTCTTTTGCTCTCATTGATCTTGCTACTAGTTATCTTTATAAGGTTTGGAGCATTGTTGAAGTTTGTGCTTGAAATTCAGTCTTGTTTGGTTTGGATTTTGATAGTTTTTCTTGGTCTTTTCGAGCTCTTTCTCTATAAAACTAAAAAGCTCAAAAAACATTTGTTTTGATTTTTGTTTTTGCATTTCAAAGGCTCAAAAAACATTTTCTCTTGTTATTTTCTTTTGTTGTTGCATTTTCATTTTCGTTTTGCCATATCTTTTGAAGCTTTTGTGAGGTTTCCTGCTTTTGGTTTTTGGCTTGATAATTGGAAGGGAGTTGTCATTCATTTCTTCTTCTTGTTTTTTTGGGTGTCTTCATATTAAGAGTTCTTGATTTTGGGAACTAGCTTTCTGGACAACCAAGAAGAGTTAAAACTGAAGGACTTTTTGGGAAATTTCACTCTGCCTTAGGAGATTTGCATCTTAGGATTTGCATGCTTGTAGTGATTTGCATTAGGTGCATTTAAACATTTAGTCAATTTCATAGTTTTTTTGAGTGTGAGTTTGCTATTTGAAAATAAAAAATACAATTTTTAATCTCGTAGAACCCGTGTAAAGATTTCTTTTCATCGAAAGACAATAACTGCATCTGCATGTAGTTAAGTTTTTATTAATTTCTTTCTGCGTCAAAAACATCATAAGTTTCATCTCCATATCCTTGTGACTTAACATAACAGCCCATTAAAATAAGCGATTTAATTTAAAATCAACTAGCAAGTTTTCTAAGTGTCATACACCAACCAGCTAGGTTGTAGGGTCTTGGATTAGGTGAGTGGAGAGTTAACTCTCCAAGGCCGCTCAAAAAAAACATAGAAGTTGATTAATTGAGCGAAATCCAACTCTGTTAGGTGGACCGGGAAAGCTCTCCTCCAGAGAGTCAAGCGCAAGGGGAAGTGAAGGTTGAGAAGATGGATACCCCCCCTCCGATTAGCTGAATCTGACCTCAAGACCGTTCCGCCCGACTTCTGATACGGATTGGTGCCCATAGTTGCCACTCCTAGGTTCCACACAGGTGACTGTGGGGAGGAATACCTGTGGTACCTGAGGTAGACGTCGCATCACTTTCAGCAGTACTTTTGGGGGGTGCCCTTGCGAATCTTGGGTGCTTGAGCCGGCAAAGGCTGTCGTTAGGAGGTCGGCATAACTGTTTCTGATACCTTCGCTAGTTGTTCTGGGCCCTAATCATCCCAGACTGCTTTTGGGAGGTCCTATATTTCGCTTTCCTGTATTTTGGTGTCCGGTCCTCATCACCCGGAGTGGAAATACTTGGAGGCTGTTTGCTTGATTGTATCTCAGGGATTTTTCTTTTAGTGAGTGCTCTTTGCTCCTAGCTTGCCTAGCTTTTCACTTTTTTGAGTCTAATTTAAAATTTATAAAAGTGGCTGATCAAGCGCCTCGTCGATCGAGGAGAATCCGGGGGTTATCTCCCGAGAGTCCAGAGCCTTCTTCGAGAAGGCGTAGGAGTGATTTAGCAGGTGGTTACCACCCTGTGGCGTCTGACGCAGTGGAGAGAGATCCTCCACAAAGGTCTGAAGGTTTCATAGTTGATTCTGGTGTCGGTTCCGAGAGGAGCGTTCCGCTCACCTCGCGAGTTTTATTTCCTCAGGAAGAAGATTTTCAAATTGAAGACGTACCTGAGCCTCCGGCGACAGGTCCATCTCCTCTTCCTCCTGACTATCCGTTCGTTGTTCAGTACATCGGACCTGAGTCTCAGAGACCGGAAGATCTTCCGTATCTTTCCTATCTTTCGATGGCCACGACTGGGAACGCGGCTTCTGCCGTGAGTGCTGCAGGCATTCAGACCCCTGCTTCTGTTGAAGGAGGGGGCACTATTGCTTTATCTTCGATTGCTTCTAGTGCTGTTGTGTTTGGCTCTAGTTTCACCCAAGCACATGCTTCTCATTCTGGTCCCTTCTGTTCAGGGATGCCCTCTAGTGGGAATCCCTCTTTTTCCTTTTCCGCTGCTACAGCTGGATCTACACCCATGTCTTCTATGGCTAGTGGATCAGCTTCTTTTCAGGGTTTCCCCTTTGGGACTGGACACATTCCTAGTTCCAATCCTTCTTTAGGGTCGTTTCTGTTTACGTCCCAGACCCAGAGTTTCAACCCTTGGTCTGGGGGGCAGAGTTCGACTACTTTTACAGGATGAAATCCTGTGTTTACTACAGCGGGGGCAGGGAATCAGTTTTACGCAGGTCATCAAGGGAATGCTTCTTTCCCTTCGTCGAGTGCTTACCAGACCTTTTCTCCTCTTTCTAATGCCTGGAACCCCTATCAGGGGCTCTCCTCTTCATTCAATACTTCAGCGGGGGGAACTGGTCTGGGCTTTGGTAACGCTGCGTTGGGAGGAGGTTCTTCTCCTTTTTCTACGAGTCCTTTTTGGCAACCTGGTGCCTTATCAAATCCAGGCTATTCTTTTCAGAATGTTGGGAATCCATCCCATCAAGGATGGAATCCTCAGGCTCCGCCTCGCTTACCTTTTCTGGCAACGTTAAACTTGCCAGATTTGTCGAAGTTGACTAATGATCCGATTCGTTATAGTCCGGGGTGGCCTCCGGTCCCGATCAAAATTCCTTCAGATATTCCAAAATTTGAAGGTAAGAATGGGGAGGATCCGGCTGACCACATCACCACTTTCCACTTATGGTGTTCTTCGAACTCCCTGATCGATGATTCGATTAGGTTGAGATTATTTCAACGCACCCTAACTGGAAATGTTGCCAAATGGTATATCGAGCTCACTGGGGGCAGTTTCGCTACATTTGGGGAACTGGCTGTCACATTTCTAAACCATTTTCAGTTGCCTGTCAGATATGAGGCTGGGATCGAACTCCTGGATAATTTTAAACAGGATGAGGCAACGCACATTTCTGATCACATTCAGGAATGGAGGAGAAGGAAGAGGCTTATCAAAGCTCATATTCCTGGAGAATTCCTTCTCGAATGGTTTCTCAAATCCCTGCAGTCAGATATTTCAAAAGATGTATCCCTATCTAGGGTATTTTCTGAGGAGCAGGCCATTTTTAGGGCCCAGCAGCTGGAACTGATCTATTCTCAGTCTGGGGTCCTTTATAAATATTTGCCCAATGCTCCTCGCTCCAAATTGGATTTATCGAAAACTAAACCCGGTCCGCATGGTGATGGGCTTGTCGGATCGATCAATAGTGGTGCAGCCAGCCTGCTTTCTCAACTGCAGCAGTTGTCTTTGCAATCTGCTCCTTCTAGTCAGGCTGTGCCTGCCGAGTCATCACCTTCCCAGTCTTTGTCCATAAATGCTGTCCAAGCTTCTGATCCCAAAGGAAATCAACAATCCGATGGGAAGAAGAAGGGACGAAATAACAAGAAAAAGGGCAAGAACGGGAAGGGTAATGCAAATAAAACCAACGAGCGTGTTGGTGAGGGTCAAAAGGAGAAGAAGAAAGTGAAGTTTCCATGCAAGCTGTGTGCTGGAGACCATCTCACACACCTTTGCCCTAAAATTCAGGATGCTCAGCGCTTGTTGGCTCAGCAGGGTTCTTCTAGTTCCCAGGCTGTGTTAACAAACCCTTTTCCCTAAGGGCAGCAATTAGTTGTTGGCGCGAACCAAAATCCTGGGGCTTCCTCTAGGGGCACCCAGGAAGGGGAAATTCCATCAAACATTTTTATGATGAGTGCTCACGCGGATATCGCTACGAGATCCCGTGATTATGGCGGAGAAGAGTCTTCGAAAGCTAAGGAAGTTCCTGATGCTACTGAGCCGCTTCAAATTACGAAGCCTACTGTTGAGTCTATGCCTTGGATGCCCAAAGCATCTTCTAAGCGGTCAACGATTAATCCAAACGCTAGGGCTGCCCAGAACTACTCGATTGTGGAAGATCTGGCGCAGAGTCCTTGTGCTATGTTAGCTTTAGAGGTACTCCAGTCTTGTCCGGCTCAGCGCAGTGCTTTGCTCACTGCCATTGGGGCTATTGATCCAAAAAATTCTCTTCTGATTACTTTTGATATGACGAATTTTAAGAAGAGACTTCCTCATCACATGGCTTTTCATATTAAATCGTCGTATCGGAAGTGCAATATCTTTCGAACGGTTGTTGATGAGGGTGCTTCCACATGCGTGATGTCTCTCGCATGTTGGAAGACACTTGGATCTCCCAAAGTTGTTCCATCTAGCACTGTTCTTACTGTGTTCGATGGTCATTCTCACAGACCCCATGGTATTGTCCCGACTTTGCCCATCTGTGTTGGGGGAAAAACTGTCAATATAGAGGTTGAGGTAGTAGATGCAGCCTTGGACTACAACCTTCTGTTGGGGAGGAACTGGATTTATGAGATGGATGCCATTACATCCTCATTATTTCGGATTGTATGTTTCCCCCACGAAGGGAGAATCGTTACAGTGGATCAACTGGACTGTCCTCCTGTAGACCTGAATGCGCCTTCTGACTCATCTGTTCTGAAGTTGGATAATACTAAGGCGCATGTTGAGAATCTAGGAGTTGGAATGCATTCTTCCTTGATGGGTACTTTCGATCTTCCTCCTCCTACGGTGCATATTAATGCTATTTCATCCTCCAAGGCTCCCCTTCGAAGAGAGTTCTTCAGAACCCATTATTTTTCGGACCCTTGGACCTTACCTTCCCCTACTGCTACTTTAGCGGAAGGTCAAGTGGGTGGAATGGCATTTCCTATTTCTGCAGCTGAGATTGCATATCAGTCTATTGTTGACACTGCAGAATCCATCCCAGCTCCTCTTTCACCGGAAGAGTTGGATGGTGATGTGGCTCCGGCTTGGACGCTTAGTTCTTCTTCGGCCCAGGATTGCCTTGATACCACTCTTCCATCTGAAGAGGCCATCCTGGAAGCCATGACAGGTATAGATAGACCGTGGGATGATTTGCATCATCGGTCTTACTTCCTACCTGATTTGAACGAAGTTGAAACAAGTTTTCCGAGTCCTCCGTCTCCTGGTCCTGTTCACCCAGTCTTGAACCCTTTGGCACCAACATAGGTTTATGCTGAAGGGAACATGGCTGTGATTTCTCCTACTATCCCGGTGAACATTTCCAGGGATCCCAATATTATCGAGAATGTCTTCATTGGAGCTGAATGTTCCCGTGAAGAGGTTCAAATTTATACCGAGCTCTTCAAAGAGTATAGGGATGTATTTGCTTGGTCTTATGAGGAAATGCATGGCATAGACCCATCTATTGTCCAGCATGAGATCAAGACGTATGAAAACGCTAAGTCGGTCAGGCAAAAACTTCGTCCGGTCAATCCTAGGAAGGCAGCAGCTATCAAAGCTGAAGTTGAAAAGCTGCTTAAGGCGGGATTCATTTTCCCTGTTCCTCTAACTGAATGGGTTTCAAACCCCGTTCCGTTTCAGTTAGTGCACGGGGTGGAATCCGTATTTTCTATTGAATGCGAGATTCATTCTCTTAAATTAGCTGTTGAACTTCTTCCTGACACTTCTAGTCTGGCAGAACGGCTTCTTCATCTGGAACATCTCGATGAGCATCGTCGAGATGCCGCCACGATGAATGAAGTGCATAAAAACCGAGTAAAAGTTCAGTACGATAAGCGGTCAAGCCTAGGGTCTTTTCGGAAGGTAACCTTGTTTTGGTCTATGCCCAAGAAAAGGATGCCCTGGGGGCAGGAAAGTTTAAGTCTATGTGGTATGGCCCCTATATCGTTAAAAAATTCCTTAAGAAAGGAGCGTATACCTTGGTTGATTTCGAAGGGAACGAGTTGCCGGAGCCTCGAAATGGGCTCTATTTGAAGAAGTATTATGCCTAGGCTTTGGCCGGGCATGTTGCTTTTGTATATAGTAGTTTTTTGCTTTGTACATATCTGATTGATTTTCGATCTTTGATGAGTTGGTGATTTTTTTGATCTGCTTTGGCAGGTTGTGTTGAATGTCATGAGTCATTTTGGTTTTGCCGATGGTGCTAGTAGACACACCCGGAACTTAGCTTCCGCAGCTTGGGTGCTTCATTATCCATCCGGTCAGCTGTTAGTATCAAGAGGGGTCTGCATTGGTCCTGCTTCCAACAATATAGTAGAATACACTGCAGTTATTCATCTACTCTCGGAGGCAATATCTTTGGGTGTTGATTCGTTGGTAGTTTTCTTGGACTCTCAGCTGGTGGTGTTGCAGTTGAATAATACTTATCGGGTACGAGATCCTTTTTTATTACGATTGTTCTTGAGGGTACGTTTGTTACAAAGGTCATTTCAATTTTTAACTTTCATTCATATTCCTCGAGCTGACAATTGGTTTGCTGACTCATTAGCTAATCAAGCATTAGATTGGCATATTAATCATTCCATACAATGAATTTTTAATCATCAAAAACATCATACATTTGATACATTTATCACATCACATCAAATATCGCTGTATATATATCATCGGAGTGTCAAAAAACTTTACAAAATTTGGATCCATAATGTCGTACAAAGCTTGGGCTTATGCCCCCATCATGTTCAGTCTCAAAAAAGAATATACAGTCATCTAATACATAATATATGTCTACTCCTGAGGTCCCTGCCTAGAAGTCGTGTTCCTATAGAACGTAACTATAGTGGCCACTCGGCGGAATAATCTAACCCAGTCTCGGGGCACTCCTACCACCCGTCTCTGGATGGCTTCCGGTAGATCCTCCACAGCAGCCATAGGTATTTGGCGGGTTAGTCCCTCCAAATTCCTCTGCATGGCCTGGAGAGTCCTATCTGAATCCACAGTATCTGCTTCGCCCCGGCGGCGCTTGTGGCGCGGGAGACTCTCAGGATGAACTGGTCCAACATCTGAAACATGATCATTTTAAATTGTCAGTCATTATGAATCCAATCAAAAACATGTTTGTTTTTCATACATATTTGAAAAAATCCAAAAAATTATATAAGTCAATTTTTTTTTGCAAACTTACCGACTGTGCCCCATGCTGTGCCTGGTGGAAGAACTAGATTTGGATCTCCACGGAAGTCCATCCCGGCATAGGGATAGTCGTCCACTGTGATGATTTGTTCTCCCCACCAGCGGAAGAACTCATCATCCCATGTGGTCCGGGGTACCTCACTACCCCCCAATCTCTTCATCATGTCCGCCCAACGGGCAATTCTTGGGTCCCGCAGGCTACTGATGGTAGAGATGACTCTGGGTCTCAATGCTGGAATCTTCTCAAAGAAGAATGTTGTCAAAATTGTACCGTAGCCAAAATGTTTGGTCTTTGCTTGGCGGATTGAGGTCAAATTTTGTTTCATGTTCAGTAAAAGGGCTGTGCACCAATCATACACATGAGTCAAACATTCTACTGCTATGCTCATTTGCGTCCTGGACGCCTGATGTAGAGAGGCAGATCCTGCCACTCTGCCGATGGTGAAAAGGAGGATTTTCATGTGCAAATCCCGTAAATCTTTAATTGCAATCTGAGTTCCAACCTTTTTGGAACCATCTACGCAATACAAGTGGACATAGTCTTCCACGGTTAACCCTCCCAGGGGTTTCCCGTGCAAGTCTACTGGCTCTCCCCTCCGGGAAAGTCCAGTAATAAAGTATATGTATTCCACTTCAATGCATAGTGGCATCTGATCTATCATGAAACAGTCTTGTTCTGGTTCCCATTAATTGAAGAGCATTTCTAGCAACCGAGGATTGCTTTTCATATTTGGCATTTTAAAGAATTTGAACAATCCGCAATTCCGAAGGATATTTTGTGCTGCTCGATCTTGCATGACCTCTTGGTCAATTGCACTATGCTCACGTTCTCTCCATGAGATTGTCATCCTGTCAAATTTCATAAAATCATGCATTAGCCACGCTTTTTAAGTTTCGAACTTGCACATATACGACTTTTTCTTTGCACAGTCGCGTGTATACACGAGTTTCCTGTAATGAACCCGCGTATGCGCAAGTCCGCATTTTTTAGCAAGGGTTTTAAAGCTAAAATTCACTTAATTTTAATTTCCAAACGGACAAAATGATTTGCAATGATGATTTAGGAGCCTACCTGAAATTTCGGCGCGATTTGACGGTCGGTTGTTCCTGATTTGACGAAAGAAGTTTTTTGCTCCAGAGCACTTTTTTCCAAATCAGCAATGCAATAATGAACCAAATATGAGGTAATTTATCTATTTATGCCTAAAAAGTTGAAAATTTTCGCAAAAATTCATTATGCTCATTTTTTCGATCTATCTTAAGCTGCATAACTCGAATGCTTGGAAGTGCCCAGTTTGGTATGTTTTCAGGTACATTTTGACGATTTTGAGATTTTTCCCGGTTTTTGATCCATGATTTCTGACTCTTCACGGCAGGTATATGATCTTCACTGGCATATAGGTTAGGGAAATCACTCTCCGTTGCATCTTGCATTCTAGCCTCCATACTGATCACTTGCCATAGGGTCGATCCCATCAGGTCATGAGTATTACACCCATTTCACTTTCTGATTATTTAATCATGACTTGATGGTAGAGCCTTCCTTTACATGGGCTTCCTAGTTAGTTCCTCGCTATCACTTGTTGCCCATGCTGCGTTTTATGTAGGCTCGGCAGTCCTCTTTAGTCCCGCCATGTCTTATGTGTTGAAGCTTCATTCTTCTTCTTCATCACTATCATTTTTTCTGGCTTTTACCCTAGAGGCTCCCTGGTGTTGTTAAGTTGTATTACTGCATTGCATATTGGCTACTTGTTTATCCTGGCCTTTAGCCGGCTTCATTTGGACTCGATGTTTAAGCCAACTTTTGACCTTGACTCTCTATACAATTTAACCATTGCATGCACTTAGCTATCATGACTTGACACCTTTTTCCCATGGATGGAACGTTCCTCTGAGTATCACTTACCAGTCTTCGCCACCTTGCATTGAGCATAGGATTGTTCCAATCCCAGGAACTAGTGCATCTGATTTTTTGACACTCGTTCTATCCATTGTACCATAGCATTCTTTTATTCTTTTTCAGGCTTATTATATGAAAAAGAAAAAAAAATCAAATATAACAAAAAGAGCGGGAACGGGATGTATCTTCGTTGTTTTGATGGCAGTACAGAGTCAGTTTGTCGCCCTTGAACAAAGCACATTTACTTATATATATCTCCTACATTTGGGATGGTTTTAGTTTTGACCTAGGTTCAACCTTTACCATGTTTCACTTGTCAGTTCTCCCCCGGTTGGTTATCTCTTCCAATCATATGGAGAGTTTGTTTTGCCTCCTGCAAGACAGACTTATACAGTGTCACTTTTTACTGCCATGGTCATCACAGAGTCGTGCTTTTGTTCAAGGGAAGTCTAGCCTGAGTCGGCCATTCTGCGGTGTTTCTTGACTCATTATTCAGTCGGCCTTCCCGGTCTTGTCAGTATCATGTTCTATCACATCAGATGTTTTGATCTTCTGCTCGTGCTGGTTTGAGAAGGTCTCCATTGACTTCTTGCCAGCGGGTTTGTCTCTTATCGACTACGACACATTGCTCTGAGAGCAAGCCTAGAGCAGCACCTTGGGCCTATTTCCATCATTGATAGGTGACCTCGTGCTCAGCATTTGATCATCATCATGGGTCTTTGACTGAGTGGTTTCCCCTGTGTTCGACGTCAGCACACATTATCACACTTTGGATTCGTGCAGTACCTTGATTTCCATTTGACCCTATCGGTGGATTTCTCGCCTCTGTGTCAGCTTTCATTATTGGTTGGTTCAGAGGGTTTCTTCCGTGCACTAGCTTCATCTTGTGCATGTCGGAAACGTACTTCGGTTTTGGTTCCGTCACTCTACTTCGTCCGATTCCTTCCAAATCTTGGCCTGCGGGTTACACTCGCGCTGGACTGATGTGCGATGCCTTAATGCCTTCCTTCCAGCAGATCTTTTCCCATCGACTCCGACTCATTGCTCTGGGAATAAGGTCTAGAGTCTTTTTGTCAGTACCTTAGGGTTTGCAGTCATCAGTGGCAGACTCTTCGTTATCGACAGTGGGGATTCATCATTGCCTCCTGATTGGTAGATTCTTTCAAGTGTTCAACTTCAAATCATTCATTCTCACTTGTTTGATTGTATTGGGGCACCTTGACACTCATTATCATTATCGGTGGGTTGTCTCGCATTGGTTAACGGTATACATCATTGACCGGTAATCCAACGATTTCTCACATGGTCGACTTCAGCTCATTTATTCCCATTGTGTAGAATTGTGCCATAGTGATCGGTGAAGACCTCAGGTTGCATCAGCATTCTTCGGTTCACTTTTGACAGTCCATTCAGTTTCTGCCAGTGATGCCATCCACCCTTATATGTTGCAGTTCAGTACAACAGCATCTTATATGTTGGCTCCCGAGTTGCGTGATTGTACCATTTGTTCCACCTTTTATGATTCGGTACTTGGAGATTCAGTAACTTATTTGATCAGACATCTAGTTGCACCATCTTTGATCAGCTTTCTATATGTGATACTTGGACATTGATTCAGACTTACACTTCCGGGCCATGCTCAAATGATTCATTGTGTACTTTCAGTTCAGCTATACTTTTATACATGTTGGATCCATTCACTACTTTCTATATGATGTATTTTTGGACTGAGCATGGGTATGCCCGCCTCAGCATGAGTTGACTCTCTGTTTTCTTTCATTGGTTTTTGGCAGGCTGAAATCTGGTGAAGTCCTCTCTTGTCCTTGCAAAGTTCTTTCTATGTGCATAATACATTTTGGCCATCATGTACTCCTTCTGACCTCATATATTAGGGGGCATCTGTTATAGCATCATTTCTCACCTTCACATGATTCATGATTGCTTTGATGGTTTTGGGCACCCATTCCTACAGACTTGGACAAATTCACTTAAAAACAGTGTAAAAATCCCCATACGCGACTATGCCCGTACTTTTCCGCGTGTATACGCGAGTCCAGTTGCACTTTTCTGCGTATGCCATTAAAATTATGAAAAAATATATAATTATTCCCTATTTTCGGGCTGGGTTGATGGTTACTCAGGTAGTTCAACCACCCCAGCACGTGGCCAACTGTTTCCAACTGTTGAAACTACTTGGAGGGAGTATAAAAACCCCTCATGTGTATGGCCTAAGGGAGAGAGAGAATTATTGATATTATACTCTATTAGTATTCCCTATCCAAGTCTGATTCCCCGTGCCTCCTGCACTTTCCCAGTTCATTACAGGAAACCCTTGTTTCCTTGAGATGTTCATCTCCCTATATGTCATCTCGTATGCACCAGTTTGGAAGGAGTCTTATCGAGGCAACGGCGGGACGGATCCGGACGACGGTCTGCTCGAATATTGTGGAAGGATTCAGGTGATCTCTCCACTCGTTACTTTTGTACATGCTATTTATAATACAGAAGTACCATCTTGTTCCCGAAATATACGTGTTAGTGTCTGCTTACATATATGTGAAAATTGTTATTTAAGCATTCATTATGATTTATCTGATGTTTTATATCGAGTTCAATAACATTTAGAGTAGATATATGCTGTACAACCAGTTCTTCGTGCTTGTTTCTTCTTTTCTTTCAGGTTAAGAAGGAAGGACGGTTGCTGGGGGTTTGAACCCTGCGGGATCGTCTTCAACCATAGGACCTATGGGTAACTTCCTCATTCTACTCTATTTAGTTTTTCTGAACATGCATGGTTGTGTGAGTCCTTCTTAAGTAGCATGCCCCTGCTCTGTGGAGGTTGTAACCCAATGAACCTCTAGGGTGATATTCCCCGAAATAGGTTGGTGTTACTGCAACAAAAGAAACCAGCGCCAATTGGCACGACTGTTCAAATAAAACTTGCGCCAAGCCGGATAAATATGGGAGGAGGGAAGAACCAATGAGAAAAGGTTAATCTTGACACTCTGGAGTTCAACAAGAGGATTCCAGACAATCAAACAAGCCAAAAAATATAGACAAGTAAGGAAACGACTGAAGTCAAAATGGGAAATGAAACGACAAACTCACACTGATCCCCAGCGGAGTCGCTAATTTTTTGGGAAGGTAAATCCTCTCTACGGACAGAGATGATCCCTCTATCCCTAGAGTGGGTCTATTAACAAAGGGACAAGCTAAAGTGTAGGTCCCTAATTAATGAATGAAAAGGATGGGGTAGATCGACCTACCTGGATTCCAACGTTGTCGTCGTTGTAGTGGTGGTGGCCTCTTGATATCTGTCTCTATAGGTCACAATCCTTCTGCAATAGTGCTTGGATAGCAGCACGAAGATCAACAAACAAGAGTAGCATACAAGACAATGATTTCATTCATAATCAACTAACCATTCAAGGAGGGTTGAGCATATTGCATCAAATAAAACACATTAACACAATATGGGAACCAGACAAGAGTCATGTATATATATAAGTATAAGAAAGAGTTACAACTAGAGCCTTGACGTCACAACCTCCTTCTGTGGGGTTCAGTAGAAGTGTGTCTCGAAGGATCATCAGGGAATTTGGACGAGATGAGGACACAAGCCTAAGCTCTCTCGACAAAGGTCTCTTTCCGTTCTATCTTTCTAGTGAAATGTTTAGGAACTCTCTTTAAACTTTCAGCTATAATATGTTTAGCTAGCTCATCAATGGAAGATGTCTTTATTTATAGAGGGAGAGGAGGAGGTTAGGATCCCTACAATGGTGGAAGGGAGGCCTTATCCCTTGGTAGGTTTCCCCAAAGTGTGGAACCACTACAGATGACTTGCCCATGAATTTGTTGGGATAGAAAATTCACCTCTATATTTAAAAAACATTCCATAAATAGGTTGGCATGGGTAGCTCACTGGGACAGAGCACCAATGGGTGCGGGGCCCAGTGTTAATCTTCCCCATTGGCGCGAGGGCATAATGGTCTGCTAGCACCAAGGCAAAAACATGTGTTTCTGATGGTCTTCTCAGGAAATTTTCAACAGAAGGAATGTTTTCCTCATGGAAAGGGATGCAATGATGGTCTTTGCAAGGCATGACACTTTGTATTAGTGACATAAATGATCCTCCAATGTGTGGTATGGGGATTGCAGGACAATGAAAAAATGTTGTGTAATAGTAAGGTCATACGAGAGGGTTTTCTTTTGTGAAGTTTCTTCTATTTGGTTCGTTCTATCCTATTGCAAGAAAATACAAATATATTAGTGAAAGGATTTATTTCATGTCTTTATTTCAGCCAGTAAAGGGTTACAAATATTTCCTTTGGAACTCGGTTCATTTCATGAAGAAACCATGTATTTAACTCATGCGACTTCGGGCTTCAAGCACAAAGGACATGTCACATTGAACACGGACTAAATATGAAGCATCAATAATTTCGAAATAGTAAAGAAAAGGCTTGAATGTGATTTAGAGTCCGTGAGGTTGACGCAAACATTTTCAAGGAGGGTTAGGGTTCATTGTAAATTTCTTTGATATATTAAATCACTGAAGTTCCAAAGGATTATTTTCGTTGAAGTTTGCTCACAGTGATACAAGAAGAATGAGGTATAGAATTGCCTCCACTTACTTTTCTTATGATTCATTAGGAGCAAAAGCATTCAAACATATTCTATATTTATTTTGGTCTTATGATGTCCATATTTTAGATGTATAGCATTTAGGCCTTGTAGCATAGTCCTAGGTTCATTTCTTAAGTATTTCAAGGCATTTCCTTAGGTTTTAGGGTTATTTGTGTCTCATAAGCTTAAAATCAATGCCTTCAAGTGAGATACAAACTCTCTAGGACATAGAGGGTACAACAACAAAATTAATTTACATAGAGTTAACATGTATGTGAAGGTTGGTTGTAGCATTTAGGTCTTTTGATAAGGTACAATTTAGGAGTCATTTAGAGTCACTTTTAGGACAATTGATGAGTTCAAGTTATAGACTGTATAAAGTCTTGGTGCTTGTCTAGTGTAGTGTTGTGAAAAGACAATACAAGTTTCAGATTGTCTAGGACTAACTTGAAGTATAGATAAGTGTTGAACTCTATATCTGTAGCAACAAGCAAGGTCCATGTGAGCATTATTGTACTCTTTTATTGCAATTATATGACATTTTTTGTTATAAAATTAATATTGCACTAATCCCTTTACTACAGGAACAAGTAAGTGTTTGATTATGATATTATTCTTGGGCATATCTTAAATTGCAAGTGCAAACATTCTTCAGCAAATAAGAGAATCTACATCGATTCCGGACAGAACTGTGATCACATAAAGCATCATAAGCACAAGAAATAAGCATTTGACCCATGGATTTAGAAGCACAAGCAATGAAGCAGTGAATTCAAACAAAAATATTACATCAATATCCCATTGGCTTGTAAAGAATTGTCTCCAAGTTATGTTCATCAATTGAGTCAATTATTTTACATCATTGTAATTATTGTAATTGGGTCATGGTCCCTAATTTGGGAGCCCAAATTTTGAAAAGAGTCTGAATTGTTTCCTAGTGTTAAAGATGGAAAATTTGTTTGGGGAAATGGTTTTTATTTATAGTTAAAATGTTCTTAGTTTTTCGGGACAAGAGTAAAGGTCATAATGTATTAGTTAGTAAAAAAAAATCATTGTAATATCATTGTAATGTGGATCATTGTCCCTGGTACGGGGGTCCACGCTTTGGTATTTGATTTTTGTATTTTTAGGGTGGCAGGGGGGTTCTAGGTTGGTGAATGAAGTCACCTTCAGGTTGGGGCCTTTAAACACTTCAGGGTGGTAGGGTGGTGCTAGGGTGAGTTGTGGCTCACTTAAGTGTTGGGGCATCCTTTCATTTGACTACTGATAAAACCAGGGCATTGGGGCATCCTTCCAATGGGAGCTGGATAAGAATGCTTTTCTAGAGTTCTAGGAAGTTGTAGGTTTATTTTTAGTTGGGTTTGGAGATTAAAGAACTTATTGGAAAATAATTTGGTGGTTTTTGGCCCTGAGGGGGTTTTCCACCTAAAAATCTTGTGCCTACTATCTCTATTTTTGCATAGTTTTTAACTGCTCTTACTGAACAATAATAATAATAACTGAATATTAACTAATTCTCTAGAAAAAAATATTAAAGTTCTAATTGCTAAGATATACTAATTCACGCCCCTCTCAGTATTTCCAACAATTGGTATCAGAGCTTGGTTCCTTTAGTAGCAGTTTAAAAACTAGAAGGAGATCATGGAGTACACCAAGAATAAAGTTCCTCTGTTTAATAGAGATAACTATTCACTATGGAGCGGAAGAATGTGGGTTCATTTACTTGCACAAGGACATGAAGTTTGGGAAATTGTTGACTAGGGCTACACAACAACAAAAGATGAACAAGGTAAGAAAAATGTCATAAATGGCGCTAAAGAAAAGGACCTTATTATAAGTGGACTCACTAAATCTATCTATGTTAAGTTATTGGGTTGTAAAACATCTAAGGAGGTATGGGACAAGCTTAAAAATATATGTGCAGGATACTCGAAGATCAAGGAAGCAAAACTTCAAATTTACAGAGCTTTATTTGAACAACTGAGGATGAAAGAAGATGAGAACATCACAAATTACTTTCAACGTGTAGATGAAATAAAAATTTCCTTGGAAGGATTAGGAGAACTAGTTGATAAAAAGGTCATCGTTCGGAAAATCCCCAAAACTCTTCCATCAAGATTTAATCATAAGGTTTCAGTATTAGAAGATAGATTAATTTTAAGTAACTTGAGTATGGACGAACTACATGGATACTTAAAACTTATGAAATGAGGATTGAAGAAGAAGATGACTAATCTAATATAGAAACTACATTCACAACATCTAAGAAAACTGGAATTGAAAACATGTATCCAAACCTAGATCTAGTTGTTGCAAAGGGGAAGAAGAAGAATAAGTAGGACTTTAAGATGAATAACTTGCGTACATTACAAGGAAAATGAAAAGAGGAACAGGTAAGTATAAAGGAAAACTTACATTAGTATGTTTTGACTGTGGTGAGATAGGTCATTTTGTTGCTAAGTGCACTCATCATAATAGATCATTTACAAAATGAAAGGGAGGTCAAAGAAATTTTAAAATCCAAGGTAAGAAGAAAGGGTTTAAGAAAAACTTCCTTTCCAAGGAAGATAGTTCCTAATTTGAAGAAGAAAGTGACAGTGATGAAGAAAAAAAAGAAAGAGTATTATTTATGGCTAAGCATAAAAATATGGAAACATTTGACAAAGAAGAAGATGAAGAAGAAGAAATGATTGAAATATAATTTCAAAACAAAGTTGTCAGAATTATAAAAGAACTCAAATTAGAAAGGAAAAATGTCAATTCTATGGAAACAGAATTGAAGGAGGTAAAGAATCTCAACAAAAGGAATGAAGAATAAATCATCAACATCAAAGTGAAGTTAGAATATGACAAAAGAGTTGAAGAATCACTCAGGGATGAGTTAAAAGAAAGTAATGAGGCAAGGGAAGAAATAGAAGCCCAAATAGTATATCTCCGAAAGGAAGTAAAAAAAGGAAATGTTTTGCAAAATTTTGCTAACAATTCTAAAAATTTGGATAATCTCATCAGAAACCAAAGGTCATACAATGAAAATACTGGTCTATGTTACAAATAAATCTTTGAAAAGGGTTCAAACTCCAAAAAATAAAATGCATAGAAAACATATGATAAAGGATTCACCAAAGTTCAAGATAGACAAGAAGGCGCTTGGAAAACGATTCCACGAAGAAGGTTTCCTCCTAGGTATCAACCCATCATTTATGGTTTTTTATTCATGTATAAAGTTTGGGCATAAAGCTATAGATTGTTGTACTTATGAAATAAACTTTGGAATATCCCTTAGGAATATCTATTCAAAAAAATTGCAAGAAAAATTTAGGCAAAATTTTGTCTGGTTAAGAAATGAAGAAGAATGTTATAAATGCAACAACTTTGGACATTTGGCTAAGGTTTGCAATTTTATTCTCCCCACAAGAGAATCGCAACAGAATAAAAATGAACAAGTCTGGAAGAATAAAATTGAAAGGTGTGCTCTTGAATTAAAGACTCAAAGTAAAAAAAATGTTTGGTATGTCGATAACGATTTTTATACACATGACTCGAGATAGGAATAAATTGATATCTTTAAAGGAATAAACATATGGAACAATATCCTTTGGGAATGACAGATCTTCAAATGTCATAGGAACAGGTACTGTCAATCTTGGAAGCAAGGATTCTATGGTAAAATATGTGCTTCTGGTTGACAATATGAATCATAATTTTCTAAGTGTAGGTCAAATGTGTGATCAAGGACACACAATGTTATTCGAATCAAAGAAATGTGAAATAAGAAAAGAAAAATACGTTCAACTTGTGGCTACTACGCTTAGATTTCCAAATGAAGTATACACCTTGGATGAGGTCATCAAAGGATGTTTCTTGGCAAAAGAAAATGTGAGTTGACTATGATATATGAATGGGACATATAAACTTTGAAAACCTTTTTAGAATTAGAAAAAAGGAAGTTATGAGAGAGATGCCATTGATTTCAAAACCAACCAACGTTGTATGTCAATACTGTCGGCATGATAAGCAGACAAAAGTCGAATTCAAGACGAAAGAACACTTCACATCACAACCATTGTAATTAATACATATTGATCTATGTGGACCAATGAGGACTAAAGGATTGAATGGTGAATTATATTTTATGTTAATGATATATGATTATACCAGGATGATCGTTGTTAGTTTCTTGAAGAAAAAGTTGGTGGCATTTGAATGGTTCAAGATCTACAAAGAAATGG
This sequence comes from Pinus albicaulis, assembly GCA_034641835.2. Taxonomy (NCBI): domain Eukaryota; kingdom Viridiplantae; phylum Streptophyta; class Pinopsida; order Pinales; family Pinaceae; genus Pinus; species Pinus albicaulis. Next base: position 88,502,101 of record CM076576.1, read on the forward strand.
TTGAGAATGAAACTGAATTCAAAATTTAATGTTTGAGATCTGATAATGGCGACGAATTTACCTACAAAGCATTTCAACATTTTTTGAAGAAAATGGCCTAAAAAGGAAATTCTCAACAGCCAGAACACTGAAACAAAATGGAGTTGTTGAAAGGAAGAACAAAAATGTACAAGAAATGTCCAGGACAATACTAAATGATTCAAAATTAGATGACAAATTTTGGGTTCAAATAGTTGATGCAGTTGTATTTATTTTGAACATAAGTCTGCTTAGAAATAATTGTGATAAGATTCCATATGAAATTTGGAAAGGAAGACCAAAAAATGTCAAATATTTTAGGGTATTTGGAAGAAAATGCTACATTAAAATGGAAGATCAAAAAATAGGAAAGTTTTATTCTGGAGTAAACGAAGGTATTTTTCTTGGTTATTGACACAAAATAAAAACTTATAAATGTTACAATTAGAGACTTAAATGAATAGTTGAAAGAATCAAACGAATGATTGTGACTAATTCTATTTTGAATGCGTGAGTCTGACTCTTATAGAGGGCATTTAAAATGGAGTTACTAAATGGAAATCAACAAATATATTTTTTCATACAGCTGTTCTCATTACTTCATTTTTACTGCGTCTAAAAGCTTTTCTCATTTTGTAGAACAAGAAAATTCCTAATCCTCTCATTCGCCGAGCAAGTGAAATCTTACCAGACGACAAAATGTCTAAAAGATCCAAGAAAGCAAAGTTTGATGCCGCTGCAAAGATCACTGCTATTCCCATGATACCAAAAGAAAAACTAGCCAAACTCAAGATGGTAACAGATACTTCATGCCAGTGTCTTGGAAAAATGTCTTGGGAAAATGTATATAAATTGATTGAAAAAGAAAACCCTAAAGTCACTGAAGTGAAGGTGACAGTTCCTGATGAAGATGACTCAGATTATAATTCTGAGACTCCTCTTAAAGTGCTTGCAAATTTATTCCTTCATAGAATTGTAGCTCAGGAAAACATTTTCCCTTACTATGATGTAATTCGGTGGGTGATAGATAATGTCACCATCCAAAACAGTACATTTGTTTCAGCTGCGGGAACAATATTTGGGTCTTTTAGAGCAAAGGACATAAAGGCAATGTACCATCTTCCAGACCCTCTAAAATTCTACAACAAAGCCTTCATTAAGGATTTTACTACAAGAAATGAGACTCAGTCATAACCAATAAGAGAATGGAGAAGAGCTCCAGAGAAACATAAAACTGAATCATCAGGTATGTACTCCGTAGAGTCTCTTTCTCCCCCATATTTTTATGCTGCCGCGATGATGTGTAGGCTCTTCGGAAACGATAATTATCGAGATTTTCAATCCAAATGGTACCCTCAATTCATTCTGCTCTAAATTCTGAAATCATGGACTGGCCAGTTATCCTTTCAGAAAAAATAGCCAATAGAATCCTAGACTATAGAAAGGATAAAGATACAGGAAATACGACGCCGTTTTAATTTTGTGCCTACATTTTAGATGCCCTATGTTTCAATTCAGAATTCCCCATTTTAGGTTGGAAATGGACCCCCAAAGACCCTGTTCCTATACATATTTACCATAAGCTCTTGTGGAAGGTTTATTTTAAAAGTCATGTATATAGGATTTGTCACGGTTTTCTGATTCCTGTCTATCAAACCATTTTCAACCAATTTCCTCCCCGACTCTCTATAAAGGCAAAGACTAATATATCTCAGATTGGTGACTGGTTTGGAGAAGAGAAATTTACCTATGTCAGAATTTTCGGAAGCATTGTGGAGCCCCGTATTTTACCTCTGTATGTTCCTAACAAACTGTTAGCATAGGAAATTTCTTATCAGTTAACAGTTGAAGGTATGTCAAGGTCTCTAAAGAATAATAAGAAATTGATGTGGCCTACTTTTCCCTTTCACTACGGAAATTATACTCATAATGACTTCAAACATGTTGAGAAGGAAGTCATCAAAATAAGGGATCTTAAGCTCTCAACAGTCCCAGGCTGACAGTATGACCCGAAAAAAGTAGCATTTGATTTCACAACTTTAGTTTCAATCGCTCGGTTTGAGCATAAGCTCGGCAAATTTGATGATTTATTTGTTTCTATTGATAAATTTCCCCAAGTTTATGACTTGGTTAAATCCAAATTTCAGACTGAGGGTATGAATACATTCATGCTGTTTATTAGTCAGAGACTGCTGAAAGCTCCTCTTGACCAGTTAAGAATTATTTTGCAAGAATATGAAAAATATAGAAACAGAGCAGAAGGAAAAAGAAGATGCAGATAACAAAGCAGGAAAAGAAGCATCTACCAGCAAGGGAAATGTACAGAATAAAAATGTAAGCACAAGTGGCAAGCCTGATGTGAAAAAGGAGAATACTTGCAGCAAAACAGATGAACCTATTGGGAAAGGAATGACAGCTCAAATAGGGAAGGAAAGCACAGGTATTGAGACCAATGTGCATATTGAGAAAGAAAATAGAGGTAGTGAGGCTAATGTACAGACAAAAAAGGAAGATATTGGTAATAAGCCAAATAATCAACTTGAAAGAGAAAAGACCACTGAGAATGTGGTGGATTCTGCTGAAATTATTGTTTTTTCCCACTTGCTAAGTTAATATGAGCAATTCGCTCAGCAAATAGGATTACAAAATAATCCTCAAGTTGAAATGCTGAAATATCAAGATATGGAAATCATTCCTGAGCATCCTATAGAATAAATTGTGTTGAAAGTAGAAGAAATTCCTCCTTTAGATATATTTTATAGTCCTAAGCATAGAGCTATTGTCAGGAAACAAAGGAAGAGAAGAAGAACAGATCAAGAATCACTTTCAACCTCACAAGTTGAATTTATGAACATTGTCTGGAAAAATACTGAGGTGAATCCATCAGAGGATCTCACCAAATTGTCACAATATGTAGGTGCCTATAGTGCAACCACTATAGAAAGGGCTTTAGAGTCACCTAAATGATGAAACAAAAGGAAGTACAGATAGTTATGCTAGAGGAACAAGCAACATAAAATCAACAAAAAATTATGCAGTTGGAACAGCAGTTGCAAGATGAAAAGCTCAGATCTAAATAGTTGGAAGAGCAACTTAGCATTGAAAAGAAAAATATTGATCAACAAGCTTTGAATAAGCAACAATAGTTAAGTCAAGAAGTGGAAAAGTTACAAACCCTATTGCAAAATGAAAAAAACTGCTAAAGTTGAGCAAGAAAAAATATTCCAAGCAAGATTGGAAAAATTTAGGGATTATCCTAAATTGGATCAATTTAAAACTGAAGCTCTTGAAATAAATAAACTACTGTCTCAGTAGTTGAATGAATTTTGTCAGAAGATGGCACAACTAAGCCTTTGTGTGAAATAACATCATCTTCAATAGATGTATCAGTCAGCCTCAGGCTCGAATTTGATGATGCAAATGAAAAAATTTCCAAATTTATTTCATGGAAAGACTCAGAGCAAGGAAGGAATGCAAACCTTCCCAGGATTGAGGAAAGACACAAAGAAATTATGTTTGCTGAATGGGAAAAACAATTTATCAAAGGAGAAAGAGCCACATCAAGAGCCAAAACTATGATGAATAATATAACACAGTTGGTTAATGATAGCTTATATGCCACCAATTTAATTTCAGATTGTATTCCAGGAAAATTACCAAGGGTAAAAGAGACTGGTACCAGGTGGAAGCAAGAATTATTCAATAAGAATCAACAAATCAGCAAATTTCAAGGAATTTCATGGGATATCATGTGGACATTTCTAATCAAGCCACACAATCAACAAATGGAAATAAAGTTCCTTTCCAATGCCATTAATTGCATCATTCCAGAGTTTTCTGATGCCACGTACCCTAGTTAGTTACATTCGAGGCTAAGTCATCCATCAGAGGTCAAAGATATGCTCAAAATTTTCCATCTTGGCACATTGAATGTAGGGGAAAATCAATGAATTTGTTTCATTTTAATACCGCAAGTCTATTTCTAGATTTTCGATGATAGATTGTAGCAATAGTTTTAGTTATTTTGTTTTATTAAGTTCCTATTTAAACCCCTTCCATGCATTTAGAAAGGGTTCCTGAATTTGTAATATTTTGGCTTGGATGTTACATTTTTGTACTCCATTGACTACTCTATTTTTATAAAGGATCACATCCTGTGGTTTGTGGTAAATTATCTCTAAGAATTGCATTTCTGTACCTTGGAGTTGTTTTACATTAAAGCACTGGATCTAAATATTGAATTGCATCAGGAAAAGTATCGAGATGAATATGGTATTTTTTTTCAATTTACTGTTATTTTTCTTATGTTATGAGATATTTGCTTTGAATTTGCTATCATTTATATATACTTGCTTTATAAATATTTCTTTATACATATCATTTCTGAGTGTATAGAAATAATTATCTCTTATAATATGTGCAAATGATATATTAAATGATGAATGCAATGTGTTACTATAACTCTGTTTAATTTCTTAAATATAGTTATCATTATTTGATATTACATATTTCAATTAAATTATAATAATACATTTTCACGGTTATTGATTTGATTGAAACAATTTTAAAATTGTATTCATATTTGACACCCGGGTTAGTTTTAGAATTATTTATAAGTTATAGATTAAATTAGATAGATTATTTTAGTAATTTTATCCACTCATACAATCATTCCATCACCAACCCATTAGTTATTAGGAAACTGGTCTAATAAATCTAGTCAAAGCCACCACACCAAACGAAAAAGGAGCTGTCGTAATGTCCCGACCATGTGGTTTTCCCCCAATGTTTGAAGCAATGATTTTCGAGGCTTCAACATTTTTGGCGCTAGAAGGAGGGCCTAAGCTATGAATGGCAGATAAATTTAAATTTACAGGCCATTCTAAGAGCAATTCACCCTCATCACCTTCTTCAATTTCTTCTACATCTCAAATCACCTGGGAAGAAATTGATAGAGATATTAAAACACCCACTACTAAAGTTTCAAAACAATCAGATAATCAACCTTCTGAGTCCCCTGAAATACAAGATTTAGTTCATAAACTCCAAGGGTTCTCATTGTCATTAGAAGAGTCTGAAATATCTGAAGGTAGTGTTACTTCACAAATTGTTTCTTCCAGACCCCTCACTAGGTCACAGAGTGAAAAAATTGGTATTCCTCCAAAGGAATTTCCTTTACCTAGTAGAGTTAAAACGAGAAAAACCCCATTGGAATCAGAGAGTGATATTAGTTCTTCATCGCAAATTCAATCATCTGTTTCCCAAACCCCAACTCAGAAAAGTGCAGTTGTCTCAACATCGACTATTCAAACATCATCTGTTCCAATATCATCTGCTCAAACAACATCTGTCCAAACACCAACTGTCTCTTCTAGTCCTTCAACAGTTATCACAACAATGACACAGAGACCATGGGCTAGTCTAGGGGCCGTTGCAATGGCTGCACCTTTACATGATTTACCAGATCATCTTGAAAAATGGCTGTCAAAATTTAGTCCTGGCCTTGGTATACAAGCGGAAGAACATATCAATAACTTTATGCTTGTTTTAAATTTGAATGGAGTTGAGCATGAAGATGTTGTAGTCAGGTTATTCCCCTATACTTTGCAAGGGGCAACAAGATCCTGGTATTTTTCATTACCTTCAGGTTCTATTACAAGTTGGGATATTTTTCAAGAGAATTTCTTAACCAAATATGGAGATGATAGATCAATAGTACCCTAATCAATGATCTCTCCAATTTGAAGACAAAACCCAAAGAACCCATCAAAGATTTTAATTCCCGATTCAATAAAATCTTGAATAAAATCCCTACAACATCAAAGCCCAGTGAGCAGGTCTGAAGTGAATGGTATATAAAAAATCTGCCTTCAAATATAGCAATTTTTGTTGATAGAGCTGCTAAACCTACTTTGGCTGAAAACATAAAAGAAGCGATTATATTTGAAAGAAGGATTGTTGCTTTAGATAAGAAAAATGCTATTGAGGAAAGAAAATCCAAGAAAGTCAGCTTTAAGGATGATTCAAAGAAGAAGACACCAAGAGATCCATATGACATGGAAGGCTTACAGAAAGTTCTCAAAACCATGTCTAATGAGATGGTTGAGATTAAAAAGCAAGTGGCAGAGACTTCTACCAACAGACCATTCAGAAATTTCAAGAGAAATCAAGTCGAATCTAAACCTCCCAATTCAATATCCAATGCAGAATCAGAAGACGACGAAGAAGAAGATACTCCTCTAGTATCAGATGAGGAGGAAGAAAGAGAGGAAATATTTGAATTACATGGGATGTGGGATTTCATTCTCCCTAACTCGGACAATGAACAAGAAGACATGCCTGTAAGTACAAGGAGTAAATCTATAACGGATCCTGTTCAATCTATTCCTAAGAAGAAAGGTACAACTTCAATTACCAAAGACAAATCCCCTGTAAAGAAAGCTTCTCCCTTACCCACTCAAAATTAGCCATCATCTTCTAATCCTCCTACATCAACATATAAGACTTTGGTGGTATCAGATCCTATGGATTATAACATTCTTGAAGACATGAAGAAAACTAGAGCGAACATTTCCTTACATGAACTCATCAAACTTAAACATCAACAGAATATGCTGTTGAAAGAATTAAATGCAACACCTATTTCTCCTCTACCAAGTGGTGTAGTTTCCAAAGCAGCTAAAGGAACAGGTAAGCCATTAGATAAAGTAGATGCCACTGATACTATTCTTATTGGAAAAATATCAAATTCTCAGACACCTCCTTTTCTTTTGAATTATGAAATCTACAACAAGAATTTTCATAATTATTTGATAGATTCAGGAGCATCCTCTAATATAATGCCTACTTCAGTCTGTGCAAAATTTAATATTGAACCACAAAAGTCTACAGTTCACATTGTTCAATTGGATCGCTCTAAAGTCCAAGTTGTAGGAGAAATCAATTTAGTTACTATTCGATTAGCCTCTAATCCTAGTATTGTCCAAAGAATTGATATTCTGGTTGCAGATATTCCTGAATTCTATGGATTAGTCTTAAGCAGGGATTGGTCTGCAAATCTTAATGGTTATATCGCAACTGATTATTCACATATGTGGCTTCCCTAAAAGGGAAACCAAACCAAATCAAAGTTGAGCGAGAAAAACACATGATGCATACTGTAACTAAATTTGAACAAGAAAATGAACATGTAGCTTTTAATAACAATATCCTTGGAGGTTATTTTGATGAATCATTCCTTGGGAATTTCACAGCACCACAATCACCCTTTTCTGTAAATAATTTTATTTCGCAAATTGAAAATTTTTCACAATCTGATTCTTCTAGAATTGTTAATGTTTCTGATACATCTATAGATAAACCTATAGAAAAGTCTTTATTTTGGTCATTATATTTCGATGGATCAAAATCTAGTGATGGCATAGGAGCAGGATGCATTTTAATTGATCCATATGGAGAGAAAACTATGCTGTCATGTCGACTAGAATTTGAGTGCACAAACAATACTGCAGAATATGAAGCCTTGATCCAAGGGCTTTATAAAGCAATAGGGTTAAATGTCAAATACTTGAAAGTATATGGTGATTCTAAAATTGTCATAATACAAGTAAGAAATACCATCCATTGTCTTTCAGGTCATCTCAAACATTATCAAACCCTTGTGCAAGACCTTACCACTCAATTTTTAGCATTTAATATCTCTTCTATTCCTAGAATTCAAAATACATCAGCTGATTTGTTAGCTAATGTTGCATCCAAACTTCTTCCTGCTGAAGATTACAGTCCTGATTGATTTTCAGTCGAATTAATCTTTCGACCATCTGTTCCTGATAATATCACAAACTGGAGAGTATTCTATCATGATGAAGATATATTGAATTTCTTGACTTCAGAGAAATCCTATGATGAACAAATAATTGATGAAAATGATCATGATCTTCAAAATACCTCAAAAAGTAATGAAATCATATTCCTAAATCTGTAGTTAAACTTGAGGACCTATAAGATATAAAAGACAGATTCAAGAAAGTTACTAATGCTAAACTTCAAAGTTATACTTTGAAGTTTGAATTATTAAATCTTGCCTCTGAGTTTAAACCTCAAAATATTAATTTAGGACTCGAGTTAACTTCAGAAGAAAGAACTGCTTTCATCAAACTTCTGAGTGGGTATAAAGATATTTTTGCTTGGAATTATGAAGACTTGAAAACTTATGATACTTCTGTTATTCAACATACAATTCCAATGCTTTCTGATGTCAAACCTGTTCAACAGAAATTAAGAAAAATTCATCCAAATCTTGAAATTCAAATCAAGGCAGAACTCAATAAACTTTTAAAGGCCAAAATTATTTTTCCTCTAAGGCATTCTAATTGGGTTTCCAACATGGTACCTGTCAGGAAGAAGAATAGAGATATTAGAATCTGCATTGATTTTAGAAATTTAAACAAGGCATGTCAAAAGGACAATTTCCCATTGCCAACAATGGAACAAATACTTCAAAAAGTAGCTAGTTCTGAATTCATGTCCTTTCTTGATGGTTTTTCAGGCTATAAACAAATATTGGTACATCTAGATGATAGGTTGAAAACCACTTTCAGAACCAAATGGGGAACCTATGCTTATCAGAAAATGCCTTTTGGTTTAATAAATGTAGGAGCTACTTTCCAGAGAGCCATGGATATAGAATTTAAGGGTCTGATTAATAGATCAGTTTTTATTTATCTTGATGGCATAACAATATTTTCAAAGAAAAGAGCCAATCATCTGCATGATAAGAAACATATATTTGAAAGATGCAGAAGATTTGGTATTTCTTGAAATCCAAATAAATCCTTCTTTGCTCTCAATGAAGGAAAACTATTAGGGTTTTTTTGTGTCAAAATATGGTATATATATATTGACCCTGACAGAGTGAAAGAAATTTCTGATATTTCTTTACCTCATAACAAAAAATCCATGCAATCATTTCTAGGGAAAATCAATTTTGTAAAAAGATCCATTCCTAATTTTTCTCAAATTGTTTTACCTATGCAGAATATGATTAAGAAAAATTCAATATTCAAATGGGGGTATAAAGAGAAGGAAGCCTTTGATACAATCAAACAGGGAATTATTAATGCACCTGCATTGAATACTCCTGATTTTTCTAAAGATTTTATTCTGTATACCCTAGCTACTGAAACATCCTAAGCTGTTGTTTTAACACAACTCAATGATCAACAAATAGAAGCACCAATTTCTTTCTTTAGCTCAAATCTGCAAGGAGCTGAGCTTAATTATTCCGATGTAGATAAACAAGCCTTCGCTGTGTTTAAATCAATTAAACATTTTAGACCTTTTCTCCTAAAGACACACACAAAAATTATTGTCCCATTCTCTACAGTGAGACAATTGTTAATTCAAAAAGAAGTAGAAGAAAAGAGAGATAATTGGGTAACAACTTTGCAAAAATATGATATTAATATTAAGCCAGCCAAGATTGTTAGAGGACAAGGTTTTTGCAGATTGTTAGCAAGAGCTCACAACATGCCAAAACATCAAGATCAAGCTAATATCGTTTAAGAAAATCAAATAAGTGTTATCGATTCTAAATTTCAATATGTTGATCTGATCTTTTACTTCAAGAATGGGTATGCTCCTTCTAATCTCAGCTATAAGAACAAACGTGCTCTAAGAATAAAAGCTAAACATTATGAAATCATTGATGATGTGTTATTCAGAAAAAAATTATGATTCAATTTTATTAAGATGTCTTGAAAAGACAGAAGCAAAAAAGGTATTGCAGGAATTACATAATGGACCAGCAAGTGGACATTTTGGAGGTGATACCATAGCTCAAAAAATAATCCATTTTTGGATATTATTGGCCTACCCTTTTCAAATATGCACAAGATTATGTGAGGAAGTGCGAAATTTATCAAACTGCCAGTGGAAGACAAAGGAAGCCAACTTTTCATTTACAAACAGTAGGCATTGAGCAACCATTTGAGCAATGGGGGCTTGATATTATTGGTGAAATAGTACCTCATTCTTCCAAACAACACAGATACATCCTTACAACAACAGATTACTTCACAAAGTGGGTAGAAGCAATTCCTTTAAAGGTAGCCAATTCTGATGCAATTATTGATTTCATCGATCAATTCATCATTACCAGGTTTGATGTACCTTGTTGGGGTTCCTATGTTTTGGCAGATTTGGAAATACCAAAAGATAAGACAACATCAAACCACTTTGGGGTCCTAGGATCTAGCCCTCCTGGATCCGGAGAGGGATCTCTCCCTAAAACAAAGAATGATATATATCTTTGAAGCTCAAAATGAGATATTAGGCTAGCTATGAAGCACAAGGGGTTTTAAATGATTTGGTTGGTTGGTTACTGGGTTGAGTCATGAGATCATAGACTGAGAGAGTAATGGAAGGAAAGGAGAAAAATAGCAGGATGTTTTGGAAAAAGAGGATAGGTTAAGAATGTGCCATCCATTGAGCTATGGAGTCATGAAAGGAGATTACTTGCAAGCAACTGACCAAGGCTTTCAGAGGGCAAGTCATCTATACTAAAGGATCTTCTTAGATAGATGATGGAATGGAACAATAAGAGTGGAGGTGAAAGAAGTAAAGAGACCCAATTTATGTCTATAGATCAGGTTAGAGGTCATTTAACTCTAGACCTGCTTGGACATACTCATAGGCAACTCTCAATGGAGGGACAAAGGGGCAGCTTATAGTTCAGACCAGAGGTCATTTAACTCCAGGTCTGCTTTAGCATGCTCCAAGGGAAAAATAGAGATAATTTTTACACAAAGCTAGAGTCTATAGATCGGAGAAGGACTTTTAACCTTCCCTGCTTTGACACCAGCAAGAAGCATCCAAGAAGCAAGCTCTAAGTTCACACATCAGCTAGCAGGAAATAAAATCTGATACAATGGTTAAACCATGGGAGTATACCCTCAGATCTCACTATCAGCAGAAAACATTGAGGGTAGGAAGAGCAGAAACATAGGGTACCATGTGTGGGTAAATCCTATGCCAGATTTCTGATGCTTACCAGAAGAAAATGAACAACATGAAAAAATGTAATAAAACAATGTAGAGAGAAAACATCACCCATAGTAATAGACCAGGATCCTGTGAAATTTTCTTGATTAATTGATGCAAAACTAGTCACATACACTGAGCTCAATGGCTGTTACAGTCCAAACTTTCTCCTCCCAGCCTACTACGTTACAAACTACTCTGCTACTCCATCCCAAGACTGTTCTAACAGTCAAAATGAATCCCTCTAACAGCAATAGCAACAATCGAACAACAACCCTTTACAATATGTTCTTGGGGTTTCTTATAGGAGAATGAGTGATAGCGGGAGTAGGTGTACATTTAATTTGTTTCATTAGGACAGAATGGCGGAAGCATTCACGCCCATACTGCTTAATGGCTCTACAATGCTGTATGTACTTTGTAGCCTACTTCGGGAGTCTTTTTTAGGTCGATATTGACCTCGGATGTGTTCTTGAAGTCCTTTCTGGCTGTTTGGAACTCTGCACTAGCCTTCTGGAATAAATGAACTGGGTGGAAAATCTGCAAGGTCTCCATGCTTCATAACTACTGTCTGACAGTCGTAGAAACTTCTGTCAGTGTATTCATCTATTTAAGGGCTCGAGGAGGCATGGAGAACACTTTCCGAAGGTGTCTTTCTGGAGAAGAGTGTTCTGCTGATGTCAAACACATATATGACTAGTTGGTGTGCTCTTTGGTCTTCACACTGCGCTTCTTCCTTTGAAAGCAAGATTAAGCGTTAATTACTCAATAATAAGCATTAACCCCTTGGATATCTTCTGCTGATCTACTTTGCTGCTGTAACAACTTCTCTGTGCTTTGAATCGCAGTAACTGCGATTATGATAAACAGAGTGAAATACCACTCTGGTGAAAACCCTGCACAATGAAACAAATTAATTATAAAATCCAGGGTGGTGGCGGAATAATGCTTTGGGGGCCTGCGGAATGGTGGAGAACGGGAAGAGAAATAATGCTTAGTGTAAAGCCCAGAGTCTTAAGGTTCGGGCGATTTACAAGGAAATGAATGAGAATGCAATGAAACACCCATGAAACTGTTGTGAAAGGTGGGACCCGGCATGGGCAGAGGGTGATTAGATATGAACCGTTGGATCTCAGGAGGAGATCAACAGTGGTGATTAAGCGATGAAGTTAGAGGAGGTTCTGATGAAGAAATATGGATGGGGCCGAGATGAAATGTGGGCCGTCGATCTTAGATCAAACAGACGGTCACGATTGGATTGGCAAATCATAATCGGAAGAGACGGAGTGTGGCACTGTTTAATTTTTGCGATTGGCGATGCTGTGATTGAGCGCCAACCGTCGGATCTGGGTTAGATCGATGGCGGAGATTAAATTTGTAGGGAGGGAGGCTGATGCGATGAGTGGGAGCGATGAGATCTGGACCGTTGGATCCCAAGAGATCGACGACGGAGATCGGATCGGGGATCGGCAATCGGCGGAGGTCAATTGCGATGAGATTGGGCTTGCGATGGTGCGATTAAGCGCCAGCCGTCCGATCTTAAACCAGATCGACGTCCCACATTCCATCGGAGGGGTGAACGGGGGGGGATGACAGGCGCGATGCGATTCGCGCTGGACCGTTAGATATTTTCAGATCCACGGCGGAGATCGTTGCGGGAGTCGATAGATCACAATCCAATCGCATTAGGGAAAACATGCGAAACAAAGAAAATGCGCCCCGCGAAACCTCCGATTGCGATAAGTGCCCAAGGCTTAAGTGCTTGGTCTCGGGTGCAGGGCATATGGGGAAGTGGTTAAGGGGGCTGACCCTAAAGGGGCTAAGCCTCATATGTAAAAAGTGGGTTTTTGGCCTAATTTCAATGCGTTTTAAGGCCAAAAGAAGGAAACAGTAGGGGTAATAAAGGGCTATTAAACCAAACAAAGTGTGTTCGTAAGCTTAAGGGGGAAAATGGGATGATTTTAAGGGGTTAATGAGGAATTAAGGGAAGCGAAAAAGATGAAGAAACAAAGGTTAAGTGGGGATGAAATAAGAGGGACAAAGCCTTTTTGGGCATTCTTCTTCACAACATAGAGGCTTTAAAACTGGAAACAACAGTGAGGATTTATCAAAGGACAAAGGCACAAGGAGGCTTCAAGGATGATGTTTTTTCAGGGGAAATGCATGCCTTGAAGACTCAAACAACATTTTAGCCCCTTGTTTTCTTGTCAAAAAATTCATAGGGGGCTAACAGTGGCTCCACATGGGGATGGCTTCTTCTTGAAGGAGTCAAGAATTTAGAGAATGATCTTTGGTGTAGGCCAGATGCCTGGTACTTGACACATCCATTTTCTTTCTTGGATCAGCTACCACAAATCATGGAGACACTACATCAGTAGAAATAATTCCCCCAAACAACTACCTACCCAGACTATAGTCTTATCATTTTTTCTTCTGGGTGCATTTGGACTAGCAGACCCTCTACATCATCAACTTTTACAAGCAGGAAAAATAAACGTATTCTATTTCTACCCTTATTACTCCATGAGACTAGATTAAATTGTTGGCCTCATAGTTTCTCTACCTAAGCTAATGTCTGCTAGGATTAAACTGTCTAGCAAACTTCTTCTCTATATTCTAAGATAGAAATTGAACAAACAATCAAGCCAGGATTAGACTGTCTGGCTTGCTGGAATTTGCATAAATTAAAAACAACTAACCACATGCTCACAGACTGAGCTTTATTGAAATTTCCTACCTACCCTACTCTAACTGGAAATCTCTGATGCTCTAGGTGATATAATAATGCCAATGCAGCCAGTCAAGCAATAGTAAAAAAGGTGAGAAGAACTTACGGATCATCAGAGATAACCATAGGGTGCTTTGCATGTGGATCTTCAAAACTGAGGCCACCAGCAGTGGTGACCATTTCTGATGTATTTGGCTCTTGCAAAGGATTAATGCTTGAGGGGCTGAGCCAATCAGGGCCTCCATGTATTTTGCCACAGGATCAATCAGAACATGATATAAAATTTCTCCTTCAAGGCCTACCATGGCTGGTAGGCTGTCTGTATCCTGAGCAGCTTCAATCACTGCATCTGCAGTGTGGCCTTTGTAATCACACTCCTCTCTTTCCTGGTTGGGAGTATTTTGCATATGAGCATAAGCCAGGAATACCTGTTCTTCCACTGGATCAAGACAAAGATGTTTGTGGCAAAGAAGGTCTCGCTCATCTTCACTGCAACCTGAACTGGAGGGCTCATCATATATGGCAGTGTTGTCCTCTAGTAACACAGGCCGGTTCTGCTGAAACGAACGGAACTATGTGAAAAAATTAACATATTCTTGAGCAGGGGTTACTTGGATTACCTCATCCCTTTTAGGAGAAGGCTCAGGACATTCATCTTTCTCAAGATTTTCTTCATTCCTTTCCTCCTTATCCTCAGAGCTAGAAAGCTGTTGACTTCCATCTTCATGGCAAGTATAACTAATGTTCGGATATAAAGAAGAGAGAATATTCAATGAATCTTCGTCTGCTATCATGCTTTCAACATTTTCTCCATCAATATCATAGATGGCCTGCATTGGCTCATCATTTTCTTGAAGTTGATGGTCGTGATCTTCCTCCCATGAATCTACTGATGATGGCCCTGCAAGCTCAGTTTCCCTTTGGAAAAAATTATTATCATGCAGATCAACGTCAGAGAAATCATAATTATAAGCACTGTCACCCATCAAATCTTCAGGACTCTTTGCAATTCTTTCTTCAAAATAGTCTGCAAATTCATTTTCTGATTCAAACTCTGGTTCATCATACATGCTTTGCATGTAACTCATGTCTTGCAGTGATCTGGTTTTTCTTTCTCAGGACAAGGCATAGGTCTTCTCCAATCATCATTTCTGGTTTCAACCTCATATTCTTCCTCTTTCATGTTCAGCAGGGCGTTGGCAGTCTTTGTTAATATTTCCAGCTTGTCTTCTAAAGAGACCTGCCTTATTTGCTCTGCTCGGTCCTTCTTTGCTACTTTCAACCTTTCCTCCCTGCACTTTATGTTGTATTCAACAATGATTTCTATGCTCTGCATTTCCTCCAGGCTCGAAGGATCTCTTTCTCTTATATGGAATTCCACCTCGGGGTCAAAAGAACTAGGATAGTGCAGTAGAGCCCATCCCAAAGGTGGTTTTACATTAGAAGGTATTGCATTATACACCTTATTAAACCTGGCTGAAAATTCTTGTGCTGTCTCTTCTGGATGCCTTTTCAAATTCTGATATTCTTCTAGGACGAGGAAGGCATTTACCGAGACTACCCATCTATCAAGGAAAACTTGAGCAAACTACTAAAAATTGATGATGCTTGCAGCTGGAAGGTTTTTAAACCAACTCTTTTCATTCCCTTGCAATGACAAGGTGAAAATTATAATACGCACATCATCCTCTTCTATTTCATACAAGTCAAGTAAATCCTTGAGATTTTGAACATGCTGCTCAGCAGTGATATTTTTACTTTCTCCATCAAAAAGGGGCAGCTTATTTGTAATTTCTGCAAGAAGGGGTTGGAATAAAAGAGGCAAAACCAGAGGCTTATATCTTTCTATGACCTTCGTAGGTGTAGGTAGTGCAACAAGAGGCCCATGACTGCTTGAAGTTTCTTTAGGAGTGAGAGATACGCCATGAGGCTCTTGTTCCACTAAGTCTTTCACAGGAGTACAGGTCTGCTCAAGTTCTGAAGACTGAGGCTTGAGATCTTTCCCATACTCAATGTGGGTCACATATTCGTTCACTTGATTAGGCTTAAAGTGGGACAGAACATAGTGATAGATAAAAACAATGAATTCTTTAAACCAGATCCAACCTAAATGTTCTACCCTTCTATGGGGTTTGGCCATCTTTCAGGTTCTTCCTCCAGTGGAGTCTTTGAGAGTTATGTAGTGTGGAGTCGCCAGGTGGATGAATTTGACTGTTTGAAGTAGGCTGCTATCCACCATCTGCAATGAGATACCAATCTAAACAGAGATTCTGGGTCTTCTGAGTGCCTAAGGGTATCTAAGATAAAATGCACTCATCTTCCCCAGCGGAGTCGCCATTATGTTGGGGTTCCTATGTTTTGGCAGATTTGGCAATATCAAAAGATAAGACAACATCAAACCACTTTGGGGTCCTAGGATCTATCCCTCCTGGATCCATAGTGGGATCTCTCCGTAAAACAAAGAATGATATATATCTTTGAAGCTCAAAATGAGATATTAGGCTAGCTATGAAGCACAAGGGGTTTTAAATGATTTGGTTGGTTGGTTGCTGGGTTGAGTCATGAGATCATAGACTGAGAGAGTGATGGAAGGAAAGGAGAAAAATAGCAGGATGTTTCGGCAAAAGAGGATAGGTTAAGAATGTGCCATCCATTGGGCTATGGAGTCATGAAAGGAGATTACTTGCAAGCAATTGACCAAGGCTTTCAGAGGGAAAGTAATCTATACTAAAGGATCTTCTTAGATAAATGATGGAATGGAACAATAACAGTGAAGGTGAAAGAAGGAAAGAGACCCAATTTCTGTCTATAGATCAGGTCAGAGGTCATTTAACTCCAGACCTGCTTGGACATACTCATAGGCAACTCTCAATGGAGGGACAAAAGGGCAGCTTATAGATTGGACCAAAGGTCATTTAACTGCAGGTCTGCTTTAGCATGCTCCAAGGGAAAAACAGAGATAAGTTTTACACAAAGGTAGAGTCTATAGATTGGAGAAGGACTTTTAAACTTCCCTGCTTTGACACCAGCAAGAAGCATCCAAGCAGCAAGCTCCGAGTTCACACATTAACTAGCAGGAAATAACATCTGCTACACTGGTTAAACCACGGGAGGCTGCCCTCAGATCTCACTATCAACAGAAAACATTGAGGGTAGGGAGAGAAAAAACATAGGGTACCATGCGTGGGTAAATCCTATGCAAGATTTCTGATGCCTACCAGAAGAAAATGAACAACATGAAAAAATGTAATAAAAAAATGTAGAGAGAAAACATCACCCGTAGTAATAGACCAGGATCCTGTGAAATTTGCTTGATTAATTGATGCAAAACCAGTCACATACACTGAGCTCAATGGCTGTTACACTCCAAACTTTCTCCTCCCAGCCTACTACGTTACAAACTACTCTGCTACTCCTTCCCAAGACTATTCTAATAGTCAAAATGAATCCCTCTAATAGCAATAGCAACAACTGAACAACAACCCTTTACAATATGTTCTTGGGGATTCTTATAGAAGAATGAGTGATAGCGGGAGTAAGTGTACATTTAATTTTTTTCATTAATACAGAATGGCGGAAGCGTTCATGCCCATAATGCTTAATGGCTCTGCAGTGTTGTATGTACTCTGTAGCCTGCTTAGGGAGTCTTTGTCAGGTCGAGATTGACCTCAGATGTGTTCTTGAAGTCCTTTCTGGCTATTTGGAACTCTACGCTAACCTTCTGGAATAAATGAACTGGGTGGAAAATTAGCAAGGTCTCCATGCTTCATAACTACTATTTGACAGTTGTAGAAACTTCTGTCAGTGTATTCATCTGTTTAAGGGCTTGAGGAGGCATGGAGAACACTTTCTGAAGGTGTCTGTCTGGAGAAGAGTGTTTTGCTGTTGTCAAACACAAATATGACTCGTCGGTGTGCTCTTTGGTCTTCACACTGCGCTTCTTCCTTTGAAAGTGGGATTAAGCGTTAATTACTCAATAATAAGCATTAACCCCTTAGATATCTTCTAATGATCTACTTTGCTGCTGTAACAGATTCTCTGTGCTTTGAATCACAGTAACTGCGATTATGATAAACAGAGTGAAATACCACTCTGGTGAAAACCCTGCACAATGAAACAAATTAATTATAAAATCCAGGGTGGTGGCGGAAGAATGCTTTGGGGGCCTGTAGAATGGTGGCGTAATGGTGGAGAACGGGCAGAGAAATAATGCTTAGTGTAAAGCCCAGAGTCTTAAGGTTCGGGCGATTTACAAGGAAATGAATGAGAATGCAATGAAACACCCATGAAACCATTGTGAAAGGTGGGACCCGGCATGGGCGGAGGGCAATTAGATATGAATCGTTGTATCTCAGGAGGAGATCAACGGTGGTGATTAAGCGATGAAGTTAGAGGAGGTTTCGATGAAGAAATATGGATGGGGGCGAGATGCAATGTGGGACGTCGATCTTGGATCAAACGGATGGTCACGATTGGATCGGCGGATCGCAATCGGAAGGGACGTAGGGTGGCACTTTTTAAACTTTGCGATTGGCGATGGTGTGATTAAGCGCTAACAGTCCGATCTGGGTCAGATCGATGGCGGAGATTAAATTGGTAGGGAGGGAGGCTGATGCGATGAGCGGGAGCGATGAGATCTGGACCGTTGGATCCCGAGAGATCAATGGCGGAGATCGGATCGGGGATCGTTGGCGGAGGTCAATTGCGACGAGATTGGGCCTACGATGGTGCGATTACGTGCCAACCGTCTGATCTTAAACCAGATCGACGGCCCACATTCCATCGGAGGAGTGAACGGGGGGGGGGGGGGGAGGACGGGCGCGATGCGATTCACGCTGGACCGTTAGATCTTTTCAGATCCACGGCGGAGATCGTTGCGGGAGTCAATAGACTGCAGTCCAATCGCATTGGGGAAAACAGGCGAAACAAAGAAAATGCGCCTCGTGAATCCTCCGATTGTGATAAGTTCCCAAGGCTTAAGCGCTTGGTCTCGGGTGCAGGGCATATGGGGAAGTGGTTAAGGGGGCTGGCCCTAAAGGGGCTAAGCCTCATATGTAAAAAGTGGGTGTTTGGCCTAATTTCAATGCTTTTTAAGGCTGAAAGAAGGAAACGGTAGGGGTAATAAAGGGCTATTAAACCAAATAAAGTGTGTTCGTAAGGTTAAGGGGGAAAATGGGATGATTTTAAGGGGTTAATGAGGAATTAAGGGAAGCGAAAAAGATGAAGAAACAGAGGATAAGTGGGGATGAAATAATAGGGACAAAGCCTTTTTAGGCATTCTTCTTCACAACAGAGAGGCTTTAAAACTGGAAACAGCGGTGAGGATTTATCAAAGGAAAAAGGCACAAGGAGGCTTCAAGGATGATGTGTTTTCAGGGGAAATGCATGCCTTGAAGACTCAAAAAACATTTTAGCCCCTTGTTTGCTTGTCAAAAAATTCATAGGGGGCTAACAGTGGCTCCACATGGGGATGGCTTCTTCTTGAAGGAGTCAAGAATTCAGAGAATGATCTTTGGTGTAGGCCAGATGCTTGGTACTTGACACATCCATTTTATTTCTTGGATTAGCTACCACAAATCATGGAGACACTACATCAGCATAAATAATTCCCCCAAACAACTACCTAACCAGACTATAGTCCTATCATTTTTTATTCTGGGTGCATTTGGACTAGCAGACCCTTTACATCATCAACTTTTACAAGCAGGAAAAATAAACTTATTCTATTTCTACCCTTATTACTCCATGAGACCAGATTAAACTGTTGGCCTCATAGTTTCTCTACCTAAGCTAATGTTTGCTAGGATTAAACTGTCTAGCAGACTTATTCTCTACATTCTAAGATAGAAATTGAAAAAAAAAATCAAGCCAGGATTAGACTGTCTGACTTGCTGGACTTTGCAGAAATTAAAAAAAATTAACCACATGCTCACAGACTGAGCTTTATTGAAATTTCCTACCTACCCTACTCTAATTGGAAATCTCTGATGCTCTAGGTGATATATTAATGCCAATGCAGCCAGTCAAGCAATAGTAAAAAAGGTCAGAAGAACTGACTGCTCATCAGAGATAACCATAGGGTGCTATGCATGTGGATCTTCAAAACTGAGGCCACCAGCAGTGGTGACCATTTCTGATGTATTTGGCTCTTGCAAAGGATTAATTCTTGAGGGCTTGAGCCAATTAGGGCCTCCATGTATTCTGCCACAAGATCAATCAGAACATGATATAAACTTTCTCCTTCAAGGCCTGCCATGGCTGGTAGGCTGTCTGTATCTCGGGCAGCTTCAATCACTGCATCTGTAGTGTGGCCTTTGTAATCACACTCCTCTCTTTCCTAGCTGGGATTATTTGGCATATGAGCATCAACCAGGAATACCTCTTCTTCCACTGGATCAAGACAAATATGTCTATGGCAAAGAAGGTCTCCCTCATCTTCACCGCAGCCTGAACTAGAGGGCTCATCATATATGGCAGTGTTGTCCTCTAGTAACGCAGGCCGATTTTGCTGAAACAGACGGAACTCTGTGAAAAAATTAACATATTCTTGAGCAGGGTTTTCTTGGATTATCTCATCCCTTTCAGGAGAAGGCTCAGGACATTCATCTTGCTCAAGATTTTCTTCATTCCTTTCCTCCTTGTCCTCGGAGCTAGAAAGCTGCTGACTTCCATCTTCATGGCAAGTATAACTAATGTTTGGATATAAAGTAGAGAGAAGATTCAATGAATCTTCGTCTACTATCATGCTTTCAACATTTTGTCCATCAGTATCATAGATGGCCTGCATTGGCTCATCATTTTCTTGAAGTTGATGGTCGTGATATTCCTCCCATGAATCTACTGATGATGGCCCTACAAGCTCAGTTTCCCTTTGGAAAAAATTATTATAAGACAGATCAACGTCAGAGATATCATAATTATAAGCATTTTCACCCATCAAATCTTTAGTACTCTCAGCAAGTCTTTCTTCAAAATAGTCTGCAAGTTCATTTTCTGATTCAAACTCTGGTTCATCATACATGCTTTTCATGTAACTCATGTCTTGCAGTGATCTAGTTTTTTCTATCTGAGGACAAGGCATAGGTCTTCTCCAATCATCATTTCTGGTTTCAACCTCATATTCTTCCTCTTTCATGTTCAACAGGGTGTTGGTAGTCTCTGTCAATCTTTCTAGCTTGTCTTCTAAAGAGACCTGCCTTATTTTCTCTACTTGGTCTTTCTTTGTTGCTTTCAACCTTTCCTCCCTGAACTTTATGTTTTATTTGACAGTGATTGCTATGCTCTACATTTCCTCTAGGCTCGAAGGCTCTCTTTCTCTTATATGGAATTCCACCTCGGGGTCAAAAGAACTAGGATAGTGCAGTAGAGCCCATCCCAAAGGTGGTTTTACATCAGAAGGTATTGCATTGTACACCTTATTAAACATGGCTGAAAATTCTTGTACTGTCTCTCCTGGATGCCTTTTCAAATTCTGATATTCTTCTAGGACGAGGAAGGCATTTACCGGGACTACCCATCTATCAAGGAAAACTTGAGCAAACTGCTAAAAATTGATGATGCTTGCAGCTAGAAGGTTTTTAAACCACCTCTTTGCATTCCCTTACAATGACAAGGCAAACATTCTAATACGCACATCATCCTCTTATAATTCATACAAGTCAAGTAAATCCTCGAGATTTTGAACATGCTACTCAACAGTGATATTTTTACTTTCTCCATAAAAAAGGGGCAGCTTATTTTTAAGTTCTACAGGAAGGGGTTGGAATAAAAGAGGAAAAACTAGAGGCTTATATCTTTCTATGACCTTCGTAGGTGTAGGTAGTGCAACAAGAGGCCCATGACTGCTTGAATTTTCTTTAGGAGTGAGAGATACGCCATGAGGCTATTTTTCCACTAGGTCTTTCACAGGAGTATATGTCTGCTCAAGGTCTGAAGACTGAGGCTTGAGATCTTTCCCATACTCAATGTGGATCACATCTTCGTTCACTTGATTAGGCTTAAAATGGGACAGAACATAGTGATAGATAAAAACAATGAATTCTTTAAACCAGATCCAACCTAAATGTTCTACCCTTCTATGGGGTTTGGCCATCTTTCAGGTTCTTCCTCCAGTGGAGTCTTTGAGAGTTATGTAGTGTGTAGTCGCCAGGTGTATGAATTTGACTGTTTGAAGTAGGCTTCTATCCACCATCATCAATGAGATACCAATCTAACCAGAGATTCTGGGTCTTCTAAGTTCCTAAGGGTATCTAAGATAAAATGCACTCATCTTCCCCAGTGGAGTCGCCATTATGTTGGGGTTCCTATGTTTTGGCAGATTTGGCAATACCAAAAGATAAGACAACATCAAACCACTTTGGGGTCCTAGGATCTAGCCCTCCTTGATCCGGAGAGGGATCTCTCCATAAAAAAAAGAATGATATATATCTTTGAAGCTCAAAATGAGATATTAGGCTAGCTATGAAGAACAAGGGGTTTTAAATGATTTGGTTGGTTGGTTGCTGGGTTGAGTCATGAGATCATAGATTGAGAGAGTAATGGAAGGAAAGGAGAAAAATAGCAGGATGTTTCGGCAAAAGAGGATAGGTTAAGAATGTGCCATCCATTGGGCTATGGAGTCATGAAAGGAGATTACTTGCAAGCAACTGACCAAGGCTTTCAGAGGGCACGTCATCTATACTAAAGGATCTTCTTAGATAGATGATGGAATGGAACAATAAGAGTGAAGGTGAAAGAAGGAAAGAGACCCAAATTTTGTCTATAGATCAGGTCAGAGGTCATTTAACTCTAGACTTTCTTGGACATACTCATAGGCAACTCTCAATGGAGGGACAAAGGGGCAGCTTATAGATCGGACCAGAGGTCATTTAACTGCAGGTCTGCTTTAGCATGCTCCAAGGGAAAAACAGAGATAATTTTTACACAAAGCTAGAGTCTATAGATCAGAGAAGGACTTTTAACCTTCCTTGCTTTGACACCAGCAAGAAGCATCCAAGCAGCAAGCTCCGAGTTCACACATCAGCTAGCAGAAAATAACATCTACTACATTGGTTAAATCATGGGAGTCTGCCCTCAGATATCACTATCAGAAAAAAAAATTGAGGGTAGGGAGAGCAGAAACATAGGGTACCATGCGTGGGTAAATCCTATGCCAGATTTCTGATGCCTACCAGAAGAAAATAAACAACATGAAAAAATGTAATAAAACAATGTAGAGAGAAAACATCACCCGTAGTAATAGACCAGGATCCTGTGAAATTTTCTTGATTAATTGATGCAAAACCAGTCACATACACTGAGCTCAATGGCTGTTACAGTCCAAACTTTCTCCTCCCAGCCTACTACGTTACAAACTACTCTGTTACTCCCTCCCAAGACTGTTCTAACAGTCAAAATGAATCCCTCTAACAGCAACATCAACAACTGAACAACAACCCTTTACAATATGTTCTTGGGGATTGTTATAGGAGAATGCGTGATAGCTAGAGTTGGTGTACATTTAATTTTCTTCATTAAGACAGAATGGCGGAAGCGTTCACGCCCATACTGCTTAATGGATCTACAATGATGTATGTACTCTATAGCCTGCTTCGGGAGTCTTTGTCAGGTCGAGATTGACCTTGGATGTGTTCTTGAAGTCCTTTCTGGCTGTTTGGAACTCTGTGCTAGCCTTCTGGAATAAATGAACTAGGTGGAAAATCTGCAAGGTCTACATGCTTCATAACTGTTGTTTGACATTCGCAGAAACTTCTGTTAGTGTATTCATCTGTTTAAGGGTTCGAGGAGGCATGGAGAACACTGTCCGAAGGTGTCTTCCTGCAGAAGAGTGTTCTGTTGATGTCAAACATAGATATGACTCATCGGTGTGCTCTTTGGTCTTCACACTGCGCTTCTTCCTTTGAACGCGGGATTAAGCGTTAATTACTCAATAATAAGAATTAACCCCTTGGATCTCTTCTGCTGATCTACTTTTCTTTTGTAACGGCTTCTCTGTGCTTTGAATCGCAGTAACTGCGATTATGATAAACAGAATGAAATACCACTCTGGTGAAAACCCTGCATAATGAAACAAATCAATTATAAAATCCAGGGTGGTGGCAGAAGAATGCTTTGGGGGCCTGGGGAATGGTGGCGTAATGGTGGAGAACGGGCGGAGAAATAATGTTTAGTGTAAAGCCCAAAGTCTTAAGGTTTGGGTGATTTACAAGGAAATGAATGAGAATGCAATGAAACACCCATGAAACCGTTGTGAAAGGTGGGATCCGGCATGGGCGGACGACCCACATTCCATCAGAGGGGTGAAAGTGGGGGATGATGGGTGCGATGTGATTCGTGCTGGACTGGTAGATCTTTTCAGATCCACGGTGGAGATCGTTGCGGGAGCCGATAGACCACAGTCCAATCGCATCATGGAAAATAGGCGAAACAAAGGAAATGCGCCCCGCGAAACCTCCGATTGCGATAAGCGCCCAAGGCTTAAGCGCTTGGTATTGGGCGCAGGGAATATGGGGAAGTGGTTAAGGGGGCTAGCCCTAAAGGGGCTAAGATTCATATGTAAAAAGTGGGTTTTTGGCCTAATTTCAATGTGTTTTAAGGCCGAAAGAAGGAAACGGTAGGGGTAATAAAGGGCTATTAAACCAAACAAAGTGTGTTCATAAGGTTAAGGGGGAAAATGGGATGATTTTAAGGGGTTAATGAGGAATTAAGGGAAGGGAAAAATATGAAGAAACAGAGGTTAAGTGGGGATGAAATAAGAGGGACAAAGCCTTTCTGAGCATTCTTCTTCACAATAGAGAGGCTTTAAAACTGGAAACAACAGTGAGGATTTATCAAAGGACAAAGGCACAAGGAGGCTTCAAGGATAATGTGTTTTCAGGGGAAATGCATGCCTTGAAGACTCAAACAACATTTTAGCCCCTTGTTTGCTTGTCAAAAAATTCATAGGGGGCTAACATACCTCACGCTCTTGTTTTTTACAATGCATCTTATTTTTCTGGAAATAGTATAATGGAATTTGTAATCAAAAGAGGTTTTAAATTGAAATATTCAACAAATTATTATCCACAAGGTAACGATTTAGCTGAATCTACTAATAAAAATCTCATCAAAATATTTAAAAAGACCATTGATCATAATCAAAAGAATTGGCACAAATCTTTAATTTTTGCACTATGGGCTGACCGTATTACTCATAAACCTTCAATAGGAACTTCACCTTTCAATCTAGTTTATGGGAAAGAAGCTGTGATACCATCAAATTTAGCTCTTCCATCATTAGCTCTAGTGCAATTTATTGAAGAAAATACTTCATCATCTACTTAGTTTAGATTTGATGAAATTCTTAAATTAGAAGAAGATAGAGAAAAAGAAAAAAGTATTCATGAGAAACATCAACAGCTGGTAAAATCTTCTTTTGATTCAAGTTCCACAAGATCCAAAACTTTGTCAATTGGTGACCTTGTTCTGAAATGGGATAAAGCACATGAAGATAAAGGTAAGCATAACAAATTTCAAAAAAATGTGGCTTGGACCATTTCAGATCGCTGAAAATATAGGCTCATATACGTTTATTCTGCAAGACTTAACAGGAAAGAGAGAGTCTCTTCTGGTCAATGGGCTTATTTTAAAGAAATTCTTTTCTTAAGGAGGTAACCCCTTCTTACTTGTACATATTCCTTCCTGCAATTTTTGTTTGTTTTGTAAAAAAGGTTGTTAATAAGTCTTTAATTGACTTTTTACTATTTGAAAATATTTTCGGAAAATACTATAAAAATACTTATTTTATGTAAATAAGAATTTTTATAGAAATGATTACAGTTTTGGATAATTTAAAATAAAATGTTAAACTTTGAAAATTTGTTCAAAACATTTGCATGATATTTTGAAACCTTAAGAAAAATGTAAATCATTATAAGTTTATTAAGCAGGGAAAGGTTATCCATAAAAAGTAAAGACTTTTCCAAGCTTTGGCATTCAAAAAACTTTGAAAATTGTCATCCATTGATTCTTAAGGATAAAATCATTTCACCCCATCCATTAAGGTTGTGATTTTTTAGAATGTAATTCTAAGAAATTATATGTCAAAATTAAAAGATAAGAGGTCTCATCACGAGCCTGCTTACCATGATCATAAGAAGTAATAAAATTGACATTACCAACACTGCATACCAAAACAGGGTAATGGCTTATAATTATAAGACAAGGGGTCTCATCATGAGCCAGCTTGTTCAATTTGATTACAACTAGTGAATGGCATTGTTATCAACTGGTTACCAAACCAGAACAATGGCTTTTAATTTAAAAAATAAATGAAAAGAAGAAAAAACATAAGATACAATGTCTTATGAATTTATTTTTAAAGAATTATGATCTTAGTTGGATGGGACAATGAATGGTTAATGGTTAAAAGGTAACCCTGTTGAGACTATGAACGTTTGCAGACAGAAGAGGAAATGCCTATGAAAATAGAGTAAAACACAAAAGCTAAAATTGGAGAAGCCCCCTACTTCGTTATTATCAACCAATCAAGGCTTTAGAAAACCTAAAAATGTTTTTATTTTTGAGGAATTAGAAAGAAATTGTGAGTGATTTTTATTCTTTTTCGGAGTTAGATTTTATTTAAAATTTCTCTAAGATAGTTTTCATTATCTTTAAAACTTTTTACTTACTAGAAATATAGTATTCATTTTATTTTTCAGAGATAACTGTTTTTTCCAGTGAATTGCCAATTGTTGTACGGTACAACAACCTTCCCCATTTCAAAATTTTACAATAAATTTCATTTAGAAATAGGTCCCCTTTCTTTTTAAAAATAGGAATAAAAGAATTAGAGGAAATCTAATCATTTTGAATAAAACAATAAAAAGTTCATTTATTAGAAAAGAATATATCGCATATCACAAAACACAAGTGCATATAGAAAAATGCAACATTGAGAATCTCCGATCTGATGAAATATAAAGTCTTTTATCACATCAACATAATACATAAAAGTATTCATATTAAACAAAGTATGATGTGATAAAGTAATCACAATCGCAAATCGGAAGGTATCTTAAAGTTTTACATTTGTTTTGAAAAAATTCGATGCGATGTGATGAATCACAAATCACATTTCAGAGAAGCAATGTTACATGGACTTGTTTTATAAACTCTGATGCGATGGACCCCATCGCAAATTGCAAATCGCAAAACAAAAAAGAAAACTTTACATTTGGTCAATTGCAAAACTCCGATGCGATGCGATTTATCGCAGTCGCATTTCGGAGGAACAAACATCATATTCACTCATGTTACAAAATCCCGATGCGATGGACCCCACCATAATCGCAATCGCAAATCAGTCGACATCATGAAATGTTATTTGTTCTCCCTTTTGAAAAACCTCGATGGGATCAATATTTAGTCTTTATTTTTATTTTTACTGCGCATATGTTATTTATTCATCGTTATCGAAAAATTCAAAAGGGAAGATTTATATTCTCATTTCAAAATCGCCAATCTTCGATTGTACGTTATTATTAAATAAAAAATCAAACAAATGATTTTGATTGATTCTATTTTGAATGCATGAGTGTGACTCTTATGAGGGCATTTAATTTTAAAACGGAGTTAATAAATGGAAATCAACGAATAGATTTTTTCATACAGCTATTCTCATTACTTCATTTTTACCACGTCTAAAAGCTTTTCTCATTTTGCAGAACAAGAAAATTCCTAATCCTCTCATTCGCCGAGCAAGTGAAATCTTACCAGACGACAAAATGTCTAAAATATCCAAGAAAGAAAAGGTTGCTGCCGCTGCAAATATCACTGCTATTCCCATGATACCAAAAGAAAAACCAACCAAACTCAAGCTAGTAACAGATACTTCATGCCAGGGTCTTGGAAAAATT
The DNA here is from genome assembly GCA_034641835.2 of Pinus albicaulis. Lineage (NCBI taxonomy): Eukaryota > Viridiplantae > Streptophyta > Pinopsida > Pinales > Pinaceae > Pinus > Pinus albicaulis. The sequence continues at coordinate 88,529,782 of CM076576.1, forward strand.
TCTTGGGAAGATGTATATAACTTGATTGAAAAAGAAAACCCTAAAGTCACTGAAGTGAAGGTGACAATTCTTGATGAAGATGACTCAGATTCTGATTCTGAGAATCCTCTTAAAGCACTTGCAAATTCATTACTTCATAGAATTGCAACTCGGGCAAACATTTTCCCTTACTATGATTTAATTCGGTGGGTGATAGATAATGTCACCATCCAAAATAGGACATTTGTTTCAGCTGCAGGAACAATATTTGGGTCTTTTAGAGCTGAGGACATAAAGGCAATGTACCATCTTCCAGACCCTCAGAAATTATACAACAAAGCCTTCATTAAGGATTTTTCTGCAAGCAATGAGACTCAGTCAGAACCAATCAGAGAATGGAGAAGAGTTCCAGAGAAACATAAAACTGAATCATCAGGTATGTACTCCGTAGAGTCTCTTTCTCCCCCATATTGTTATGTTGCTGCGATGATGTGTAGGCTCTTCGGAAACGATAATTCTGCGAGATTTTCAATCCAAATGGTACCCTTAATTCATTCTGCTCTAAATTCTGAAATCATGGACTGGCCAGTTATCCTTTCAGACAAAATAGCCAATAGAATCCTAGACTATAGAAAGGATAAATATATAGGAAATATGACCCCGTTTTACTTCTATGCCTACATTTTAGATGCCCTATGTTTCAATTCAGAATTCCCCATTTAAGGTTGGAAATGGACCCCCAAAGACCCTGTTCCTATACATATTTACCATAAGCTCTTGTGGAAGGTTCATTTTAAAAGTCATGTATATAGGATTTGTCACGGTTTTTTGATTCCTTTTATCAAACCATTTTCAACCAATTTCCTTCCCGGCTCTCTATAAAGGCAAATACTAATATATCTCATATTGGTGACTGGTTTGGAGAAGAGAAATTTACCTATGTCAAAATTTTCATAAGCATTATGGAGCCCCATATTTTACCTCTGTATGTTCCTGACAAACTATTAGCGCAGGAAATTTCTTATCAGGTAACAGTTGAAGGTATGTCAAGGTCTCTAAAGAATAATAAGAAATTGATGTGGCCTACTTTTCCATTTCACTACGGAAATTATACTATTAATGACTTCAAACATGCTGAGAAGGAAGTCATCAAAATAAGGGATATTAATCTTTCAACAGTCCCAAGCCGACAATATGACCCGAAAAAAGTAGCATTTGATTTCACAACTTTAGTTTCAATCACTCGGTTTGAGCATGAGCCCGACGAATTTGATGATTTATTTGTTTCTATTGATAAATTTCCCCAAGTTTATGACTTGGCTAAATCCAAATTTCAGACTGAGGATATGAATAAATTCATGCTGTTTATTAGTCAGAGACTGCTGAAAGCTCCTCTTGACCAGTTAAGAATTATTTCGCAAGAATATGAAAATATAGAAATAGAGCAGAAGGAAAAATAAGATGCAGATAACAAAGAAGGAAAAGAAGCATCTACCAACAAGGGAAATGTACAGAATGAAAATGTAAGCACAAGTGGCAAGCCTAATGTGCAAAAGGAGAATACTCGTAGCAAAACAGATGAACCTATTGGGAAAGGAACGACAGTTCAAACAGGGAAGGAAAGCACAGGTATTGAGACCAATGTGCATATTGAGAAAGAAAATAGAGGCAGCGAGGCTAATGTACAGACAAAAAAGGAAGATATTGGTAATAATCCAAATAATCAACTTGAAAGAGAAAAGACCACTGAGAATGTGGTGGATTCTACTGAAATTATTGTTTCTTCCCGTTTGCTAATTCAATATGAGCAATTCGCTCAGCAAATAGGATTACAAAATAATCCTCAAGTTGAAATGCTGAAAGATTGAGATATGGAAATCATCCCTGAGCATCCTACAGAAGAAATTGTGTTGAAAGTAGAAGAAATTCCTCCTCTAGATATCTTTTATAGTCCTAAGCATAGAGTTGTTGTCAGGAAACAAAGGAAGATAAGAAGAACAGATCAAGAATCACTTTCAACCTCACAAGTTGAATTTATGAACATTGTCTGGAAAAATACTGAGGTAAATCCATCAGAGGATCTCACCAAATTGTCACAATATGCAGACGCCTATAGTGCAGCCACTATAGACAAGGCTTCAGAAGTCACCCAAATGATGAAACAAAAGGAAGTACAGATAGTTATGCTGGAGGAACAAGCATGATCCAAATGGAAAATGGCATCAACCCATGGTATTCATCTACCCATGTTATCCATCCACCCATGGAATTTACCCATGGTATTATAAATGGCATCGACCCATGGTATTCATCCACCCATGATATTTATTCGCCCATGGTATTGTAAGTGACCCAAGGTATGTATCCACCCATGGTATTCATCCACACATGGAATTTACCCATGGTATTGTAAGTGGTACCTACCCATGGTATTGGCCTATGGTATCTACACATGGTATTGTAACTCAAAAAAGGCTATAAATAACAAGCCTCAGTTTGCAAAAGGAAAGATGGTCCGCCACAATGTAGCTTCTACAGTTATTCTTTGTTTTAATAAAACATGTTTCTTTGGGGCCTCTGTTTCTGATCCGAATCTTGGGTGGGAGGCCCCCAAGATCTAAAAAGTTGAAATGGATCTGACAAGATCTGCAAAATTAGAATGCTAGAAAAAAGAAAGAACACAAAGAAAATAAAACCACAAAGAAACTTGTTTTTATTAAAACAGAGAATAACTGTAGAAGCTACATTGTGGTGGAAAATCTGTCCTTTTACAAAGTGAGGCTTGTTATTTATAGCCTTTTTTTGAGATAGAATACCATAGGTGGATACCATGGGCCAATACCATGGGTAGATACCACTTACAATACCATGGGTAAATCCATGTGTGGATGAATACCATGGGTGGATACATACCATGGGTCACTTATAATACCATGGGTGAATAAATATCATGGGTGGATGAATACCATGAGTCGATGCCATTTACAATACCATGGGTAAATTCCATGGGTAGATGGCTAATATGGGTAGATGAATAACATGAGTTGATGCCATTTTCCATTCGGATCATTCCTCCCTCCTTAAGAAGCAATGGTCTCCATTGCGTGAAGTTCCCTCCTGAGAATCCTTTGTTGAATATGAAGAACCACTGAAGAGAAGGGTTTTGTGTAGTTAACCCATAACCGTGATGAACGAAGATCCGAGGATAGAGATACCCTGTAATGCTTGTGACCAACTGTGATATTGACAGTGTGCGGCCTAGAAAATGGACTTCAATGAAGTGTGGGTTTGTGGATGAACCAAAAACATGACGAACGAAGATCCGAGGATAGAGATACCCTGTAATTCTTGTGATCCACTGTGTGACTAATAGTGTGCGGCCTAGCAAATGGACTTCGATGAAAATGATTTTGTGCGGTTAACCCATAACTGTGATGCTGATTGTTGATGAAGTAGCAGGTGCCTACATAGCTTGGGGTGGGAGGGCACGTCTCCAAATAACCCAAGCCGAATGCTGCTATGATGAAACTGATGAAGGTGAAGCAAGTGCCTACTAAAGCGGGGTGGGAGGGCACATCTCCAAAGGGAACCCGCTCCAAATGCTGCTCCAGATTTAAAATGAGCATAACTCGGTCAATATAACTCAGAATATTTATTATAACCTATTTTTGGAAATGGAATGATCATTATGCATCTTCTCATGTGTTTGAAACCACTATTTGGAGACTCTAAACTCTCAGATTCGCGCTGGAACTGTTTCGCCGTCACAAAATTTCTGAAAACATAGTTGATTTTAAATCAATGATAACTCCCACACCCGGACTTTGATTCGACTGATTTTTTTTTTGAACTTGGGTTATTTTTCAAGAGGAGCTCAGATATATATCCATTCTTCTGAAAATTTTCACTAAAAATTGTGAAAAATGATAGGAGAGCCGCCGTCCATGAATTGTCGCCAGAAAAATTGCTTCAACATTGTTGATTTTGAGTCAGCGATATCTCCCTCATCCGAACTCCAATTTGGCCAATTTTTTTTTTGAATTTGAGTATATTTTCGCAAGGAATCCAGATCGGGTCTTTGTTTTTGTAAATTGTTCACCAAAATTTTCAGATATGATCTGAAAACTCGCCGCCCAAAAAAAATTCATGGATTTTGCTGAAGATTGCTGCAAAACATTGAAACGGAAATATGTTTCAAACCCTCATTCCCATGGAGGCGTAACCTGAATCTGATACCACTGATATGGATTTTGGGGGGAGGCCCCAAAGATCAAAACAAAGAATAACTTGTTAATGAGGGTTTGAAGCATATTTCAGTGTTAATTTTTGGCAGCAATCTTCAACAAACTCCATGAATTTCTTGGGCGGCGAGTTTTCAGATCAGATATCAAACTTTTGGTGAAACATTAAAAAAAAAAAAGACCCAATCTGGATTCCTTGTGAAAAAATACTCAAATTAAAAAAAAAAATCGGCCAAATTGGAGTTCGGATGAGGGAGATATTGCTAATTCAAAATCAGCAATGTTGAAGCAATTTTTTTGATGACAATTCATGGACGGCGGCTCTCCTGTCAATTTTCGCAATTTTCAGTGCAAAATTTCAGAAGAATGGATATAGATCTGAGCTCTTCTTGAAAAATAACCCAATTTCAAAAAAAAAAAAAATCGGCTGAATCAAAGTCTGGATGTGGGAGTTATCGTTGATTTAAAATCAACTATTTTTTTCAGAAATTTTGTGATGGCGAGACAGTTCCAGCGCAAATCTGAGAGTCTAGATTCTCCAGATAGTGGTTTCAAACACATAAGAAGATGTAGAATGATCATTCCATTTCCAAAAACATGTTATAATAAATATTCTGAGCTATATTTACCGAGTTATGCTCATTTTAAATCTGGAGCAGCATTCAGAGCGAGTTCCCTTTGGAGACGTGGTCTCCCACCCCGCTTTAGTAGGCACCTGCTTCACATTCAACAGTTTCAACATAGCAGTGTTCAACTTGGGTTATTTGGAGACGTGCCCTCCCACCCGAAGCTATGTAGGCACCTGCCACTTCATCAACAATCAACATCACAGTTATGGATCAACCGCACAAAATCTTTTTCATCGAAGTCCATTTGCTAGGCCGCACACTATTAGTCACATAGCTGGTCACAAGAATTACATGGTATATCTATCCTTGGATCTTCGTTTTTCATGGTTTTGGTTCATCCACAAACCCACACTTCATCGAAGTCCATTTGCTAGGCCGCACACTGTCAATATCATAGTTGGTCATAAGCATTACAGGGTATCTCTATCCTCGGATCTTCGTTCATCACGATTATGGGTTGACTGTACAAAACCCTTCTCTTCAGTGGCTCTACATATTCAAAAAAGGCTTCTCCGGAGGGAACTTCACGCAATGGGGACCATTGCTTCTTAAGGAGGGAGGAATGATCCAAATGGAAAATGGCATCAACCCATGGTATTCATCTACGAATCCATTCCCATGTGTAGATACCATAGGCCAATACCATGGGTGGGTACCACTTACAATACCATGGGTAAATTCCATGTGTGGACGAATACCATGGGTGGATACATACCATGGATCACTTACAATACCATGGGCGAATAAATATCATGGGTGGATGAATACCATGGGTCGATGCTATTTACAATACCATGGGTAAATTCCATGGGTGGATGGATAACATGGGTAGATGAATACCATGGGTTGATGCCATTTCCATTTGGATCAAAGCAACAGAAAATCAACAAAAAGTTATGCAGTTAGAATAGCAGTTGGAATATGAAAAGCTCAGATCTAAACAGTTGGAAGAGCAACTTAGCATTGAAAAGAAAAATGTTGATCAACAAACTTTGAATAAGCAACAACAGTTAAGTCAAGAAGTGGAAAAATTACAAACCCTATTGCAAAATGAAAAAACTGCTAAAGTTGAGCAAGAAAAAATATTCCAAGCAAGATTGGAAAAATTTAAGGATTATCCTAAATTGGATCAATTTAAAACTGAAGCTCTTGAAATAAATAAATTACTGTCTCAGCGGTTGAATGAATTCTGTCAGAAGATGGCATAAGTTGAGCCTTTGTGTGAAATAACATCATCTTCAATAGATGAATCAGTCAGCCTCAGGCTCGAATTTGATGATGCAGATGACAAAGTTTCCGAATTTCTTTCATGGCAAGACTCAGAGCAAGGAAGGAATGCAAACCTTCCCAGGATTGAGGAACGGACACAAAGAAATTATGTTTGCTGAATGGGAAAAACAATTGATCAAAGGATAAAGAGCCACATCAAGAGCCAAAACTATGATGAATAATATAACACAGCTGGTTAATGATAGCTTATATGCCACCAATTTAATTTCAGATTGTATTCCAGGAAAATTACCAAGGGTAAAAGAGACTGATACCAGGTGGAAGCAAGAATTAGTCAATAAGAATCAACAAATCAACAAAGTTCAAGGAATTTCATGGTATATCATGTGGACATTTCTAATCAACCACACAATCAAAAAATGGCAATCAAGTTCCTTTCCAATGCCATTAATTGCATCATTCCAGAGTTTTTTGATGCCACATACACTAGTCAGTTACGTTCGAGGCTAAGTCATCCAGCAGAGGTCAAAGATATGCTCAAAATTTTCCACCTTGGCACATTGAATGTAGGGGAAAATCAATGAATTTGTTTCATTTTAATACCGCAAGTCTATTTCTATATTTCCGATGATAGATTGTAGCAATAGTTTTAGTTATTTTTTTTATTAAGTTCCTATTTAAACCCCTTTCATGCATTTAGAAAGGGGTCTTGAATTTGTAATATTTTGGCTTGGATGTTACATTTTTGTACTCCATTGACTACTCTATTTTTATAAACGATCACATCCTGTGGTTTATGGAAAATTATCTCTAAGAATTGCATTTCTGTATCTTGGAGTTGTTTTACAATGAAGCACTAGATCTGAATATTGAATTGCATCAGGAAAAGTATCGAGATGAATCTGGTATTTTTATCAATTTACTGTTATTTTTCTTATGTTATGAGATATTCGCTTTGAATTTGCTATCATTTATATATACTTGCTTTATCAATATTTCTTTATACATATCATTTCTGAGTGTATAGAAATGATTATCTCTTACAGTAAGTGCAAATGATATATTAAATGATGAATGCAATGTGTTATTATAACTTTGTTTAATTTATTAAATAGAGTTATCATTATTTGATATTACATATGTCAATTAAATTATAATAATACATTTTCATGGTTATTGATTTGATTGAAACAATTTTAAAATTGTATTCATATTTGACACCCGGGTTAGTTTTAGAATTATTTATAAGTTATAGATTAAATAAGATAGATTATTTCAGTAATTTTATCCACTCATACAATCATTCCATCACCAACCCATTAGTTATTAGGAAACTGGTCCTATAAATCCAGTCGAAGCCACCACACCAAACGGAAAAGGAGCTGTCCTAAGGTCCCGACCGGGTGGTTTTCCCCCAATGTTTGAAGCAACGATTTTCAAGGCTTCAACAGACCCCTATTTAATGTGTAATTATTTTTCTTAGAAATATTTTCAATTCCACTAAAAAATTGAAATCAATGATTGGCTTAGTGGATATGGTCTCGCCTGGTTGTGAAGGCAATGATTGGTTTACTTATTTTGGTTCTTAAATTTGTTCAACTTAGACGAGGTGAGATTTTGGTGAGAATTCTTGTCAAAAATTAACAACCATTGGTGAATAAGGTGTCATGTCTCTACCCCTGGGGTTTTAGCCCACTAAATTGGGTCTTCAACTTTAAACTCAAATTTCTCTCAAAACAAAAGGAACCACAGGGTGTACCATATATCAATGGAAACATATCGTTGAGGAGAATCTGTCTAGAAGGATCTTGACAAAAAATTTCATGACTTTCCATGTCAAATTTTCCATGTAATATCGAGGTAGCTCATGATGGTGCTTGGGTTGACATCAATGACAACCACCTATCAACAGAAGAGACATTTAAAACTCTTTTGCTAAAAACCATAAGGGATGAATGAATTGATATTCTCAATTTAATGGGTAAAATATATGTCTCTCAGTTGTCTTTCAAAGAAATATGTGAGTTAGAAAAACACATTTCAATAGGAAAGGAAAAATATCCAGTCATGTAAAGAGTAAGAAAATATGCATACGAAACCATAAATAGAGGAGAATTAGGAAATTTGCTTGACAACTTTAAAATTGATATCCTTGGAAATATTAGTGAACAATTAGATATTTTAAGGATACAAAACAAGAAAAAAACTGAGAATGTTGCATTATCCATTTTTTGTCCCAGATGTAGGAAAAAACATGCTTTACGAGAATTTCCTCTTGATAGTGTTGAAATATCTGTTATATGTGTATAAAACCACGATACAAAGGAATGTCATTCAATACTTGGACTTAAGGTTGTTTTCCAAGAAGAAGCTGGAACAAGTCAAGTTGAATCCCTTTGTTATGTTGCTCCCAAGAGACCTTAGAAGCCTCAACAAACAGGTATGGTAGAAGATCCCAATGCACAATATCAATCATATGCAAAACCACAAAGAAATTGGAACACAACTATACCTTGGAAAATGTATCCACCTCGACCCTAATACCCATCTTGGTCACAAGGCTGGCAAAATTCTTATAGTAGGAATCCTCAATATTCTCAATTTCAATAGCCATAGCATCAATACCAACCTCAGTATTGTCCCCCTCAACCTTCAAAACCTACTAAACCACAATTCCAACCCTAATTGACTTCAACTCAACCACTTCCCTTGCCATCCACTCCATTACCTTAGAAATCCAATCAACTCCCTGCTTAACCACTCCCAAATCTAAATATTAAAACCCCTCAAAAACCCAACTATAATATCGAGGGTCAAAATTTTCAAGCTTGTATGAAAGCTCCTCTAGGTATAAATGATGTCCAACTTAGATTTTTTAGAGTCTTGCAAAAGAAATCACCACCAATTTTCATCCAAAAATATGAGGACAAAGTTTCCTGAAAAAGAGGCGTCTCTTGATCAAGAAAAGAATCCTCTAAATGAAGATGTTCCTACACAATTAGGTGACAACCAAATAAAATCAAATCCTACAATTCCTCTTGTAGAACAACCTTATGTTTCCTTACAAAGTCCTCTTTTTCTTGAAAGAATTCAAATTGATAAGGGGATAGAAAGGAAAATAATTTTACCTGAATATAATATAATAGATAAATTGAAAAACATTTGCATCAAAATTCCTTTACTTCAAGCTATAAAGGAAATACCCTTATTCGCTAAAACAATAAAGGAGTTATGCATTAAAAATCCAGGAAAAAACAAAGATATTAAAAAGATTAAATTGGTAGGAAATATTACATATATTATGATGGGGAAACCAATAGTTCAAAAATATTTAGATCTAGGTAGCCCCATTGTAAAAATTCACATTAATGGTATTGAAATTCCAAAGACTTAGATTGATTTAGGAGCAGTCATTAATATCATGAGTAAATAAACCATGGATCAATTGAAGCTTCCTAATATTCAATATACCCCAACTTTATTGCAATTAGCAGATATATCTATTATTAAATCTAACGGTATATAAGAATATGTATCAATATCTTTAGATTCATGGGAATATCGTGTTGACTTTATGATTTTTACTCCCAAGAATAATTTAGGAGGACATACATTGATCCTCGGTAGACCTTGGCTAGCTACAACTAATGCATTTATAACTTGTATATCTAGTGATATGTATATTTCTTATGGCAGTTCTACTAAGGGATTCACATTATATCCACCTGCAAAAACGATAACTGAAATAGAAAGTGAAGTTTGTATTAATGATGATAATGAATAATTTGAGAATATTTAACCTGCATTTTCTCTTTCACAGCTTGATGAAGAGGATAAACTGATAAATTTGATGAATAATAATGACTTTTCTTCATATTGTGATCAAGATCAATTTTTCAAGATCAATGTAACATTAAATATTTATCATATCTACCATCTAAAGTAGTTTTACATTCTATGGAAAAGTTTGGCAACTCTTTAGTTTAATTTTTTCTAGGAAAAACATTAAACATTAATAATAACTTGGAAGAATTCCAAAAGAAACAATTAATAAAGATGCTAAAAAAAATTCTTCTGAATATGCATGGGAATACAATGATGCGAAGGGAATTGACCCTAATATATGTATGCATCACATCTATATTCAATAAAATTCAAAACCAGTGAGAAAACCTCAGAGAAGGATGCATCCCAATATGAGAGAAATTTTTGAGGAATTTCAAAAGTTACTTAATGTGAATTTCATTTACCCAATATCAGATATCCAATGGGTTTCACCTTTAGTGATTGTTCCTAAGAATAGGGGAAAGTGGGGAGTGTGCATTGACGATAGAGAGCTAAATAAGGCTAATTTAAAAGATCAATTTCCACTAACTTTCATTGATTAAGTATTAGATACTTTATCAAGGGAGAGATATTTTTCATTTCTTGATGGTTTCAGTTGATATAACCAAATTCAATTGGCACTAGAAGATCAAGATAAAAAAACTTTTACATATCCATGGGGTACGTATGCTTACGAAATATTTTCTTTTAGTTTATGTAATGCACCTACTACATTCCAAAGAGAAATTTTAGGTATATTTTTTAAATTGCTCCATGATTTTGTACAACTTTACAGGGATGATTTTATTGTCTATGGAAACACTTTTTAAGAGGCTATGGATAAATTAGGAAAATTTTTCATTAGACGTAAAGAAGAAAATCTTCATTAAGTCATGAAAATTGTTTTATGATGTTTAATGAAGGTATTGTTTTGGGACATCATAGTTCAGGGGTTGGAATCAAGGTGGATGCATCTAAGGTAGAGGTAATTTCCAAAATTTCAGTTCCCACTTGTCAAAGAGATGTTAGAAATTTTCATGGTTTTACTGGATATTACAAAAGATTCATAGAAAACTTCACAAAAATAGGTTCTCCACTCTTTAAAATTATTACAAAATATTGTGATTTTGTTTGCAATTCTAAATGTCAAAAGACATTTGAATCATTGAAACATAAAATTACCGAAGCACCAATCTTAAGAGGGCCAAACTGGTCTCTCCCATTTCATATCTCAACTGATGATTCAGAGACAACTTTAGGAGTTGTATTGGGACAAAAATACATAACTCCTTATGTTATTTATCATATAAGTAAAAATTTGACTCCTGCAAAGTTAAATTATACAGTTACAGAAAATGAGTTTTTAATTGTTGTTCATTCCATTAATAAGTTTTGACATTACATTACTCATTATGAAACTTTCATTTATACAAATAATTTTGTTATTAGATATTTAATGAATAAACCAAATACTAATGGTAGGATTACAAGATGGTTGTTATTATTATAGGAATTCAATATTACTATCCTGGACAAGACATGAAAGGAAAGGAAAACACAAATTTTCATTTCCTGGACAAGACAAGAAAGGAAAGGAAAACACAATTGTTCATTTCCTCTCCATGATGCATACTTATAATATTGATACCCCTATAAAGGATAATTTTCCTGACGAATAAATTTTTGTAGTATCTACCAAAACTCCTTGGTTTGCAGATATTGTTCACTATTTAACTATAGGAAATTTTCATCCACAATTTCCAACCAAAGAAATATAGAAAGTTATCAATACCACTGCACCTTACTGATGGATAGAGGGAGAATTGTAATGAACTTGACCTAATATGATTATCTAGAGATGTGTTCCAGAGGATCAAGTGACATAGATAGTAAAGGCTTGCTATTGGTGTCCAAGTGTGAATGAATATTCAAACCCTTTCCCACATTAATTATCAATCCGGGTGCGTTTGGTTATTGCAAGGCTAACGCGCACAATATGTGCAGATACAATAGCACAATTTTGATATCAATCGTGGATTAGATAATTTAAACAAAGCAAAAATCATTGTAACAACAAATAAATAAATTTCAAAAATAAATTGTAAAGCTTACAATGCATTCACAACAATACGAGTCTCAACAAATACATCTACTATTACATCAATTGAAAATTATACAAAACATGAAATATAAATAACAATACACAGGAAATACAGAGCACCTGATCAAAGAGTGGGCCCAACTCTTTGATCAGGGCTGCGAAAAACTCACAACTTACAAATGGAACAACAAAACACTATGCATTCAATTAATCGAAAATGCTTCTATTACAAATATGTCTCTTCTTTCTTAACCCTCCATGCCTTCTCCTATGCGTTCTATCATCCCCTTATCTCTAATTTGTGTCCCTTTAAATATACAAACAACAAAGGGAAATAGACTGATTACAAAACCTCAATAAGAAAGATGAGATCTGAAAGATATTTCCATCATGATTCAGCTGGCACAAGTCGAATATGGCAATTACAATTGGGGCAAATTTGGAAAACGGCCACAACAAAAAATCTGTAAATCTGTCCTTCGAAGAACCCTACGTTTCTCTCAATCAAGACCTAATTTTGGAAAAATTCTCATTGGAAAACTATTTTTTTTCTGTTTTTCACAAAACCCATGTTTCGGATTTTCAGGATTCTTCTCCATTTTCCCAAAATGTTCAACACAATACTGCCTCTTGTTATTCTAGCGAATTTTTGAGTTGAAATATTTAATTATCAGCTGAAGATCAAATCTGCAATCTGGAAGAGATCTTGGAGGCTAAAATAGTGAATTATGTTATAAAAAATTCATTAATAAACCATCATTGGAAAAATCATGCATAATAATCATTAATTTATTAAAATAAATGAGAACAAGTATTATTTATCCAAAAGAGCATAAATAACTATGAAATGGAATTATATAATAAATTATGATAAATAATGTGATAAAAGAACATTAGAAATGGATGAAATGGATGTTAAGAAGTGATAATAATAATAAAATTAGAAGCCCAACACTTGCCATGATGAACCATATGGAGCACATTTTGCTAATAAAAGAACTGCATACAAAGTACTTCTTTTGGGGTATTACCAGCCTCTTCTTTTCAAATATTCCAAGAAATATCTCAAAATATGTGAAAAATATAAAGAATGGTAAATCCAATTCAATCAAATGAGATGTCTCTACAACCTCAGGTACTGAGAGATCCTTTTAAAAAGTCGGCTCTAGATTTTTTTGGTCCAATCGATCCTCCTTCCAAACAAAAAGGGTACATTCTTGTTTGTACGAATTATGTTACAAAATGGGTAGAATCCAAGCCACTTCCTTTTTCTATTGAAAATGTTGTAGTTACATTTCTTTTTGAGGATATTTTCACTCTTTTTGGTGTCCCAAAGGAAATTGTAACAAATCAAGGTGCTCAATTCACATCCAAGTTGGTGCAAACAATTATGGATCAATACAAGATCAAACATAGGAATTCCACTCCATATCACCCACAATCCAATGGGAAAGTGGAATCTACCAACAAGGCACTTGAAGCAATATTGACAAAGACTGTACATTTGCATAAAAGAGAATAGGTAGAAAGGCTTCCAGAGGCACTTTGGGCATACTACACCACATCAAGAAACACTAGTAGACATACTCCTTATGAGCTTGTCTATGGGAAGCAAGTCTTTCTTCCAATTGAATTTTAGCCTAAAAGTGGCCTCCTAAGGAAAAATAATAAAATAATAGTTATGAATTTTGGAGGGGAAAGAAAAAAAACTATTTTTTTTTAATTGTATTTTTGACTTATCTCCTCATAATTTTACTCAAAATTCAAGTGTAGACACATATTGGATGCAAAATTAAATTTTGCATCCAATAAGTACCCATCATGCATACTTTTGAGAAGACCCACATTGATAAAAAAATGAAGATACATTAAAAAAACGTGTTGAACATACTTTTCTAATGTGTCTACAATTTTTATCAATGTGAGTCTTCTCAAAAGTATGCATGATGGGTACTTGTTGGATGCAAAATTTAATTCCGCATCCAACAAGTGTCTACACTTGAAATTTGAGTAAACCTATAAGGAGATAAACCAAAAATACAATTAAAAAAAAGTAGTTTTTCTTTTTTTTCCTCCAAAATATTTACATGTACCTCTTTTAAAATTTAAAGTATTTTGATTGGTTTACATATTATGACATGGAAATTACGTGATAATTTCATGGGCACTTTTAGGCTAAAATTTCCTCTAATGGGAGACCTTTAGAACAACAACAAAGTTGGGGCTTGATCTATGTGAAGCCTAGAAACAAATATTGGAACAATTGAATGAGCTAGATGAGATTCGATAAGATGTCATGCAACGAACAAACATTATCTAGCAACAAAGAACCAAGTGGCTTGAAAGATTCATTAAAGTCAAGAAATTCAATCGAGGTGATTGGACTCTTCTTTTTTATTCTAAGTTTAAGGATTTTCAAGGGAATTTTTAGACACATTGGCTTGGTCCCTATGAAATAGATATTGTTTTTGTATAATGGGGCAGTTAGAATCAAGACTATTGATGAAGAAAATATTATCTTCCTTTTTAATGGGCATAGGTTGAAGTTATATCAGAAACCCTTGACAAGAGAACATTTTTTCAAATATTTACCAGAAAATTCTGATCTAAAGGTAGTGAGAAGGAAATATTTTTCTTCCTTATCACTAAATGAAAAAAAATAGAAAATGTATGAAAACCAACACTAATGGCATTTCTATGTAGAAAATATTAGCTGAAAACCAAGGGGTCCTTGGCAACTTAAATTTTCACATTTCCCTTCTTTATTTTTTCCATTTTCTTTTATCCTATTTTTTCTTTGAAAAAAATTTTCAAGTTTAAATAAATTACTTTGAAGACTTTGTTTCTCTTTTAAAGAGAAATATTCAATAAATCTTATCATTATTAGAAGTCATTAGCATCAATAAAGATCCGTCACATCAACAACAACAAGTTTTGAAACAAATGATTAGGTTGAAGAAGTAGCTGCAAAATATGAAACATTCTTTATCTCATTTCAAATTATGCAACTAACAATGAACCTACAAGCATTCTAAATCTATGAACACTCCCAAATCTACAAAAACATTCCAGACTTGTAGAAAAGAAATACATTAGTACCAAAAGGCATGTGTGAAAAGGTATGCATATAGGATTTACATTAATTTTCATTAAATAAAATAATAGATATATGAGCTTATTGAATGTTTGTGATACATTTTTTTAAATGATGATCGAATTTATGACTAGTCTTATTCCATCACTCATACTCACACCCCATTCCATCATGTCTAAAATCTCTTCCACCACATTCAAATCTTTCAAATCACTTAGGTAATAATGGTCTTGTTAAATTGGATCATGGATCATGGGAAATAATTAAGGAAGAGTTTTAATGAAAGATGATCATTTCCCTAACAACCTGTTTCACTCTGATTTGGCCATAATTGAACCATTCCATCTCATCGCTCACTCCTTCATCCATCCCTGTAAAAAAAAGGCAATTCAGGAGCAAAGCTTCCTTTTCACTATGGGTGTTATTGTCTAGTATGAACCAAATGGAGTCAACTTTATTCAAGCCTACCCACGAGTCTGAGATTAGTTGCAAAGGGCATGATGGCTTAATTTCTCTAAACATTTCAATGGGTATGAATTCAAAGTCATTAGAGAATTCACTCATGCTTTCGACGAAGTAGAAGCCGAAATTGGGGATATAAAGTTGATAATTACAAATTCTTTAGTGGCAGAGGTGACAAACTTGCCTAGGAATGGAGAGAGTTGGTTTAAAAATATAAAGGTAAAATATCTAGAATGGAAACTATTCCTTTATAATCTAGGTATGGACATTTAAATCTTCAAGAAAGGAATACTAGTAATTTCACTTAAGTCTAAATGGAGGAATATTTTTCTAGTTATTTATAAATTTTTGATTTGTGAAGGTAGATATGATACAATGTTCTCTTACCATACTCAAATATTGATGCATTTCATTGAAGGAAACGTGTTAAATCTTCCATACTATTTGTTATGGAGCCTTAAAAAAATGGAATTTAGTATACAAAGGGACTATAGAAATATTGAGAGTGCTTTGTATCACAATGGGCTAGTACCCAAGAACCATCAAATATAATTGGAAACATTTTCTTGTTAGAAATAATTTTATAGAGGTACATGAAGAGGAAGAAGTGAAAAAGGCCAAGAGGAGTCGATGTAGAATATTTCAAACCATAACCATAAATATATCTTAGAAGAAGAAAAGGGTTTGATAGTCAATGAACCAGTAGAGATCGAAATCCTACCATATGAAATAGAGGATGAAAATCCACTTAGCCAATTTTTTGGAAAAGTTAAGAAGATAAATGAAAATTAAAATGCTAGAAGAAAGAAATCCAATCAAAGTACCAAACAACCAAAGACAATAAAGGAGAAAAAGAAAACAAACAAGAACCAAGAAAAAATGAAAAAATACAGAAACGAAAGGAAAACTATGCAAGAAGCGACAGAACCTTAACAAAATCTAAGAAGGAGCAAACAAATTCTGAGCACTCAAGTGAACAGACATGACAAAAACCTCTGAAGACTGTTGATCTTTATAAGAAATATAATAATGTGACGGAAGCAATGGAAAACCATCTATATTATCAAAGTCAAAGTCGAACAATAAATAATCTTGAAGTTGATCTTGTTCAACAATAAATTTATGATTAATTGGAGACAATAGAGCAGAGGGCACAAGAAACAATAAATTCTCCTTTGCAAACTAAATTTTGTGAAGATCCTTTACATGATAATGTTACTATGACCAACCTAGAATCCAATACCACTCCTCAAGAAAAGAAATAGATTGTTAATACTATAAAACAAGAAATGAGATACCTCAGCTAGAGCAACGGGTTGCAAAGCTAGATTCCTGGCAAAATTTCATGTAAAAATGACTATAAATTGTCTTTTTCAGACACTGGTGTTGGAAATACTGAGGGGGGGGGGGGTGTGAATCAATATTCCTTTCAATTAGAGCATTAGTTAATATTCAATTATTATCAGTGCTTGTACAATGATAGCAGCAAACAAGAGAAACACAAATGCACACAGTTTTTAAGGTGGAAACCCACTCTGTGACAAAAACCACCTAATGCTTTTCTAATAATTCTTTAATATTAAAATCCAATTGAAAATAAAGCTCCAACTTCCTAGAATCTAGAAAAGCATTCTTCTCCATCTCCCACTGGATGGACGCTCCAACAACTGAGATTCTTCAGTAGTCAACTAAATGGATTCCCCAACACCCAATGAGCTACAACTCACCCTAGCACCACCCTACCACCCTTTAGAAGAATAAAAGAAGAATGGATTCCCTAACCAGGGAAAATGGTCCACTTTACAATGATATAGAATGATGTAGAAGAAGAAGATATACTAGACCATAACCCCAACTTTGACACAACCACCTAATGATGATCCTAGACCTCCCAACACTTCCTCTTCAACCCTTGGCAGATAGACACTAGTACAATTTGTACAATAATGTATTTACAATGACTAAGTACAATGATATCTTTATAGTGATTGTATGCAGTGTTTCCCACTTGAAGACTTCATATGATGAACTTCTTGCTGCTGTTATGCACCTTGGTTACTGCTCTTGTCATGCTACCCTCTGCCGCACCTTTCTTTGCTTTTCTGCTATAGAAAGTCAGGTCCTTTGCAACCCTTGACAACACATGATCTAGCTTTTTCTTGCCTTCTAGGAGCTCGATATTGAATCTTGTGTATCTTTGTTATTTCAGATCCTCAACATCTGATTTTCGGTCCTGTAGTAGTCCTCCAAGTCATCTTTCCAATGCCACAGTTCTAACCCAATTTGGATTCTTCAAGAGAAATTTATGCCCAATCTCTCACAATTCCCTAATTATGGACTGTTTCAGCAGAGCACACTTGTATGGCGTGCCACGTGTCACTGTTTCTTCATTTGGCTCTAAAATTTCTAGAGAGAAATTTACATACTATGAAATATCTTCCACTTTTTATGGAATTCCAATACGATACTCAGAGAGAGAGTTATGACGATTTTACCATGGTCAGTTCTTTGAGATTAATTTCAGGAGCCTGCAAAAACCCTAACTTCCACAGATCCTATCTCCAAAAATTTTTCTCACCTTGATATGAAATTTTTACTGCATCTTCCTCGAGATTTCAGCTTCACCTCATAAAAAATTAAGCTTCTGAGCCTTCGTAGAAAATAAGTTAGAGCGAAAATTCCACGATGAACTGTTTCAGATGGCCGAATCCCATGCATAAGGAGGAAATGAGGAGCACAATTTAAATAAGTGCTTAAGTTGAGAGGGGCTTCAACAAGTGAACGTGGGAGGGATTTTAGGAGATTAAAAAATATTAATTATGACTTTTCAATGACCCATGCCGCAACCCCATGGGGTTTTAGCCCACTAACTGGGGGTACAAACTTCAAACATGTATCTCTCAAACCGTGAAGAATTACATGGCGTGACATATATCAACGGAAACATCTCGACAAGTAGAAAACATAAAAAGCATTATTGACCCAGAATATAATTTGGTAGGTAAAAATTCCCATGAAATATTGGGTTAGCCCCTGGTGCTGCTTGGGTTGACATCAATGACAACCGCTGATCAACAATTGGCACTTCTATAGCCCAAAGGAATCTTCTCGGTATTAAAAGGTTCCCCTCTTCAGGTTTCTACCCTCCTGGAACACTCCTGGTTCTGCCACAGACCCTGCTCCGCTCCTCCGCCGGTTGAATAGTGATGATTAAGGTTTAAATAATAAACATGGGCAAAGTTTTCCAGCCAAGGGTCATTGGCCCATTGGCTAGAGGCCTCAAATTAGCGCGCATTTTGGTGGGAGGTTCTGTGATCCAACCCCACAGAACCCTTTTTATGGCACATTATGGTTTTGTTTGAATAGTCATATGGTTGAATATTGTTTAATATAGTTTGGAGCTACCCATTGGCGGGCCAACCCATCCGTTCCGAGCAGGTTAGACACTCGGTGTCTCCTTTTTGGTGGCTATCCATTGGTCGGGCGGGTCTAGGTCTCTGATGACCCATTATATATATGAATCATGCTATTGGGGTTGGGTGGGGTCCATGTCACCATGGCCCCGACCCACCGTTAACATATATTATATTTATCAATGTTGTTGAGGGGTGGCGGGGGTGGCAGCCCACCCCCCAAATTTAATATGTATTTTATTTTTATGTTAATAATAATTAAAATTTTGGATCTATTTTTTAAGGGTCCCTGGGTGAATTAAATACGCGACAAATTTTCTCATTCTGGTGGCCTGATTGAGTGTGTAGAGACTCAGCCAAATTATTGCCTTGTTAGTGACTATCACTTGGCCTAGTTTGACCATAACTTTAATGAGCTATAACTTGAGCATAAAAACTTAGATTTGAGTGTCATCACACTGTTAGAATCAATACGATGAGCACTACGATCTGGTTCTAGTTTCACTTCAATCCAATGACTTTGATTTTTGAGTTTTTTCAAAGCCACTTCTATTCCTAGAGCCACACGGATCATTCCTCCCCACTAATGATATTTTGGGCTGCCAAAAGCTTTATCAGTCAATTGGAAAGTGAGGGAATTTCACCCTCACTTTCTCCTTTTCAATCCATCTGGCCTTACTTGGATGCATTCCCTTGAAACCAATACGAAGGTACTCCACATCTCCTCGTCGTGAAGTCCTAGTATTCTTGTGAAGAATGATATTCTCAGGTAGTTTGTACAAGTATTCAGGTGCAAATTCATCCACTGTAGGAACCTGTCCAACCTCTTCAGTGACCATGATTAAAGGAGGCTCATAAATATTCAAGTTTTCAACGTTTACAACTGACTACATCTACATGTATGCTGGCAAATCGAGACGAAAAAAATTGTATCCAATATTCTCTAATATGGTGAACGAACCATATCAGATTGGTCTCAACTTATTTCCTTCCCCTTTCATCCTATATTTGCTAATGTGGAGCCACACTTTTTCTCCAACCTGGAATTGGTGATTGACTCAGTGCTTGTCATGTCGAGATTTGTATCGAGCTTGATTTTTCTCCAACTACTGCTGCATTATCTAGTGAATCATTTGAATATGATGAATGAACTTCTCTACCTTGTCCCTTTCACATTTCCCACTAGAATATTCATCTCTCCCAAAGACCACGTCTAAGGGATCCTTTTGAAAATATACAAAGCATGTCGCAAATGGTCATCTATGAGTGGATGAATGCACTGCCCGATTGTATGCATGTTGTACATAAGGAAGCTGCTCGTCCCACAACTTGGGATGCTTTCCATAATAGCCTTGGAGTAAATGTATCACTATGTGGTTGAAAACCTTTGTTTTTTCGTCGGTCTGCAGATGAAACGTTATGCTCCTATTTAGATTGGTTTCCATCATTCTCCACAAACTCTTCCAAAAATCTCCAAGACAAATAAAGTCTTGATAACACACAATGGATGTGGGCAGCAAAAAATGGACCCATACAAATTGGAAGAAGAGATGAGCAATATTCTTTGCAGTGACCTAATTTTTACAAGGCATTAAGTTCCACATTTTTCTAAATCGATCCAAAATGAGATACAAATAGTCACGACCTCTCTTAGAAAAAGGTAAACTTCCAACAAAATCCATTGACACACTTTCCCATGGATGACTAGGAACATGGAGTGGTGTGTAGAGCTCCAATTTTCTATTAGAGGGTTTGCAAACTGAACAAAACACACATCCCTTTACATATCGAGTCACAATATTTTTCATGTGAGGTCAATAACAAAACCTCTATAAATGACACTAAGTTTTTCCTACACCAAAATGACCCCACACAAGAGAGGTATGTTCCTCTTTGATTACATGTATCCTTTCATTGGTGGGAAGACAAAGTTTGCCAAGATGGTGGTGAGCCCTGGTATTGCACCAAGAGTGCTACAACTCCTAGGGGATGCCCTACTTTACTTTATCAACCCGCGGTTCGTACAAACTTGGAGGTGACAGTGTTATATACACAACGGATGCATTCTATTCATGTCATCCTCTTCTACTTTGCGAAAGGGTTCTATTTCTTAAACTATGGTAAAAACTAAAAAATAAATTGCTGGAAGGAAATGACAGAAAGGAAACTAACTTAATTTTCAGAAAGGAAATGATGGAAATGAAACTAATTTAATGTGCAGAAAGGAAATGATAGAAAGGAAACTAATTTAATCTACAAAAGGAAATGACTGAAAAGAAATTAAACTAAGTTGCACCTAGCTAGGCCAATTGGCTAAACACACCCTACTTATCCTTTGATCTATTTACCATGCTATCATGCTTCTAACCATGCAACTATTCATGATAAACTAAACTTGACAAAGTGTGGCTTGTAGTTTGGAGGAAAACGGGTTAAAGGTGATAATGGAGGGCTCAACACATGAAACAAGGCTTAGAGGTGGAAAGAGTGGGTTTAAACCTTATTAAAGCTTTATTATGGCGCAAAAATGCTTTGGAGCGGAATGATTCAAAAAGTGCGATGGTGGAGTTGTGATGGAGGGTGATCGCAATTGGTGTTTGGTGCTATAAAGGATAACAGGAACAAAATAAAAAGTGTGATTTGTGATGTGCGATGCAACGAATGGCATGGTGGTGGGACCAGTGGTAGAGTACGGAGCTATATCACAATTGGTAGACAGGAGTGGTAAGTGTTAATGGGAACAAAATAAAAATGAAATTTAACAATGTTCAGGCCATGAAGACAAAGACAGAAAATGAAGAGGCAAGGCGCCATGGAGCTACTATGGGGTTTTAGCAATAATTCCTACAATAAACCTGCTAAATTATGCACAAAGAAACAAACAAATGCATAAAAATACAGTGCAAAGGGAGACTAAAAAAAAGTAATGAAACTCTACTTTTAATGTCAGAAAAAATGAACAAAGATATGTTTTTGGGTATGTGGGAAGGTTCGCCCTCCTCGAGCTCTATTGACAGAGATGAGAAGGGGGTCTTGATCCATAATTTTTTTTTGTTTTTCTCCTCTATTCTACTACTCATAAGCAAATGAAACCTACAACAACACACTGAAATAAAAAATAAACAACAAATTGAAACATAAGCAAAATTATTAGAAGCAAAACTAATGAAATGAAAGAAAGCAGAGAACTAATACAACAGAGAGGCTAAGGCACATGGATTGGGCCCTAACCCACGAGCCCAGCTCTCTAAAACTTAAATAAGTAAATTGAAATCAGTCTGCTCATTTCATAAAATAATAGCCTCATACATTTCTAAAAGTTTGATCACTGAGTAAAATAATAAAAAGCTCAATATATTGCAACAAAGTTCTGACCCTTCATAGCTCTAGCCTTGCTCTGTTTATTCTATAGGGTAGCTATCAACAGCTCCCTAGAAAATAGTGATTGAGTCCACTTGACTACAAGTAAACAAAGATTGAGTGCACTCCTCCTTGAGTTGCTTGGCTGCCTCTAAAATTTGAATTGCTAGAGAGAATCCTTGGGATCCTTTGGCTACCTTTGAGATTTAAGGAGGGTGGAAAATCCTCCTATAATTTATCCTTGCTATCTCCTCCAAGTCTTTATGTTAAAATCCTTATAAAAATTCTTAATAATTCTTGATTTTCTGCACTCAACCTCATGTTAGGAACTCAGAGTATGTTAGCCTTAATCACCACCTATACTAGCATCATAAAACCAAGTAATAATAAAAATGCAAGAAAAAGAGATCTAAGAAGGAAAAAAGGTGACCATTAACCCCTCCAAATATGTCTAAATATGGAGCTCATTAGATGGTACAACAATTTTCCCTGCAATTGGTAATTGTCTACCTGTGAACCATGAGTCAACTTTGTATAAAACTCCTTAAAATCATCATCATCAACATATTGTTCAACATAACTTTCAAAATACAAAGAAGCATTTTGAAAAACTATAGATGTAGAAATAGGACGATGAGAAAGCATATCTACCACTTTATTGTTGGTACCCTTCTTGTATTTTATTACCAAGTGAAACTATTGGAGGAATCCCGTCCATTTGAAATGACGTGCTTGTTGCAGATTGGTTTGTAATTGGAGGCACTACAAGGGGTGGTCATCTGTGTCAATGATGGTCTCATGGTCTCATTGCCAATAAAATAGTGCTTCCATTTCTTCACGCTTTGAACCAAGACATACAACTCCTTGTCATATGTGGGATAGTTCACAACAACTTGGGACAATGTATCCGAATGGTAACATACAATTTTCCTTTGTTGCATCAACACTACTCCCATGGAATATCCACTGGAATTTGTCTCTATCTCAAAGGGTGTTGGAGGTCAGGTAAAGAAAAAACTGGTGCGATACCGATCTTCTCTTTCAATGTGTCAAAGGCTTTATGTTGCTTTCCTCCCACTGAAATGTTTTATTCACAATTCTCAATGCATGTAAGGGGGTTGCAACGAAGAATAATTTGGAAATGAACCTTCTCCAATATTGTACTACACCCAAAAAGGTATGAACCTCTGTAACATTGGTGGGTTTAGGCCACTTTACAATCACATCAACTTTAGAAGGATCTATTTTTAATTGTCCATCTTAAAAAATGTGACCTAATTAAACCAAATAGGTCTTACCAAATTCAAATTTTGACATACAATTTTTCGTTTTGCGAAACATCAAGCACTTTTTTAACATGACTCACATGATATTCCCATGTCCTACTGTAAACAAGAATGTCATCAAGATACATAAGTACAAAATCATCAAGAAAAGGTCTGAAAATATCATTCATCACCCTCATGAATGTGGCCGGAGAATTTCATAGTCCGAATGGCATCAATAACCATTCAAACAACCCTTGTTCTTCCTTGAATGTAGTCTTCCATAAATCCTGTTTTTCAATCCTGACCTGATGATAGCCACTGTGTAAGTCTAGTTTTGTAAAATAGACAACATTTTTCAGTTGATCTACTAAATCATCAATGCAAGGGAGAGGGTATAGATTCTTCACCACTATTTTGTTGAGTACCCTGTAGTCCATGCACATCCTCCATGTGTCATCCTTATTTGGCACCAACACAATAGGTGAACTACATGGAGAAGAACTTGGCCTTATGACCCCTTGGTTCAACAACTATTGCACATATTTCTTTATCTCCTCCATCTCAATGGTTGACAACCTATACATACCAATGTTGGGTGAAGGAGCATCATGCTGCAAGTGAATCTCATGTTGGATCTCATGCTTTGGAGGCAACCCACTTGGTTCCTGAAAAATCCCATTATAGCATGTAGATATATTTTCATACAATTCTTTTTTATAAGTGGGATCACAATCTTGGAAAGATTAAAATGCCTTTGCATATTTTTCTCTCATAAATATGAGCATGCACCCTTTTTTGGAATTCACCAACCTCTTCATCTGACCTACACTTATAAGACTAGCACTGATTTTGGCACGATGAGATCTAACAATGTATTCCACCTCATCTTTCGTGATATGATACTTGTTTTCATGGTGAAAGAAAATTGATTTCCTTTCATAAAAATATGGACTCCCCAATACCATGCCACATATATCCAAAGGCACAACATCAAGATCAACCTCATCTACTAGTTTGGATGAAATCACAAATCTAGCTCTACACTGCTTGGTTACATGTAATTTGGATTTTTCACACACCCAACCAAGAGGGTAGGGTTTCAAATGAGTCTTGGTCTCCAATCATAATTTCTTAACCAAGGATTCTAAAATGATGTTTACTTGTGAGCCCAGATCAAACAAGGTTTCTAATTTATTATGTTTCATTATGAATCTAATGTGGAACAATTCAATCCTCTTTAGTTCATTAAGAAGAGACTAATTTGAAGAATTTTAATTGCACGCAATTCGGAATTTTCATTAGCATGAAGAGAAAGGTTACCTTATATTCCCACTATTGTGATCTGTGTCTCATCACCGGAATTGGATCCAAGGTCCTGTTGTACGGTTTCCACCATTTGTTTCTTGTTCTTCTCACCAAATCTCTTTGGTTTCAACTCTGGATGCAACTTCCAACATAGTTCATCATCATGGCCTTCCTTCTTGCAATGTATGTAATATGACTTTTATCCTTCCTCCTTCTTGGTTGTACTTGCCTTCTTGTCCTTTCCCTTTCCTTTTACTTTGAACTTTCCATTATGGCGTTTGAAAGACAATTTCTTTAGTTTCTCTTATCTGTCATTATTTACCATGCTTTCAAGGCAAGTGGCATTCACACTGGCCACATCAATAGTAGTAGGCTCAAATACAACACATAATTCCTTATGTAACTATGTAAAGCACCAATATACTTTGTTACAATTTCTAGTGAATCAAGTGAAATACCCAAACTCAACGCTTGTTTTCTAAACTCTTATGTGAAGCTTTGTAAATGTTGACCCTTTCCTTGTCTCAAATATTTCCATTCCATTAAAACCTTTTGTTGATAACACAAAGGATAAAATTGATATTTTATTGAAAAAAAGAAATTAGACCAAGAAGAAAGGGGATTACCCAAGTCTTTGCTGCATTTCTGCAACTTTCTCTTCCACTCAGCTGAAGGGATGCTAATCATATCTTGGCCTCATCCTCTTCGATAAACTGAATCTGGAAATAAACCTTGATATGTCTAATCCAATTTTTTAGTTTATCTAAATTACATTCTCCATTATATGTGGGAAAATAAAACTTTACATCTAGCTTAAGAAATGACTTCTTAGATGTATGTTTATGGTTCCTGTTAAAATGATAATAATAGGAAGAAGAAAAGTTGTCACTGGTGGATGGAGAGGGAGGAGACTCTTATCCTCCACCTCCATGGTGTACCGATGCATGATCATCAGGCTCTTTCTTCTCATTCCTGATTGTCTTCTCATATTTAGCAAACAACTTGTCAACTTTCTCTGCCATGGTGAAGAATATCTTGCAATAATTTCGCTCTTCTTCTACTCATGCATCCTCATATTCCATGTTTCGTCTTTGTGGTGCATGCCCTACTTCGAGATCAAAGGATTTGAGTTTTCCTTCTCCTCTTTGCAGCTTTTTCATGATTATAATTCACTCATGCAATTCACATAAAGAAGACCTACTCTGATACCACAGTTGATCAAGATATTTTACTTCATGGATGCATACATAATTGCATATAAAAGAGTGTATAACCAAGTAACTTAAATACATGAAAAAATCAGAATTCATAAGAAAACATGAGATTAAAGACACAATAAGATTTGATTATAGAGTTCACCTAGTGTGGGCTACGTCTCCGAGCCCTACTCAGTGTGGGGAGGCCTCTTTTCATTAAATGGCAGCAAAAATGAATTACAAGAAATTTACAAATTAACACATTATACCTCCATTTCTGGTGATTTCTTAAAAATGGATACCTCGACTAGAGAAACGAGTTGCACAGTTGGATTCATGGTGGAAAATCGTCTAAAAATTACTATAGATTTGTCCTGTTATGAAATTGACACTTCTAGTCCCCAAAGGAATATTATCGGCATCCAAAGATTCCCCTCTTCAAGGTTACACCCTCCTATACTGCTCCAGGTTCTGCCACAAACCCCACTCCTCTCCTATGTTAGTCAAATGGAAATGATCAATGTTTAAATAATAAACGAGGGTAGATTTTTCCAACCAAGGGTCATTGTCCTGTTGGTTGGCAGCCTCGAATTAACATGCAGTTTGGTGGGAGGTTTCGGGGTCCAACCCCACAAAACCCTTGTTATAGTGTGTTACGGTTTTGTTTAAATGATCATATGGTTGAATATTGTTTAATATAATGTGGAGCCTCCCATTGGTGGGTCGTACCATCCGAGTCAGGTGGGTTCGACACTCGTCGACTCCTTTTTGGTGGTTATCCATTGGTCGGGCGGGCCTGGGTCTCTGACGGCCCATTATATATATGAATCATGTCATTGGGGTTGGGTGGGTTCCATGTCACTACGGACCTGGCCCACCATTAACATATATTATATTTATCAATGTCGTCGAGGGGTGGTAGGGGTGGTGGCTTGTCACCCCAAATTTAATAATTTTATTTTTATTTTTATGTTAACAATAATTAAAATTTTGGATCCAGTTGTTATGAATCTAATTCATAACTAATAGAATAAATACAAATAAGTATAATTACTAGCTAATCAATTAGGATTATGTTAAGTAGTCATTAGTTAACTGAAAAGGCATGTATAAAAGACATGCCTGTTCATGAAAGGTCACCTGCATAGGTATAAAAGCAGGGCCTCATTGTAACTTTCAAAGCATCTTATTATATCATATCAATAAATATTTATTATTATAAATACCTCTTGTGTATTTTTATAATTAAAGCCATTTTGCTATTAAAGACAACAAATCTACAAGTCTTGCTGCTACAGAAACCAAATCTACAGTTTTGCTGCTACACCAGTTTTTAAGGGTCACAGGGTGAATTAAAGAGGTGAAAAATTCACCCGTTCTGGTGTTCGTATTTTGTGCAACGAGACTCTGCCAAATTTTTTCCTCGTTAGTGACTTCCACTTGGCCTAGTTTTACCAGAACTTTGACCGGCTATAACTTGAGCATACAAACTCATATTTGAGTGTTGTTCACGAAGTTTGAATCAAGATTATGATAAATATAATATGGTTCTGGTTTCACTTCAATCCAATGACTTTATTTTTGATCTTTCTCAAAGCCACTTCTATTCCTAGAGCCACCTGAATCATCGGGTGGTACATGGAAGTCCCAAACCTGGTTGGATTTTTCCTATGTTTAATAAAAGCTAAATTTTATTGCTTTTGATGATTAAATGTACTTGTTATTATGTGGATTTAATGGTTGTTCTATAATTTTTATTTATCTGGTTATATGCTCATTATAAGAATGGTTATTTGGCAGTTCCTATTCATGGCTCTCTTCATGTTTTTACTTGTAACTGAATGAATAATGAATGCATTACCTAATTTTCATTATGAAAACTATTGTGAGAAGGCATTGGTCCTTCTTGTTAAACCTCAGACAAGTTTTCAGATCCTTATATTCAGATATTCACTCATGACCTGTATGTTGCATGTTCATCTTGACAGAATGAAATTCCTAGTTAGGAGAGCTCAGGTCAAGTCCTGGTTTAATTTTTGTTTTATAAACTTTGTTTCTATGTCATTCATCATTTCTGGAAGCTTCACTTTGTTCTGGGAAGAGGCCTAAGTCCTAACCCTGAAAAAGTAGCTCAGAATTTAGGATCGCTGGCATAGAATTGACTGGAAAAGTCCATAGTCATGGGAAGGTAGGCATATGGGAGCAACTAGAGGCCTAAAATCACTTGCATGCCTTGGAAATGGAGTGACTAAGGCTTTAGTTCAGTGAAAAAAGGAGTTACCTCAGGGTTTAGACACCTAGAGGGGTTGGGTTTCTTTGGAGGTCTTGTAACACCTGAGGGAAGTCAGTAAGGTCTTAAGTTGTCGATTCCATTTCTTTAAGGTAATATAGGAGGTTGAGTCTTATCATAGTGACCCTTAGCTCATCTTTACCTCGAGAAAACTGGTGAAAGTGGGTAAATGTGGGAGGAGTGCGTTACAGGGTAGTGTCAGAGCAATATGCGCTCTCCTTGGCTAAAGTATGATGTGTCAAGGTTGTGGGTGTCATGCATGGGGTCATGTTACACAATTGGTATGGTGATGCATAATGTTGATATGTTGTTATATGGATATGCTTATGATTATACATGTACATGCTAATGTGGACTGATATTACAGATGATATAAGCCTCCCCTAAACATCAATGAGGTATGGATTTGATTTTGGTGTCAATTTGGTTATTTGACATGGCATACTTGCAGGAAGAAGAAAAGTAAATATGACGAGAAAAATGGTAGACTACAATTCTTGTGACTCTCCCTATAGATCAGTTGGGCAACAAGGAGATGAGTATACTCCTAGTATAATAGATACATTGAGGATTTTGAGGGCATAGATCAAAAGTTGCAAAGAAAACAATGACATGTTGGTTGAACCTTAGGAAAGAATTGCAATGGCTCAGGAGAAGTAGGTATAGGTTAATGCAACGATTCTTCAAAGCTTGTCAGAATTTCAGAGACAGGGACGGTTTAGGATCAGGCGAGAGTAGGAAGAGAAAACTAATGGATCCTATGGTAGAATATATTGGTCTGGATACATGTTGGATAAAGGGGACATAGTTAGAGGTGGTATATCATTGGATACACGTAACAAGAGGATTGGTATGTATGGGCATCATTCTAGTACCTCACCCATAAGAAATCATCACAATCATCATTGCCATCATCCTTATAGGAGGAGGGAGTATTTTCCATAGGATTTCAAGAAAAATAAGCCTCCTAGATTCGATGGAGAGATGAAGAAGTCAGAATATGCAAAGGCATGGTTGCTTGGAATGAAGAAATTATTCAGATTGCATAACTATTCATAGAACATGAAAACCAAGATAGCCACCTTCAGATTTAAATGGAAATCATATATCTGGTGGGAAGATATGGAGAATGTCAAAGGCCAACAACATATAGAGATTCATCAGTGTATTTCCAACAACATATAGAGACAAGATTGAGTTTGATGAGCCTAGATCATTGGAGGAGGCCATCCAAAAGTTGAAGCATTGTTATGAGAAGTCAAATCACAAATATGATCCTAAGTGTGATTTGAAAGGAAATGATCAAGTTAAACGGAAGTGTCCACCAAAGTGGGGAAGACCTTAGGATTGGGTGAGAAATAAAACATGGTTCCTTTGAAGAATTTCAATGCAGTTAA
Organism: Pinus albicaulis; assembly: GCA_034641835.2. Taxonomy (NCBI): domain Eukaryota; kingdom Viridiplantae; phylum Streptophyta; class Pinopsida; order Pinales; family Pinaceae; genus Pinus; species Pinus albicaulis. Next base: position 88,559,572 of record CM076576.1, read on the forward strand.
GAAGGGACATGGGTTGTAGCCTGGAGAGCAGTAGACGAGAGGTGATGGTAGGGGACCGTTTTAGTGTTGGATATGTGGCAAAGATCATCACAAGAAGGATTGTCCATTGTACTAGGGTGGTAGGCCTCATATCTATAATGCTCAGGAGGCACATACAATTGGGGATGTTGGCCATACCATTCCTAGGATTTATGCAGATGTGGAAAATAAGCAAGAAGATCATCAGGAATCCATTACTGAGATGGAAGGTAACCCCTGTGGTCGGGTTGTTTCTAATTTTATTGATCCTGGATATAATTATAGTTATGTTAATCTTGAACTAGTGGATAAGTGTGGATTCAGAAAAGAAGTGCATTCATAGTCTTAGTTGGTGCAGTTGGCTACAGGTACTAAGAAGACAATTCATTATTGGGTAAGAGCTTGTGCATATGAATTGAATGGTATGCCTGTAATATCACATTTGAATGTACTGCCATTGGGATCGTATAACATGATTTTGGGTATGGTTTAGTTGTGTCTTCACGGGACCAAATTAGATTGCTATGACAAGGCTATTGAGTGCTTGGATGATAATGGGGAAAAGAGAATCTTACAGGGGAAGAAGAAACCTACATCAGTGAATATGGTCAGCACTGTTGTCCTTTGTAGAAAATTCTAGGCTAAGGAACTGTGTCAAAGCATCTAAAATTTTGTTTGATTTTAGTATGGATGACCAATTCTTTAAACTAGTAAGAAGATACAAATCCTAATTATTCCTGATAAAATAAAAGGGTTGATTCCTCACATTTAACATAATTAAGCTTTAAATTGTTTTTGATGAGTATAATTTAAGATATTATATATGATTCCTTAAAAATTAAAATAGAGAATTTAACTTGTCATATACATATGATGCGTGTAAAATTCTTTTACAACCAAACAAAGCATATTTAAAGATAGCATGAAGCAACAATTAATTTATGTAGATGAATTAACTAAAAATTATAGTTCTAGTTAATTAATATTTGTAATTGATTATAACTTTGAAAGGGGATTTCACGCAGATTAATATTTAATCTTGTCTTACCCAGATTTCCTATTAACTATAGACATGTGTAGAAATAAATAAAGATGGAACATAATAAGAAACTAGAAAAACTCACACGAAAACACAATCTGCTTCAAAATGAGTCCAAAATCCTTCTATTAATCTCAAAAATAGTTTAGAGAATTACAATCATGTTCAGAAGCTTATCAAAAGGGTTCAACCCTTCATACTTTGAATTACAAATTACTTATAGATTTTTTCCAAATTTCTAGACTTAAAATCAAGATTTCTTACAAAATATCTTATCCAAATAATTTGGATTTTTTTATAAAAATAGAACTAGAAAATAGGAAATTTGAAATGATTTGACATATTGCATAGAATTCGAGGACTACTGCTGGTGATTGGAGTTGTAAAGATGTTGTTTTGTTTCTTGTTCTTGGATTTTTGTTCTCTGCTCTTGAAAACCTGTATCCTGTTGCTGAAACATATGTTGTCTTCTCGTTCGATGAGCTCACATAGTTTGTCCCGTATTTCCTCATCGAGAATAGAAAATTTCACTAAATTTCTGTATGCTTCATCTACTTCAGTGTATTTCTCAAAGGTAGGTTTAGTTATGAATATATGCTTGATCTCATGTTGAATTAATAAATCATAAACTAGACCTTCCATGAAAGCCTTCCCAATGATAGTTCCTTTGATCTTGGAAAATTTGGCTTTATCTATTGCTATAGCATGCAATATATGATGACACTCTTCCAAAGGAATTATTTTATCATCTATACCTTGCAGACCTGGAAGTCATTTTTGATGTAAAATATTAAATTTTCTATGAAACTTTTTAATTCGAACTTCTAGATTATGACACTTATTCTCCAGTTATAGCATTAAATTCCTTTTAGTAAGGATGTTTCTCACCTCCAACAAAGTTTCAGTTTTGTCTTCAATTTCACATTCTTCAAGCTCTTCTTTTCTCTTAGAATTTAGAACTTTGATTATCCTTATAGAATCTCCTAGTTTTTGGTCCAGGTCTTTCTCCACTTCTGCCACTACTTCCTTTGATTTTTGCAACAATTCTTCATGTTCAAAAACAATCTCAATGGAAGGCCACAATTCAGTCATTGATTAATTAATATAAAGCCAAATTATTTATTTTTCTTAAGAAAAGGTCTGAGCCATTACTGATTCACTTTCATAAGTTGCTATTTTCTTTGTTAACTTAAAATTCTTCTAAATCTCAGCTACATAGGCATTGTCAGTTTTTAGTTTTTGCTCTTGTAACTTTTGCAATTATAAGTTGAGTTTTTAAATCTCTTGACCTTTCAATGTCAAGTCTACCATGGCCTTTGATAAGTCTATTGTTGTATCATTGGATTGGGTATCCACTGTAAAAGTTGTTGTTGTAGATGTCCCTATTGTTGAAGTATCAACAATAAATGTTGTTGCTATGGGGATAGTTACTGAAACGTTGATATGCTTTTATTTCTCTTTTTTTTCCATTTCAAATTCCATTTTCTGTATTTGGATATTTTGTTCAATTATCATATTGAACATGTTTTCTTTATCTACAACTTCTTTGGACTATGGGTTCTTTGTAGTTGGAAGTTTTAGCTGCTTCCTTAATGGCTAGATATCAACATTATTGCTCTTTATCATTTCTTCAGCTGCTTTAACATCACTAAGATTATATCCTAACTTTATTACCAGATCTTCTGATGATTTGATCCCGGTATCTTTGGAAAAACAAGAAATTTTCTTCATATTTAATTTTTAATGAATTTTGTTTAGTGAATCTTGCAGTTTGGATGTGGCCATAACTGAATTGGTTAACGTAGAGTAAATCGTTTCTCTAGTCTACTTGTGTAGGTGAATTTGATCAATAGCATGGATATGTTTGGTGTCAAAGGAAAAAACAAATGCTTGTAGTCTTCTACACTTTTATGGATTGGAACTTTGGGTTCCAAGAAAGCTAACAGAAATTGTCCCTTTTCTGTATCAAGTGTAGAAAAAAGTCTGTGTTGGGTAGAATAAGTTCGTTTCCAAAATTCATAATATGTGGTGGCCTTCAGTGCCTCATTATTTCTTTTAATTTATTTATACCTAGCAAAAATGTTAAGTTGTTTTGCACCCTGAGTTACTGATGACATAGAAGAATCTATGGATATCTCCTCAATCCTTAGAAATGTTGAAGTGTGTAAACCTGTCAGTACCATTTTTGCTTGCTCCTGTGAACTATCTACTTGAAAAGGCTCTTCATTAGTATTATTTTTCTTCCTTCTCTTGAACAATGTGATGTTTGTATCTTGAATTTATGAAACTGAAGGAGATACACTTTCCCTTGGCCTCTTAGTCTCTTTCTCCCGAGTAACTGGAGTCTGTGAAGTTGTTGGAATAACAACTTGTTCATCTGCTTCTTGCAATGTGGTCTCCTTCCACTCTTCTTGATTGAAATACTACTCTATTTATGTCTAGGGTGTGTGTGCATAAGGTGTTTTCTTTTGTTAAACTCTTAATTTAGAAATAATCCCCAAGGGATCATAAGACCAGGTGAAGCTCAATTTGAAATTTATTTATTTTTAACAGAGAATCTGCCTCCTTTTCTGCTGCTCCGATCTTGAAAATTAATGGTCCTATTTGTGATTTTAATTTGAACTGAGATTTCTCATTACTAGAGAAAAAGTGAAAATCATCCATATTCATCATTTGTCTTATGTATTCTAGTGCAAAAATCCTGATTGTCACAAATTTAGGAAACCTATAGGGAGGTAGATCAAATCCATAGATTTTGATCTCTATGTAATCCTGGTAAAGATACTAGTCTCAAATATTAGTTTTATCATTGAGGTGAATAGTTCTTTTGATTTTAGGTGAAATCGTAGGAATAACATCACTATTGAGAAGACAGAAGGACATATGTAGAAACTCATTTACATAATTAGAGAAAGAGTACTCTTCTGTGTTCTTCATTACCAATGAATTTCAATGAATTTCAAACTGAGGATTTCCCTATGGGTATAACTTCTATAATGGAAATTTAAATCTATCTGCTTGGAAAAATAGAAGCAAGTACACAAGGACTAATTGATGCTTGAAATAAATTTCAGTAGAAAAATTCAAGAATTTATCATGAATGCTCTCTTCCATAAATTTACTGTATTTGAACATGTGTGATGGTTCTCACCTGTTGAAAATACTAATAAAAATCAGGGAAAAATTTAGGGGCTAATATTCGCAGGTGGGCATTTTCCATGTTTTTTCCAAAAAAAAGATGCGCCAATTTCCATTTTTTATTTAAATGATTCGCCCAAATTTTATAGTACACCATTATTTACCTTAAAAATTGCCAAAATGTTATATCGATTAATATAAAATCATTGCAAATCTAAATATTTCTACAAAAAAATTACCAAAAATTTTGCAATTTTCATATTAGGGACTAGTAAGATTCACCAAGGTTTCTAAACTGTAAGATAAACATCCATCCTTCAAATTTTCCCTGATAAAAATCCTAGAATTACCTCATTGACCCACTGATCACTTGGATAGCCTAACAGACATGAAATCATGGAGATAACATGCCTAGAAATTTATAGGAATACTTTAGAAGAGTAGGGTGGATTGGTTCTTGGTAACTCAGATTTTTCAGGTAAAAATGATTCAAATATCTTGATTTTTTGAGAGAATGTGAGTTTATGATAGATATCCATAAGAGACTCTATAGAAAAAGGATGCAGAGGGGTTGTAGGCTTGACTTGAAGTATTTTATATATTGACTTAGGAGTGATAGTAAACATAGCTTCATTATTTTAGGCAATCATGACCCTCTAACTTGGGAGATATCTAAAATTACACCAGGTGACAAATTTTGGGAAGAAATGGGTATGAAGAAAGGTGAATTGAGGTAGGAAGGAGTCTCGAATGCTCAATTCATCACTAGAATCTAATAATTTTACCAGTTATGGAGTTCATAAAGTTCGAACTCACACTTGATTTCATAGATCTTGTATTACTTTTAAACCAAAGGAAGCTCGTCTAAATTCAATACAGGGGGTAACATTAGACTTTCTACCACTAATTTGGATTTCCCTTTGGATGAAGACATGCTGAATTAGGAATTTGCAGACAGGTGTATCGAATTACTGGGAATTGGTGATTGTTGATGTAGCAAATAACTGTGAGTTGATACACAATAGGATGTTTTATAAGGTATTCATATGCATTAACCATTTTTGCACCTGTATTTAATGAACTAGACATTGGCGGGAAGGTTTTAATGGTCGTAACGATTAATTAGTTGTTGGGGAAGAGATTTATTAGTAAAATGATAATATGATGTGGGTGAATGAGGGAATGAGAAGTGGAGAGGTGTGATTGAAGTTTAAAAGTGGTGATGAAAGTGGAGTGGATGAAATGGTTGTTTTTGGGGGGTGGGGTAGGTATTAAATGGTTTTGGACAAGGGGGGGGGGGGGGGGGGGGGTACATGTACGAAATGTTATGGAGAGGACACGCACCCTCGGGCAGGTTTAAATAAAACATATTTTCGGACCCCCCGTTAAACTTCGATAGCGCACGGGGGGGTGAAATCCATCCCCCGTCATTGATCAGGGCGGGGATGATCTCCATCGTTGATTGTCATGCAGACTTTATCACAAGACGTCAATATGTCAAATCAATTAACTTTATTTACAAAATATTAATTAATCCTTGATTAATTAATTAATAAAAAGGATTAACTTAATTAAACATAATCAAGACGACATTTAAACTAGCACGTCTATACTTTCGGATTTTATTTTTTATTTTTCTCACATATATATATTTTTTAAATCCCAATTTATTCTTTTTTTCCTTTTTTTTATTTGTCTTATTTCTTCCTTTTAGTATTTTCTTTTCTTTTCAATATTATTTTCTATATTTTTTTATTTTTTATTTTTTCAACATAAAAGGAAATAGAAAACGTAACATGGTGAAAACAAGTTACAACATTGGCCCCATCTAGGGACTGCTTCCCCCTGTGGGATGCAGAGAACTTGTAGATACATGTGCCTTATCCTCAGGGTATGGAGTATTTGTTGTGAAAATCACACTTGACAGTGAAATTGAAAGAAAACCATAAATTTACAATGAACCATGGCTGCAAGCATCTTTAACATTGAATGTAATGTTTGAAGTGTTTCCCATTGATTGGAAATGAAGAATATTTTCCTTCCAGGTTATGCAAAATAAAGTTATTGCTACCCTTTACTTATGCAATTTTGAATGGCCCCAACCACAAATTGTCAAATTTTCCATGCTTGACTCTTTCCTCTCTTAAGGTATCCCATCTTAAAACTATATCACCTTGTCTGAAGTCTCTTTCTCTAGCATTTCTGTCAAATAAAATTTTCATCTTATTTTGATATTGACGAAATTTGAATTGAAATTCATCTCTGTCTTGGTTTAATTCAATTAGCTTATTGATTCTCCTTGTAGAATCATCAACTTCCTCATATGATTCTTGTAAAAATTTCATGACTGTAAATGCTAGTTGTCTGGGGAAAATTTCTTCAGTCCATAGACAAGTTGAAAAGGGGACTTGCTAGTATATCTTTTAGGTGATACTCTGTTTTCCAAAACTGCATATTTAAGGTGACTGTCCCAACTTCTCTTATGATCTGCCAATATCTTCTTAATGACTTTAAACAGACCCTTGTATGATTATTATGCTAACCCATTATCTTGAGGGTAATATGGTGTAGAATGATGTAATGAATTTTTTTTATTTCTAACAAAAATCAGTCATTTTAATACTACTGAAAGATTCTGCATTATCTGTAACTATTTGTTGTGGAAAACCAAATCTAGACAATATATCCTCTTCAATGAATTTGATGACAACTGCATCTGTTGCATTCTTGATAGGATTATCTTCTACCCACTTGGTGAAGTAGTCTGTAGCATTTAGAATCCATCTATATTGGTTGCTTGATGCTAGAATTATTTCACCTATGAAATCTAATCCCCATTGTAAAAAGGGTGCTTCAATCAAAACTGGAACAAGGGGTAATGCTAGTAATATCTGCTTGCCAACGAATTTATGACACAGAATACAAATTCTTACTTTAAATCCAACATGTGAAAATAATTTAGTCCAATAAAAGCCTGCTCTCAGAATTTTGTATGCAGATGCTTTCCAAGCATAATTTACTCCACAAATTCCTGCATGAAACTATTAAGTAACTCCTTCCATTTCACTTTCAGTTAAACATAATAAAATAATATTTATAGGATCCTTCCAATACAAATTTTCATTTATGATATAGTATTTCATAGCTTTCAGTCTAAGAGATTTGGATTGAATCCTTGTAAATTCATGAGGATACTTTAGATCTCGAAGAAAATTCACTATGTCTCTATACTAATTTGAAAGTAGAAATTTTTCATCAATGTGTAAAGGAAGAGGAACATAATATGGACTGGAAGAAGGTTCTTGTGGGTTCTTCTCACTTGAAATATGAGAAGGTTCTTGTGGATTCCTCTCACTTGAACTCTGAGAAGGTTCTTGTGGATTCTTCTCACTTTAACTCTAAGAAGTTTCTTATGGGTCATTCTCACTTGAACTAAGCAAAATGGTATTGATTCCAGCAATCTTACAATTTGATTTAGCCAAAAGTTTAGCTAAACCTTGTTCTTTTACCAATTTGGTGGGTCTAATATCTATATCAAATTCAAGTATATTTGCAATCCATATTCCTCTCTTTCCATTTGTATCACGATGTGTTAATACTATTTTTACTACATTGTTTGGAACATAGGCAATAATAGGAGAATGTAAGACAAAAATCATGAATGCTTTCAAAGCTTGTGTTATCACAAAATTGCACCTGATAGGCTGCTAATCAGATAACTTCATTTAACTGTTTCAAACCAATCTTGCAACTGAAGCTTAGCCTCTTCAGTCTGAGAGGGCTCGCTCAAAGGGATTAATGATATTGACTAAAGATGTATCTAGATGGCTAACTCTACTTGGAAAACAACTTGCTTGTGATATGGGTAGGTTGAAAAGAGTATAAGTCTGCAATCAGTGGGCTTATGGAGTAAAAAAGTTTATTAATTCAGTATTAAGTTCACTTGACATGGAAGTTGAGGCAGGTAAGAGTTTTTAGCAAAGGCAAGTACACATGAAACAAGAAATAACACAGTCAATTCATCTATAAAGGAAGTCAGAGAATTACATGAATAAATTCTGAGTATTAAGATGAAAACCATTGAAAATGGTACACATAGAAAATATATATCAGATAAACACTAAAAACTCAATCAGAATCTCAGGTTGTTCAAGAAACAAGTCTATGTATTACTGAAAATAATCAATTTACATAAAGCTGCAGTATTGCCAAAAAATCTCCAACCCATAAAAATTCGAATATCTGCCCTTTAATAGACTTGTTATATGATGAGATGATCTGCCTCATGGCTAGATTCAAAAAAAAATTTCTAATGAAACCTTGCATAACAAGAAAACATCTACATTAATGAGAAAATGACAGCTATTCCGTTTGACAATCCTTTTCCTAATAGGACTCAAACTGTTCATTATTACATCAACTACCTTATCTCCTAATATCAGTTACATCTTTGACAACTATTCCTTCGCATGTTTGAATAGGGTGTGATGGGACTCATCACTACATAACATCTTAATTGACCTCCTCTAAATCTGGAAACAACCCTACTTTTTAGGAAAATTGGTCCTTATCTACAACGCATGATTTGGATGATGAGTTGTCTTCATCTCCTGGTCTTTAAGTCTTGGATGACTACTGGAAAGGTCCCTTGAACGTTTGAAAGTATCCACCTATCCATAACTACACAAAAACTTGCTCATAAAGCTTCAAAACAGTACGCTCCGAAAGTATGATAGTTTCGTAGCGTTACAAAAATGCCCTTTACCATCAACTTTTTTTATTTTTTCCTTTTGTATTGTATTCCTCATGTCTTGGTATATCCTCCATGTGATTTCCTCCTCTTGTAAGCTCCCAAAAATGGTTCAAAAAGGCAAAAATAAATATACAGTGGTTTCGTAGCGTTTTCCTGGCTTCAAGCCTAGGACACGCTACGAAACTGCTGAAAAGTGTGTTATTTCTAGATTTTTTCAAACTTCAAAAATGTGTCTTCCAACTGTAAAAAATTTGTTTCCAAGATTCCATTGACCTTTAAAATCATAAACCAGCTCAAAATATGAATATTGAGTTGTTTATTCCTCATTGGTGATGAGTTGAGCTATTGGCTCCTCAACTACTATCATTTTTAAGCCTTTCTTCTCCAATTCCTCATGGACTAGTTCTAGATGTTCCTGGAGGTATTTAACCTGATCCTTGAAATTTTTGTTTGTATATTTCAACTGAAAATTCATTCTCCTGACATGTTTCACCTCTTTCCTCAATGGCATGGTCCATTTGACTAACTGTTGTGTATTATCTAGGGTCTTGGAAACACTGTCAACCTGCTCTTCCCAAATTTATTTCATCTTTTCAAACTGAACCTTCTCGACATTGTGTTTTCTTGCTTCTTTCTTCATAACTTAAATTTCATGGTTAGCTAAACTTAATTGTTCTTCAAGGAGTTCAAACTTCGTTTTTTCAATTAATTTTTCTTTTCCTTTCTTTGGCTTGCTAACTATATCTTTTTTTGTAGGAGATGAAAGATCAATAATGTCTTGTGATGGCTTGATAGTATCAGTAGCTGGATTAACTTATTTTATGCTCTCCAAAAATTTTCTAGCATGCCTTATCATGGCCTTTCTTGCCTGGAACATAAAACCTACATCTTCTCCTTCAAATTCTAGTTTCTTTGTAGATTTGGCTTTCTTTAGTTTCTGTCCACCTTCTTCTATATCCTCAACCTGGACTATAGGAGTCTCTTCAATATCAATGGAATGTAATATATCTTCTAAATTTCCTTTATCTACTATTTCGTCTTCTACAACCACTGCTTTTTCTTCTAAAGCCACTGTTTGACTCCTTGTTATCCTTTTGTTTCCTTTTTTACTCACAGATTTCTTTTGTTTTGCAGGTTTGACCACTTTTGATTTTTTTTTTGCATGTGGGACATTGGGTGTATCAAAACTTTGCAATTGCTCTGTTTCCAACATGACTGGTTCACTTTGCTCTACTCTTGCTGGTTCACTTGGTTCTGCCACTAACGTGATGGGATACCCCTAGGTTTAGGAGTTCTTGTAGGAGTAAGGGTATCCAATTCAAAACCACTAACAAATACAAAAGAAGACCAGTCCCTACCTAGTCTCTAGAGCTCATCTAAAACCAAAATTTTAATTAAACCATGATGAAAAAATGAAGTCTCACTTCCTTCAAATTTTTCTTGGAACTTATCTGCCATTTTTGATAAAATTTTGTGTAGATAGAAAGGCAGATCAAGAGATTTCTTACAAGTAAAGTGTAGGAGAAGCTTGAAATGGTAAAAGTAGACTTTATGGCATCTCCCTTCACAAGTAAAATATTTTTGGATGATGAGAAACAACTTTGAGTAGTTATCTTTCATGCAACTCCTTGGAATGGCATTAGTAAGGTCCATTTCACTGTTTTCTGGCTTGAGAAACTCTTTGCAGTCCTCCATGTTGAATTTGAACCCTTTTAACTGCTTCTCTTGTCCCCTTGGAATCCATGTTGCTGCTGCAATGGCCTCTGGTGTAATGGAAATATTCAACATCCCCACTTTAGTAGCTGTTCCACTAAAGTTTAGAGAAAATTCTTTGGAAACCTGTACATGACAACCTTGTAGTCTTTCACAAAACTGTAAACATCCTATCCTTCTGAAGACTTCTAGTGTTGTTGGGTATTCATTGATCAAATTAATATTTGATGGCTCATATCTTAGACATTGGCCACCCTTATTTTTCTTTCTTTTTTCAGCCATAGTTTCTTTAGTGTCTTCTCAGCCTCACTTGATAGTTCTCTGCTTCGATTGATAGTTTTCTAACCCGCTTGATCACTAATATCTGCAACCTTTGAAAATACCAACCACAAATTTGGCTTAATGAAATGCTCTCCAGAGATCAATATCATGCAAAGAAGGAATGAAGAATGAGAAATGACTTAATTTGGAAATATTTTGAAGTTTGATGTCCACTCATAACATAATGATGACTCATACATGCCTAAAATGGTAACGATGACTTCAAACCTGACCATGTACCTTGATCTTTACCCTAACTGAATCGAATGGTATCTAACTTATCCTTTTCAAATGATTTTATGACACCTAACATCTAACTTGAGATGACAGACAGGAAACCTCAATTTCGTAGCATATTTAGTGTAAATCTAGGTGTTTTCGCTATGAAACTATTAGTGGTTTCGTAGCGAAAAGTGGAATTTCTTAGTTTATTTCGCTATGAAACCGTGGTTTCTTGGCTAAAACGACCATTTCGGTACTAAAACCTTGGGAAATGAAAACTGTTAGAAAATTATGAGTGATGTGACATGAAGGGATTTGAAAGTGAGTGGGTTTAGACCTTAGGGTAAGCTTAAATAAGAAAAATTTAAAATTTTCCTTGACCAAGTAAATAAATATGAACCCTACAACCCTACCTTTGACACATGAACCTATATGATTTTGTCAAATGATGCTTCATTTTTTTTAGTGATAACAATGGCTCCACTTGGGATGGTGTGCCCCAGTGGTACACCAAAGAACCAGTAGTTCTAGTGTTGCTATCTATCTTCTTGAAAACAAAAACTTTGAAATTTGCCAAGCTTTCCTTCAAACTCTAATGGCCTTCACCTCGGGCTCAATCTTGATGATTAAACTTGTCATTATTAGTAGAAAAACATATAAAATGGAATATATACAATGGAATGAATGCTCAACAAAATTTAAGAAGAGTAGTGCTTCATAAACTTGCCCTTGATAGGCCCTCCAGCACATGGTTGTCCATCCATCTCCTGTAAAATTTTAGTATTGTTCCCATGAAATGTAGCTACTCTGAATGGACCTTTCCAAATGTTCTCAAAATTAACATATTTCTCCTTCTCTTCAATCCTGGCCTCCCATTTCAAAACCACCTCTTGGATTTGAAAATTTTCTTCCTTGACCTTCTTCTCAAATGTCTCTTGATTCTGTTTTTAGATTGTTGATTACTGTTATAGATTTCCTCCCTTTTCTCTTGCAAAGCTATCAACTAATCGATCCTTCTCTTAATTTCATTTGGCTCCTCCTCCAATCCTTGCAACAGCTTCATGACATGCACTCCTAAGGATGCAGGAAAAATGGATTTAGCTCCATATACCAGCTCATAAGGTGAAGTTCCAATTGACCTCTTTGTGCACACTCTATCAACCCACATAGCATACTTCAACTTCAAATGCCATGAATTATTATTTTCCTGCAACACCTTCTTAATAATCCTCACAATGCTCTTGTTAGAATATTCAGCAAGACCATTCCCTTGTGGATAATATGCAGTAGAATGCCCAATTGAAATGTGATAGTGGTGACAAAAACTAATTATCTTCTTATATTTGAATGCTTGTGCATTATTAGTGATGATCTTCATAGGGCAGCCAAACCTAGACAATATATTATTTTCCAAACATGAAATGATAACAAAATAATTTGCTTGCCTAGTTGGGATTGCTTCAATCCATTTGGTCAAATAATCATTTGCTGTAAAAATCCAACGATGTTGACCTGAAGATGATGGATGAATCTCACCAATAAAATCTATCCCCCACTGCTAAAAAGGTTCCTCAACATAGATAGGCATCAAAGGTAAAGGTACAAGCTTCTTCTTACCATAAAAAATCTGGCATTCATGGCAAGCAACAATTTTTTTTTAGACGTCTTTGAACATAGGAGGCCAATAATACCCTGCTATGAGAATCTTATTTTCTATAGCCTTCCAATAATGATGACCTCCACAATCTCGTTTGTGAAACTCGTTAATCACTTTTTCAACTTCCTCTTCTAGCAAACAATTCAACAAAATACCACTGGTATCCTTCCAATACAGGTTTTTGTCAATGATGCAGTACCTCAAAGACTTTAACTTCACAAATATCGCCTTAGAATTTTTCAGCTCAACAAGTGCTCTATGATGATGTAAGAAAAAAACAAGTCTTTGTACCAATCTGAAATGATGTACTTTTCTTCAATGGGGATCAGCTCTTCCTCTTCATCTGAAATTTCTGCAATTAAATTCATCTCAAGACAGTCAAAGTTTGACTGTTCCATCAGATTTTCTAGGCCTTTACCTTTGAAAAATTTTGTGGGTTTGATCTCTATGTCATATTCCAGCAAGTTAGCAATCCATTTCCCCCTCTTACCATCAGGATCAACTTGAGTTAGAATGTCTTTCACAACAACATTAGGAACAAAAGCTATACTATGAGAATGAAAAATGTAAATTCTAAAATATTTGATGGCCTTAACCAAGGCATAATCTTGCTTCTCTAAGATGTTGTACTTCAGCTCTGAGTTAGCTAATGTCCTACTAAAAAATTAAATGGGCTTCTCAGTACCTTGCTGTCCTTTCTGCAACAAAACTGCAACAATTGTATTTTTTGATGCAAATGTAAGAACCAGAAATTCTTTTGAGAAATCTGGGTTGATCAACATTTGTGCTTGGGTGAGTGCATTTTTGATCTCCTAAAATGAGTGCTTTGCTTCTGATGTCCACTTGATTTCAGCTCCTTTATTCAACATCTTTTTTATATCCTTTAAAATCTTAGTAAAATTAGGAATAAACCTCCTCACAAAATTTACCTTTCCAAGGAAATACTGAATCTCCTTTCTACTTCTAGGAAGATCCAATTTCTGCATTGCATTAACCCTGTTTGGATCAATCTTAATCCCATATTTAGAAATAATATGTCTAATTAATTTACCTAAAGTTAGAGCAAAAATTATTTTAGTGGGATTGGGAGAAATGCCAAACCTTCTACACTTCAACATAATCTTTTCTAGGTGCTTCAAGTGATCTTCCTCTCTCCTTGAGAAGACTGTTATGTCATCTAGATAGACAACCACCATCTTTTCCTTCTCCCCAGCAAAAGCAATGTCCATTTCTCTTTGAAAGGTAGCTCCTGCATTCATCAGACCAAAGGGCATTTTGGCATACATGAATGTGCCCCATGGTGTGGTAAAGGCTGTTTTTTTTCTGATCTTTTGGATGCACAAGTATCTGATTGTACCCTGAAAAACCATCAAGCATAGACATCCTTTGGGAACCAACATTGTTCTACAAAATTTTGTCCATCTTTGGGAGAGGGTAATTGTCCTTCAGAGAGGCTTTATTCAAGTTTCTGAAGTCAATGCATATTTTGATTTCTCCACTCTTTTTTCTGACTGGAACCAAGTTTGCAAGCCACTTTAAGAATCTGATTGGAACAATAAATTTGGAATCAAAGAGTTTCTTGATTTCTTTCTCAATCAGAGGCATGAGAAGTGGATTAATCCTCCTCAACTTCTGCTTGAAAGGCTTTTCATTTTCTTTAATGGGAATGGTATGTTCAATGATAGTAGGATCATACTTCTTCAAATCAACATAACTCCAAGCAAAAACATCTATGAACCTTTTCATCATCTCAATATATTTTTGTCTCATATCAACTGAAAGAAATTTTGAAAGTTTAATTATTTTTGGCATAGCCACTGAACCAAGGTTACAACTCTCTACCTCTTCATCATTAGCTCGTATCCTAGGAGACTTGAACACATCATTCTAATCAAAAATGTTCTCAGGGGGTATGAGGCCTTTGGGTATAGATTTATTCTTCAGCTGTAACACTTCAAAATTTCCCTTAGATTCAACAAGCATGTTTTGCTGATCTACTTGTGTATTTTCAAACTCTTCTTTCAGCTCATTAATTTTTTTTATTTGTTGGTCATCCTCAAAAACTTGCCAATGGATAATGTTATCAGGGATAACAGTTCTATAGAGAAATTATACCTCATATCTTTCAGTGGAATGAATAGGAATGATAAATAGACTTGCAGAGACAGCTAGGGAGTAAGCTACTGAGTTTTGGTCCCTAGTTTTCACTATAAATGAATGTTCTTGGAAATTTTCCAACATGTCCATGACTAAATTTCTGTATGCCCTGATTCTCACATCCTTTGTTTGATACACACCCTCAACTTGCTTAATGACTAATTCAGAATCTCCACAAACAAAAATCTTTTGGGCACCCATTCTTTCCAAAATTGCTAAGCCCAAAATTAAAGATTCATACTTAGCCATGTTATTTGTGCAATCAAAATTTAGTTTGTAAGAAAAGAATGTACTTTCATCATTTGGAATTTTGATCCAAATTCCTACTCTTGCCCCCTCTCTTCCTGTTGATACATCAAAGTGCAACAACCACCAACCTTTCGCCTTCTCCTCACTGATTTGCTAATTTTATGTCTGCTGATTTACAGTTTGTTGATTTTTTTCCTTCTTTTCATCCTCTACTTCATCAGTCAACTCATTGAAAAGAATAGCATATCCAAGTTTAGTATTAAGAGCATAAATTGGAAAGTTCTGAGGTTTATCTTTACTTCTTACCATGTAAGCCATTCTTGTTTTTCTATAACTTCTCCTTTTCTCACCAAAAACGGGAATGGCGGCATAAGTTAGGTCCATCTGCATTGTACCTTTGATCTTTGCTACCCATGACCTTGATAACAACATGCCAAACTTAGGTGGAATGTCTGCTACCACAATGTCCATGACCACTGTCTTGGTAGGGACTTGTGTAAGACCAAAAACAACATATTTTATTAAACCAATGCACTGAACTCTTTTTGAATCAAAGGAAAACAAATCCTTATATCATCTAGTTATTTCCAACCCCATCCTCTCCATGATTACTTTGGACATAAGATTGTGAGAGGATCCTGAATCCAACATGGCATTATGCAATGTCATGTCATGAATGCTAAGGCTAACATAAAAAGGAGGCACCTCCTCATTCTGTTCATCCTCTAATCCCTAACCTTAGTATATGGTTGGATGATATTCTTGAACATTTAGGATATCAACAACTCCTGGTTGTGAATTCAAAATTTTCACAATCATACTTCTGTATTCATTCACCTTAAGAAATTATCCAAAAGGGACTGGGATTTTGATCTTAGAGATCTCACTTTCCAAACTGAAAACAAAAGTAGATTTTGCAGTCTATTTGACAGGAGGAGGAGCTGGTGTTTCCTTCCTAACCTCGGAAACCTTAGGGGCATATTTCTTGGGCTGTGTTTTGTTTGCAGTAATTGGCACATTTCTATTTCTGAGGTTGTACTGTTTCTTCATCTCAACGATTGCATGTTGATACCCTTTAAAATAGTCATATGGTTCCTCACCCTTGTTTAATTCATGATCTGACTCATCATGTTCCTCCTTAGTTAAAAACATCCCTGACATGTTCTCATCTAAGCAATGAATTGAGTCTTCTTGTATTTCAGGATGATCTTCTTCATCAACTAAGTTTTGCTAAAAAGGAGGCCTTGCTTGAGGGTCAGGTGGCTGATTTTTATTTTCCCTTGGTCTCTGTTGGTTTTGAGGTCTTATGAATTGAGGATTTCTAAATTGAGGCTCATGTTGTGTAGGAGGAGCAAAGGCATTCCCAAGGGAAATCATATCCATTAGTTTTTCCATTGTATTCATCATGGAATCAAATTTATCATCAAAGGTGGAAGGCTTACCTTCTTCTTTCAACTTAGTCTTACCCATCTTGGACTTTTTTGCTGCTATCATATTGACCTCCACCTTCACTGCATCATTTTTCATTTCAGCAAGTGAAGGGGATTCTCTCTCTCTCAGTAGTATAGAAAAGTCATAATAAAAATCTTCAGCATATCTCAGTTGAGCTGCTCCTGGAAGAGGATTGAGATGGGTAGGGATTGAGTCATACACTTTGTTAAATCTCTTTGAAAATTTTTGAATAGTTTCATCAACAACTCTCTTCAAACTATTATACTCAGTGAGGGCTTGTACATGGTTGGTTCTATTTCCCCATTTCCTCAAGAAGCTATCTTCAAATTAATTCCAATTATGTAGGCTTTCAAGAGTAAGTTCTTTGAACCACTTCCTAAATTCACCAGTAAGCTCTGAGCAAACAATATCATCTTGAAATCCTCATGGTCAACCTCCTCCCTATCTATAAAGTCATTGAACTTGTATACATGCTCTTCAGCTGTAATCTCTTCATCACTTCCCCAAGTTTTGATTCTAGCAGAATATTTTCTAGGAAGGGCATTTAAGATAGATGGAAGGGAAAGAGAGGCATACCTAGTAGGTGCGACAGCTGGAGGAGGCACATTTCCTACCATGTTGAATGGGACTGTGGTAGTTTTAGGGACAACAGTAGTAGAGGAAGAGGAACTATTAGGAGAAGGGACATTTGGTCTTTTTTGTCCAGTGAAAATTGAACTCCAATCAGGAAGAGGAAAACCAGTTTTACTTCTTAACAAAATTTCAAAAGGGTCAAGCTCCTTCAACCTATCCAAATATTCTCTTTCTAACAACAACTCTGAAGTGACTGCTTTCCAAAACTTTTCTTTATATTTTTGTGTTACTAAGGCTGAGGTATCAATACCTCTTTTATGTAGTTATAAGACAAATTAATTTAATTATTTTTCACTTTCAAACCTAAACAAGACTTCCTGAATTTTATCATCAAACCTTTTATCTTCAAGACTTCTTAAAAATTCAGAGGACAAAGATTTTGTATGTAATGGAGTACCTGATATTTCAGAAATGCCTTGACTGCCTTTGGAGATGGTGTTTGGATTGTCCACAATGGTAGGTGGATCTGGGTCAGGATTAATCCTCGTGTATATCCTTCTGGAAGCCACCTTTGATCATATGAATTTTGAATGGAGTCACCAAGGTTGATGCAGCCTCGAAAATCTTCCTGAGCTCCTACTACCTTCAGAATTTCAGCTTCAAAATTTTGGGAAAGTATAATCTTCAGGCTCCCGACAGACACACCAAAATGTTATCACAAAATTGCACCTGAAAGGCTGATAATTAGACAAATTCATGTAATTGTTTCAAACCAATCTTGCAACTGAAGCTTAGCCTCTTCAGTCTGAGAGGGCCCTCTCAAAGGGGTTAATGATATTGAATAAATATGCATCTAGATGGATAACTCTACCTGGAAAATAACTTGTTTGTGATATGTGTAGGTTGAAAAGAGTATAAGTATACAATCATTGGGCTTATGGAGTCAACAAGTTCAGTAGTAAGTTCACTTGACATGGAAGCTGAGGCAGGTAAGAGTTTTTAGAAAAGGTAAGTACACATGAAACATGAAATAACATAGTCAATTCATCTATAAAGGAAGTCAGAGCATTTCATGAATGAATTTTGAGTATTAAAGATGAAAAGCACTGCAAATGGTACACATAGAAAATATAGATTAGATAAACACTAAAAACTTAATCAGAATCTCAGGTTGGTCAAGAAACAAGTCTCTGTATCACTGAAAATAGTCAATTTACATAAAGCTGCAGTATTGCCAAAAAATATCCAACCCATACAAATTCGAATATATTCCCTTTAATAGACTTGTTATATGATGAGATGATCTGCCTCATGGATAGATTCATCGAAATTTTTCTAATGACACCTTGCATAACAAGAAAACATCTACATTAATGAGAAAATGATAGCTATTCTGTTTGACAGTCCTTTTCCTAATAGGACTCAAACTGTTCATTATTACATAAACTACCTTATATCCTAATATTAGTTACATATTTGACAACTATTCCTTCACATGTTCGAATAGGGTGTGATGGGACTCATCACTACATGACATCTTAATTGACCTCCTCTAAATCTAGAAACAAACCCTGCTTTTTAGGAAAACTGGTCCTTATCTTCAACGCATGATTTGGCTGATGAGTTGTCTTCATATCCTGGTCTTTAAGTCTTGGATGACTGCTAGAAAGTTCCCTTGAACCTTTGAAAGTATCCACCTATCCATAAATGCACAAAAACCTACTCATAAAGGTTCAAAACAGTACGGTATGAAAGTATGACAGTTTCGTAGCGTACTTTCGTAGCAATACAAAAATGCCCTTTACCAACAACTTTTTTGAATTTTTCCTTTTGTAATGTATTCCTCATGTATTGGTATATCCTCCATGTGATTTCCTCCTCTTGGAAGCTCCCAAAAATGGTTCAAAAAGGAAAAAATAAATCTACAGTGGTTTCGTAGCGTTTTCCTGGCTTCAAGCCTAGGAAACGCTACGAAATTGCTGAAAAGTGTGTTATTTCTAGATTTTTGTCAAACTTCAAAAATGTTTCTTCCAACTATAAAAAATTTGTTTCCAAGATGCCATTGACCTTTAAAATCATAAACTAGCTCAAACTATTAATATTGAGGTGTTTCTTCCTCATTGGTGATGAGTTGAGCTATTGGCTCCTCAACTACTGTCATTTTTAAGCCTTTCTTCTCCAATTCCTCATGGATTAGTTCTAGTTGTTCTTGGAGGTCTTTAACCTAATCCTTCAACTTTCTGTTTCTATATTTCAACTTCAAATTCATTCTCCTAACATGTTTCACCTCTTTCCTCAATGGCATGGTCCATTTGACTAAATGTTTTGTATTATCTAGGGTCTTGGAAACACTGTCAACCTGCTCTTCCCAAATTTCTTTCATCTTTTCAAACTAAAACTTCTAGACATTGTGTTTTCTTGCTTCTTTCTTCATAACTGCAATTTCATGGTTAGCTAACCTTAACTATTCTTCAAGGAGTTCAAACTCTTTTTTTTTTCAATTACTTTTTCTTTTCCTTTCTTTGGCTTGCTAACTGTATCTTTTTTTGCAGGAGATGAAAGATCAATAATGTCTTGTGATGGATTGACAATATTAGTAGTTGGATTAACTTATTTGCTGCTCTCCAAAAGTTTTCTAGCATGCCTTGTCATGGGCTTTCTTTCCTGGAACATAAAACCTGCATCTTCTCCTTCAAATTCTAGTTTCTTTGCAGATTTGGCTTTCTTTAGTTTCTGTCCACCTTCTTCTATATCTTCAGCCTGGACTATAGGATTCTCTTCAATATCAATGGCATGTAATATATCTTCTAAATTTCCTTTAACTACTATTATGTCTTCTACAACCACTGTTTTGTCTTCTAAAGCCACTGTGTGACTCCTTGTTATCCTTTTGTTGCCTTGTTGACTCACAGATTGCTTTTGTTTTGCAGGTTTTTCCACTTTTTATTTTTGTTTTGCAAGTGGGACATTGGGTGTATCAAAACTCTGCAATTTCTCTATTTCCATCATGACTAGTTCACTTTTCTCTACTCTTGCTGGTTCACTTGGTTCTGCCACTAAAGGTGATGGGATACCCCTAGGTTTAGGATTTCTTGTAGGAGAAAGGGTATCCAATTAAAAACCACTAAAAAATAAGAAAGAAGACCAGTCTCTGCCTAGTCTCTAGAGCTCATCTAAAACCAACAGTTTAATTAAACCATGATGAAACAATGAAGTCTCACTTCCTTAAAATTTTGCTTGAACCTTATCTGCCATTTTTGATAAATTTTTGTGTAAATAGAAAGAAAAATCAAGAGATATCTTACCAGTAAAGTGTAGGAGAAGCTTGAAATGGTAAGAGTAGACTTTATGGTATCTCCCTTCACAAGTAAAATATTTTTGGATGATGAGCAACAACTTTGAGTAGTTATCTTTCATGCAGCTCCTTGGAATGGCATTAGTAAGGTCCATTCCACTGTTTTCTGGCTTGACAAACTCTTTGCACTCATCCATGTTGAATTTCAACCCTTTGAACCACTTCTCTTGTCCCCTTGGAATCCCTATTACTGCTGCAATGACCTTTGGTGTAATGGAAAGATTTAGCATCCCCACTTTAGTAGCTGTTCCACTAAAATTTAGAGAAAATTCTTTGGAAACCTATACATGATAACCTTGTAGTATTTCACAAAACTGTAAACATCTTGTCCTTCTGAAGACTTCTACTATTGTTGGGTCTTCATTGATCAGATTCATATTTGATGGATCATATCTTAGAAATTGGCCACCATTATTTGTCTTTCTTTTTTCAATCACAGTTTCTTTAGTGTCTTCTCAACCTTGCTTGATAGTTCTCTACCTCGTTTGATCACTGATATCTGCAACCTTTGAAAATACCATCCAAAAATTTGGCTTAATGAAATGCTCTCCAGAGCTCAATATCACGCAAAGAAGGAATGAAGAATGAGAAATGACTTAGTTTGGAAAGATTTTAAAGTTTGATGCCCACTCATAACATAATGATGACTCATACATGCCTAAAATGGTGACGATGACTTCAAACCTAACCATGTACCTTGATTTTTACCCTAACTTACTTGAATGGTATCTAACTTATCCTATTCAAATGATTTTCTGACACCTAACAACTAAATTGACATGACATATAGGAAACCTCACTTTCGTAGCGTATTTAGTGTAAATTTGGGTGTTTTCGCTACGAAAGTATCAACAGTTTCGTAGCGAAAAGTGGAATTTCTTAGTGTATTTCACTACGAAACTGTGGTTTATTGGCTAAAACGACCATTTTGGTACCAAAATCTTGGGAAATGAAAACTGTTAGAAAATTATGAGTGATGTGACATGAAGGGATTTGAAAGTGAGTGGGTTTAGAGCTTAGGGTAAGCTTAAATAAGAAAAATTTAAAATTTTCCTTGACCAAGTAAATAAAAATGAACCCTACAACCCTACCTTTGACACATGAACCTATATGACTTTGTCAAATGATGCTTCATTTTTTTTAGTGATAACATCTTGTACAAGGGCATAAGCTTGTTTTTCTATCATGTCGTATATCAATTCAATATCTCTCATCACCTTACTGAAAAAGACTATTGGTTTCTCATATCCATCATCATTTCTGTGAAGAATAACAACAACTAAAGTAGTGTTAGAGGAAAAATAAAATATACTAAAAGGTTTGGAGTAATCGAGACTAGCTAGTATTGGGGCTTCATAAATGGCCTTCTTGATCTGTAAAAAATAATACCTAACAGTAATATCAGTAATATCTTCGAGTATCTCAACATAATTAAATGGCCTTCTTTGGCCTTCCTTTTTTAGAATATCAGTAATATCTTTGAGCATCTCAACATAATTAAGTATAAATCTTCTCATGAAATTTATTTTTCCTATAAATGATTGAATTTATTTTTTTATTTCTAGGTAAGCTAATTACCTCAATTGTCGAGACTCTTTTTGGATCAATAACCACTCCTTCCTTTGAAATTATATGTCCCAATAAATTTCCTTCTTTCATTGCAAACAACAACTTTTTGGAATTAAGTGAAATCCCACATTTCCTGCACCTTTCAAAAAATTTCCTCAAGTGCTTCAAATGTTTCTCATTAGAATTAGAAAATACAATTAAATCATCAAGATAAATAACAATGAATTTATTTATCAACAAATTTAAGATATATTACTCTTTGAAATGTTGTTCCAACATTGATTAGACAAAATGGAATTCTAGCATACATAAATGTACCCCAAGGAGTTGTAAATGTTTTCTTTTCTCTATCTTCTAGACTAACCAGAATCTGATTGTATCTAGAAAATCCATATAAAATTTAAATTTTGTTTGAACCTGAGACCTTCTAAAGTAATTGATCCATCTTTGGTAATGGATAATTATCCTTTAATGACAGTTTGTTTAAATTTCTAAAGTCTACACAAAACCTAGCTAGTATTGGGGCTTTATAAATGGCCTTCTTGATTTGTAAAAAATAATACCTAACCGGTACTGTCCATTTTAATTCATGATCCTTTTTTAGAATATCAGTAATATCTTTGAGTATCTCAGCATAATTAAGTATAAATCTTCTCAAGAAATTTATTTTTCCTATAAATGATTGAATTTATTTTTTTATTTCTAGGTAAGCTAATTACCTCAATTGTCAAGACTCTTTTTGGATCAATAACCACTTCTTCATTTGAAATTATATGTCCCAATAACTTTCCTTCTTTCATTGCAAACAATGACTATTTGGAATTAAGTGAAATCCCACATTTCCTGCATCTTTCAAAAAATTTCCTCAAGTGCTTCAAATGTTTCTCATCAAAATTAGAAAATACAGTTAAATCATCAAGATAGATAACAATGAATTTATTTATCTTACTAACAAATGCAAGATCACTCTTTGAAATGTTGTTCCAACATTTATTAGACAAAATGGCATTCTAGCATACATAAATGTACCCCAAGGAGTTGTAAATGTTGTCTTTTCTCTATCTTTTGGACTAACTAGAATCTTATTGTATCTAAAAAATCCATATAAATTTATTTTTTTTGAACCTGAGACCTTCTAAAGTAATTGATCCATCTTTGGTAATGGATAATTATCCTTTAAAGACAAATTGTTTAAATTTCGAAAGTCTACACAAAACTGTATTTCACCATTTTTCTTCCTGACAGGTACTAGGTTAGATATCCATTCAAAATACCTTAAGGGAACAATTATTTTTGCATCCAATAAACTTTTAATTTCTTTTTCAATAATTGGAAGAAAAACTAGATTTATTCTTCTTAAATTTTGCTGAAAGGGTTTAACTTTTGGCTTGAGAGGAATTTTATGTTCAATAATAGTTGTGTCATAGGTTTTCAACTCTTCATATGACCATGCAAATACATCCTTATAATGTTTAAAAATATTGATATATTTTTTTTTAATTTCCTGAGACAATGATGCTAAGATTTTAACATTTCTAACTTCTTCTGTTGTTACAATATTAAAATCCTGAACATCGTCTTGTTGTAAATTCAATAATGAGGTTTTTGAAACATCATTATGATCAAAAATATTTTCGATGGGAAATAATCCTTTTGGAATCTAATTATTAGATAATTGAATGATATTGTGGTCAACTATTTTTTGATCAAACTGTGAGTTCTGATGTCATCATTTGATTTACTTTCATTGAGTTTTTCTTCTTCAATATGTAAAGATGAGAATTCATCTATTGTTAGTGAGAAGTTTTAAAAAAATTCATCATCTTCGAAAACCTGCCAATGTTTAAGGTTACCAGGAAGGGAAGGCCTATATTTCACTTCAATCTGATAAAGCAATTGCACAGGATCAAGAATTTTAAAGGAACTGGCAGAAATTTCCAAGGCATCAACATGAATGTTTTCTTCTCTTGGGATTGATGTCATATTAAAAGCTTGAAATTATTTTTCTACAAAATCCCAAAATTCATTCCTGTAAGATCTTATCTTGGGGTGTTTAGTTTGACGTAAGTTCCTGATTTATTTCACAATTAACTTTGAATCACCAAATGCAGTCAAATTTTTAACCTTTAGGATTTTTTCTAACTCTAAGCCTAAAAGAAGGGCTTCATATTATGCTACATTGGTTTTAACATCAAAGTCTAATTTAAAGGCTTTAGTTATGTTTTTCTTGTCAGGAGAGATGAGTATAATTCCGGCTCTAACTCCATCTTTAGAAAATGCTACATCAAAGTACATTTTCCAAATATTAGTTTTAGAAACTTGAGGAGCATTAACAACTTCCTAAATGCTAATCCGAGAATTTGAAAGATCATTATCAGCTAAAGTAAAGCACCCAAAATCTTGATCAATAACATAAATTGGAGGATTTATAAATTGATTTTCTTTATAAATTGTGTTGACAAATCTAACCTCTCTATATAACCTTAAATGATTACCTCCATAAACTGGGATTGTTTCAAAGGACATGTCCATTTGTAAACTCCCTCCCAACTTTGCACAACAAGGCCTAGACAATAGCATTCCAAATTTGGGTGGAATATCTGTAACTACTATATCCAAGAATATACTTTGACAGGGATTTAAACAAGTTTTACAACTAAATCCTTAACTGCAAGGCAAGGTAATTTCTTAGAGTCAAAAGTATACAAATCATGATATGGTCTAGTGATTTATAATTGAAGTTGGTCTCTGATTACTTTAGGCATTATATTTTGAGAAGCCCCGTAATCTAACATGCAATTAATTAATATATGAGAGATAATCATGAACTTTCAATGTGACATAAAAGGGATGAAATTTTTCATCAATCACATCTGAGCTAGGACCAAAAACTATTTGAGGTTTTTCATCTTGCAAACATATGATATCTTCTTTTGCATCAATAATTGAAGATTGAATCCATTTTGAAACTTGATTTTTATAACCATGTTTTTTAGAGAGTTCAAATAATGCAATTAGCATTTTAACTCTTTCTAATTCTTTTTAAACATTAAAAATTGTTGGAGTAGTTTTTTCAGGAGTATTTTGTTCTAGTAACTTATTATGTGTTTCACTTGATGATGTTTGATTTTTAGAAGTGTTTACTTGAGGTTCATCAAAGGTAACCTTTTTGGTTGGTCTACCAAGTCTTGATCTAGGCCTTAAGTCATATCTTTTGTTTAACTTAGAAATGAGAAACTCAGAGAAAGCTTGGTATTTTAAGATTTGAGCACTTTCTTGATATTGGGTAGAAACTTGATCTTGAATCATTGGAACAATAACATTGTGGGATAAGGAATCTCAAAATTGATTGATATCATTTGTAACTACATAAATGGATTCATTAGGGTCTTGATCATCTATCAATAAGGGAGGTTTTATTTTTTGGTCATTATTTGGTCTTTGGGGAATTTGAGGTTGAAAAGGTCTTCTATACTTAACTTGAGGTCTATTTGCAACTAGTTGGCTAACTGTAGGTTGTGATTCCACCCTAGAGATTATATTAGAGAGATTTATAAGTAGAGAATATATTTCATCAATTTTATATTCTTCATCTTTAGTTTCTTATGAAGATGCACCTTCTTCCCTTACTTTCATTCCTTTTTAGCCTTTTCAACTTTTTCTATCAGTTTACTAGATGTTGACCTAATAGCTTCAAATTCAATTGCATTGGTATGCATATCTCCTACATTTTCATAATTTATTTCTCTAAGAATTACAAAAAAGTCATCTTCAAATGCCTTAGAAAATATAACTTTAGCAGCAGTTACTGGAGGTTTACAGTCTCAAAGCATCTTGTTGTACAGTTTATTGAATCTATTAATGAAATAAACAATAGGTTCATTAGGGTTTCTTTTCAAATCTTAAAATTATGTTAAATAGTAAAAAAAATATTTCTTAATTCCACGTTGATTCTTAAAAAATTTTATTAATTCAACCCAGGAATTAATAGAACTTGGTTGTAATTGTCTAAACCATATTCAAACATCTCCTTCTAAATATTGGACAAAAAGTCGAGTATAGAAATCTTCATGTTCAATATTCATGTTATTAGAAAAATATAGAAATGTAACTAGGTGATCTTCAATAGATGGGCCTATTTCTCCATTTAATATAGGTAGATGCTTCAAATATCCATCAGGAAAAGGATGGAGTTGAGATGCAGGAGGAAGAAATAGTGTTGCATAATGAGTTGCTATGATTGGCTGAAAATCAACCATTGAATGAGGTAATGTAGGTGAAGATGAAGATGAAGAAGATGTAGATGAAAGAGGAGGAAGATGTTGGGAATAAATTACTTGAGATGAGGATGGATAATAGTAGGTGGAATAAGGGTGTATGAATTGATAATGGATAACGAATTTTTGAACTTCTGGGATGATTTTGTCTTCTTCTTCAAAGGCCAAAGGACAAGTATAAATGGTAAAACCTTCCTCAGGTTTGATAAAAGTATATGGGTAAGTAAGTGTGTATCACAAAATAAATATAATCAGTTGGTTGAAATAAGGAAAATCAAGTCCTAATTTAGCTTTAGTATCAGTTGTCTATGAAGTAGATATGGGAAGGTGAATTGATTCAAATTTATGAACCAGTAATGTTTATTGAAGGTCAACTCCTTTAGATAAAAATTATAATACTTTTGGTGGTAAATATGATAACTATGCAGGAATTGGGATAGGCGGAAATTGATCAGGTTGTGATATAGATTCATATGGGAGAGATACAAGAGTAGAAGAAGAGGCTTCTAATATGCGTCTAGAAGAGGAAATTGTCACTAACCTTTCCGGATCTGATAATGGAGAATGAAGTTCAGAGTCAGATTGAGACCTAGTATGCCCATGTGAAGCCAGGTTTACCCGATGGAGTCGCCAGGTGAATGATTTTAGCCAGATAACTTCTTATTCACCTTTAAGAAGAAAGTTTATCGTTTTCCCAGGAATAGATACTTCAATTTTTCATTCTAAGGCAACATCGTCAATCTGATGTTCTCCTTTGTAGAAAGTTCTAAGCGAAGGAATTGTGTCAAAGCATCTAAAATGGTGTTTGATTTTGGTTTGGATGACCAATGCTTTAAACCGTTAAACAAATGAAAATCCTAATTATTCCTGATGTTAGCGCAAGGAGTCTCTCCTTGACTACTAAATGAGTAAGCCTTACACATCATAGTTCATTTCAAAATTTAAAGGGTTTTTTGAGTGGTGAGATGGCTTCTCAAAGATATTGAAATGATTTTTTTATTCTTTAAGACTTTCATGCATTTGGAAAGTTGCGGAAAGTATAAATTGTATGGGTAAATTGGTAGTATAGGGAGCAGAGTGTAACAAATGAAGAATATGGATAGTTGGTATCTATTCTAGGAAATATTCATATCCTAAATCATTTGCACAACTATAATGATGGCTCTTTACACAAACTGTGTTTATGAAAATTAAACAACATTCATAAAGTAGATTTCATGTATAAAGTATTCCACAAATCCTCTATGAAATCTTCACTAACATGTTCTACAACACATATATGATTTGCAGAAAGTTGAAGGCGGATAATTTACTATTAAATCCTTTAATAGTTTCTCACTCACATATTACTAGTTGTTGCAACTCATAATTAGAAGAAATTAACAAAGAAATAAGGCACACCATACATTATATGGTTCTTGAGTCACAAAATCCTTCAGAATGAAGTAAAAAAGGCTTTTATTTATTATATTTATTCTTCAAGTAGACCAACATCCAACCTGGAAATGGTATTTACAAATGCTATATATAGAAATAGAGGCACCAACTCCATCTCTTCTAAAAAGAATGAAACATTGCTCCTAACATTACATAGGTGTCATAGGACATTACAACCATATCCCACCGAAATCTAACTGAAAGAACATATGTAGAATAAAGAAGAGAAGAAATCTTGGCTGAAATGCTGAATGTGTTGTCATGCTGCCCATTTTTCTGCTGATTTGTCTCCTTATGACTTTGGTCTTTAAATAACCAACACTGTTACCGATGAAATAGGTAACCGCACTGTTACCTACTTTTTTTTGGTAGCATAAAAAGCACCCGATTTTGAAAAGTGGTGATGCAGAATCACCCCCCTTTTTTTTTGTGCACATTTTTGACACTCTAATATTTTTATTTATGAAGTATGAATATTTGTTTTAAAATGTTAGTGATTTTCATGCTAATTTTGAAACGTATTGATGCAGCATCAATTTTTTTTTAGAGCGGTGATTTTCATGCTAATTTTGAAACGTATTGATGCAACATCAACCTTTTTTTTTAGAGTGGTGATTTTCATGTTGGTAATAAAACACAAAACTTAGATTAAAAAAAAAATATATATATATATATATATATATATATATATATATATATATATATATATATATAAACAATAAAAATGTAAAAAAAAACAAAATTAACTCATAAAAATAAAATTTAAACAAAAATAAATAAAAAGAACAAAAAAACAAAATATTCAAAAAATTATATCAAAACAAATGAAAAAATTTGAAAAAAAACACATAATTTAAAGAAAAAAAAACAAAAATTAACCAAAAAAATTAAAATTAAAACATCAAAAACATTTTTTTCTAAGTTATTAAAAAAAACCATATAATTAAAAAAAAAAAAAAAAAATAGAAAATTTAAAAATAATTTAAATTACAAAATTAAAATTTAGATAAAAAAAATACAAAAAACAAAAAAAAAAAAAAAAAATTTAATTTAAAATTTAAATTAAAAAAAATAATAATAGTAAGAAAAAAAATACAAATTTTAAAAGTAACAAAAAAAACAAATTAAAAAAAAAAAAAAATTGAAAATTGAAAAATAAAATTAAAATAAAAGAATTAAAATAAAAAAAACTATCATTAAAAAACAAAAAAAATGAAAAAAACCACGCGCAAATAATTAAAAAACAAATATCCATAAATTTACTGTTTTTTTTTTAAATGAAACAATTTATAAAATTTAAAAATAAAAAATTAAATAAACTAAGAGATTAAAAAAATAAATAAAATTTAAAAAAAAATAAAATTTAATAAATTTAATAAATAAATTTGAAATTTTAAAAAATAATTAATCTAAAATATTAAATTAAAAAAATAAAAAAAAAAGTTAAAATAAAAAATTTGAATTAAAAAGAAAAAAAATTTTTAATTTTTTTAAATTAAAAAAAAAATTCAAATTAAAAAAGAAAAAAAGAAAAAAAGAAAAAAAATATATATATATATATATATATATATATATATATATATATATATATTAAAAATTTTAAAAAAAATTTAAAAAAAAAAAAAAAAAAAAATTGATCGTGGGTAGCGCGCGATCGGCCCCTCCGCCCAGGAGGAGTGGCGGCGGAGGTCGGCAGCTTGGCGGGCGGGGAGCGCATGCAACCCCGTAGGCCCGATGAGCGGCCTCCCCGCCCGCCACGGGCGGGCCGGCCGATCGACCTCGGCGGGAGGGCCATTCCGTATCGGTATCTGCGGCGGGAGGGCGATTCAGGAATCGACCTCCCGGCCACAGGAGGCCGATTCACGGTCACGACGTTTCGCACAGGTGACGACGGGCGACCCCTTTGGAAAGGCGGGGGGCTGCATGCAGCTTCCCCGCCCGCCCAGCGGCCGGTCTCCGCCGCCACCTGGGTAGGAGGACGATTGGCGGCGCCACCACGATCAAAAAATTCTTTTTAATTTTTAATATTTTTTTTTTTAATTTGAATTTTTTTTTTCTTTTTCTTTTTTTTTTTAATTCAAAAAATTCAAAATTATTATTTTTTTATTTAATTTTTATATTTGAAATTTAATTTGTTTTAATTTTTTTTGTTTTTTATTTATTTAATTTTATTCTTTTTTTTTGTTTTTAAAAAATTTTTTTTCTCTAAATTTTGTTAATAATTTTTATTAAATTTTGTTTTTTTTTTGTTGTTTTGTTTTTTTTTTTTAATTGATTTTTTTTTTAATTATTAAATTTTATGTTTAGTTTTTTTATTTAATTTTTTAAAATTTAATAAATTTTGTATTTTTTTTTTACTTTATTTGAATTTAATATTTATTTTTTTAATTTTTTTATTATTATATTTTTAATTACATAAAATTTTTATATTTTTTTATTTCAATTAAAATTGTGTATTTAAAATTAGATTTTTTTTTTTAAATTAAACTTAATATTTTCAAATTAATTTTTTTTAAATTTTTTTATTTAATATATTTTATTTAATTTATTTTTTAATTTTTTTAATTTTTAAAGTTTTTTAACTTTTTATTTTAACAATGTTTTTTTTTTTTTTTTTTTTTCTTTTCTTTTCTTTTCTTTATATTTAAAATTTATTTTTTATTTCAAAA
Organism: Pinus albicaulis; assembly: GCA_034641835.2. Taxonomy (NCBI): domain Eukaryota; kingdom Viridiplantae; phylum Streptophyta; class Pinopsida; order Pinales; family Pinaceae; genus Pinus; species Pinus albicaulis. The sequence goes on from CM076576.1 coordinate 88,590,171, forward strand.
TTTATTTGTTTATTTATTTATTTATTAAAATTTAATATTTTTCTTTTTTAAATTTAACTTGTTATTTTAATATTAACATTTTTTTTTTATATAATTTAAATTTAATTTATTTTTTAAAATAAATTTGTTTTTTTAATATATATTTTTTTTAATTTAATATTTTTATTGTATTTTATTTTTCATTTTTTATTTTTAATTAAATTTTCTTTTTTTTACTTTTAATTTAAATAATGTATTTTTTTTTAATTTTTATTTTAAAGTTTTAAATTTATTAAAATTTAATATATTTCTTTAATTTTTTTTTTTTTTTTTTTAATTTAATAAACCTTTTCTTTTTCTTTTTTAAATTTAATTTCTATATTTTATTTTTTATAATTTTTTTTTAACTTAATATTTTTATTTTTTATTTCTATATATTTTGAAATTTTAATCTTTAAATTTTTTTTTTTATTTTTTTTCTTAAATTTTTAAGTTTTTTTTAATGTTTGAATTAAAATTTTTATTTTTATTTATTTTTTTTATTTTTTATTCCTATATATTTTTAAATTTTAAGATTTAAAATGTTTTTTTTTTTAATTTATTTTTTTCTTAAATTTTAGGTTTTTTTTAATGTTTGAATTTTAAAAATTAAAAAATTTTATTTCTATTTTTTAAAATGTCAAAAATATGACAAAATTTTATTTTATGTTGTTATTCCAGCATCAACTGATTTTGTTTTGAGGGTGTTTTTTCAATCCTTTTTTCAAGAAACAATTTTGTTTTTAGAATAATTTTATAAAATGTTGAAATTTGACCTTAAAAAAAAACCAAGTGCATTCTGGAATACACCTTTTTTGTTTTTGGGGTGTTTTTTCATGTTTTTTGAGTCTTTTTGGGCTAGAGTTCCCATTTTGAGGTCAAGGTACCTATTTCATCGATAACAGTGTTAACCATGTATCTTATTTTAATATGACCTCCAACAACCTCATAACCACCTTTCACCATCACTTGTTATATCCATTTGGTTATGAGTTTTTGTCCTTCATGAACTAGCTCGGAAAATTTGCTGACAGGTGTCAAAATTCAGTTAAAACAGGCGCTATCAAAATTCCAGAAAAAAACCTGTAATTACGCAAAAAATGGAATGCTACCAGAATTTCCAGTAGCGCTCTATTTCTTTTTAAAAAATGGACAGAAAATGTTGAAAAACTTGTGTAGACTTATATTCTTTGACATCTAAGCTATTGTTCAAAATTGTGATTGATAAGCAAAAATGTGTTTGTATCAAAAAACCTTTTTACCTTCCTTCCATGTGGGCTGCAGCTTCAGGAAGCTTGTCCAAGTCTATCTCGATGTCAGTAGCTGATCTTGATTTGGTTGTTCTTGTGGTTGCTTCCTTGACAGTGGCCTTCTCCTCCTTAGAACCCTTTTGGATCTTTCTTCTTTTTGAGGGTTCTGAGTGCTCCTCTGAAGGGGTTCTATTTTTATCTTTCTTCTTGGTTTTCTCAGTCTTTAACCCTTCATATCCACCTTCTATATCAATGACCTTTGTCATTAAACTTGGATTGTGCAGAGCCTTGGACTTGAATGTGAACTTGTTGCTATCTCTAATATGTCTTTTTCTGGTATCACCAACAGGTTTGGCTTCCTATTTCTTCTTCTTGCTAGTAATCTCATACCCTGCATCTTTAAGGAGTTCTTCATCAGACTTTGTAGGCTAATACTCTTTCTGCATTTTCTACTGAATATCTGCTTCCAAAATTTATGGTAGCATCTACGCTTTATATTTATTGTAGTTGCAGACCTTCATCTTCAAGCTCTAGTGTAGACATTAGGAAAAGGAGGAATGGGGGGCACCATTTTCATACTCTAGGGTTTATTTGTTAAGAAGCCCTTTCCTTTCTCCAACTTTCTCTCAGCTTTGACTACATAAACCTTTTCTTTCCTCCTCTTGGCTTTATGGATGTTTTATTTTTTAGCCTTCCTCTTGGTTCTTTTTGCAGGTCGAGGGTGTTGTTGTGAGGATGGAGGTGTAGGTGTAGGTTGGCCTGCCCTATAAAAAACAAATGGTCCCAGGTTTGATTTCTTTTCCTTAACTCTTGTTCAACTAAATCCTTGATGAGAGCTTGATGATACAAGCTATATTCTTAAGCAACAGTGTGAGTTTGGATCCTTGCTGACATCTTTGTCAGACTCTTCAGCAAGAAGTATGGAAAATTTAAGGTCTTCATACTTGCAACATGAAAAATAAATCTCATATGATAAAGAAACACAATTGTATACCTCCTTTCACAAGTGAGGTAAATTTTTATGAGTTTAACAACTTCTGCCCAGTCATTTTTAAGATCACTGCTTGGAATTTCATTGGCACAATTGGGATCTCTGTGTGCATCCTTGAGGAAATTGTTGATGTCTCCTCCAATGATACACTGACCTTTAAACCACTTCTCTCCTTCCTGTGGAAGGTTAAATGCGTCAACAATTGAGTCCGTTGAAACCTACAATGTAATACCATAGACTGTGGCTTCTTGTCCATTGAAAGAGTTTGCAAACTCTTGAGCTATTCCTAAGTGAGAGATTCCTAGTCTGGTGCCAAAGAATACCACCCTGCATGGATAAACAATCTTTTCACCTTTGAATTTTCATCCACTAGGTCAGCACCCTGTGACTTAATTCGTTTTATATTACCTCCTCTTTTAGTCATATTCAGAAATTAATGACCCTGTCTCTGAAATTGATAGGTTGCAGAGCTTGAAGAGCTTCACCTTAAAAGTGTTGCTTGTGTTTTCCTATGAAATCCTGTCTGAAATCTAGACTCCTCCTCAAACTATAACTTTATGAAACTCGATCTCCAACAGTTAGAATCACAATTGATACTTCTGCTTTTTCGGTGGTTTTAAAACAACAACCATGGTTCATTACCCCATGCAATAGATTTCTATGATGGAAAATCTCTTAACTGTAGTGTGAACCATGTGATGGCCATCATCATCTTCAGTTGGCTACTTAACTTTGAGTAGAATGCTACATGTTACACCATTTTTTGGTCATCTAACCTATTATCATTAGATGGACCCAAGTACACCATGTAAGACCAATTTTACCCTAAGTAAAATTGCTTTCACTATGTTAAAACAGGAAACCCCAAAAGGAAATATTAAACAAACCTATATTTGTTTGATTTTCCTCATGGAATAATTAATTAAACCATAAGTTAATTATTATTCCCAGTCATGTTTAACCCAAAATCAAAGAAATTAATTAGATAAACCTTTATTTATCTTATTATTTTCTAGGAATAATTATTTAAACTTTATTTAGATAATATTCCTTGTTAAATATGACCAAATCACCCACAAATAATTAAATAAATCATTATTTATTTAATTATCTTTCAACCACTTCCTTAAATAATTAAATAAATCATTATTTATTTGATTATCTTCTAGCCGCTTCCTTAAAAAGATAAATAAATCATTTATTTATTTATTTTTGACAAATTAAGGGATTTGACCCAAGTCAAATACCTTTTCCCTCCAACAAATGTAATAAAATATTCCATAAAAAGTGGATCTAGATCTGGTTAACCCATGCACCAAGATCTAGAATGACCCAATATTTTGTTATAAATAGGAGGTTTTTTCCTACCATTCTTCACCTTTTGTTGCCTATTAGATCACTCTGGATCTATACACTTGGTCACTCTTTTCTACCATTTGCTGTGTGAGCTCCCTTTGAGTTCTATTCTTTGTGTGGGTTTTTTACACCAACAAGAGAGAGAAATCTTAGATCTGAAGTGCTGAGGACTTCCAAGAACCCATCCCACTGAGGAGAATTGGATACGCCTTCTTGTTTTCCTCCCAGGTGCCCAATTAATATAAAAATTCTTTCAAAAATTGTTCTTGTCTTGTCTATTGGTATATGGAGCAAACCCTTGTTTTTTTTGCTTAATGTCTTTCCATGCATAGATCTGGTTTTTGCAGCTCTTTTATGTTCAACTAACCGCAGATCTGAAGATATTGGTAGCCACTTTTGTTGTTAGGGCTATTAGTTATGCGTAGCTAAAGTGGTCCTTTTTCGTACACTTCGACAAAGGATTCATACTAACAAATGGCGACTCCACACGAGTTTTAAATTACGACCGCTGTCGTTTTTCATATTCCTACATATCCAGCTACTTCAGACCCTAGGGTTTCTTTTCAGCTGTTTATTTTTCCCATTTTTATGTTGTTTTTCTCACATAAAACCCTAAAACATTAAAATTTCTAACTTCTGTGTGTTTCTGGCCCTATTGCACAGGTAAGCGACACCAGCCGCAACTGAGACGGCAACTTTTCTAAAAATCTGCCGCCGAGACAACCGGAATGGGGGGTCTCACTTTTTGGCCCATAACCTACGACCTGGACCTCCAGGTCGCACTTTTCTGCCCCTTTTCTGCGACCTGCACTGAAAACAGGTCAGAAACTGCGACCTGCCATTTTTTCAGTGATTTTTTTGCAATTTTTCTGGGTTCTGCTGTAGCTTCTGTCAGGGTCTTCCAGCCTCTATCTCAGCCCGCTTTGACCAAGTTCTGATCTGTTTTTACTCATCTAAGTGGGAACCTAGCCCCCTAGGGCTTTAGTACCCTCCACTTTTTGTGGAAGAGTTTTGGCTGTTTCAGCCGTCTGTTTTTCAAAGCTTCAGCCTCCTTTTTTCCAGATTTGTTACCTCCCTTTCAGATCCATTGAAATTAGCTCTTCTACCTCTCAAATCACCTCCTGAAGATTTGCTTGGATCTAATTTTAGGGCCTCCACCTTGCCCCCTCCGTTTTTTTCTGATTTCCTTCCTTTTTCCAGCCACCTTTCCTCTGTCTTTTGGTTGTGATCTGCACCTCTTTTCAGCAGCTTTATCCTTTAGATCCTTGTCCCTTTTGACCTTAGATCTATTGGCCTCTTTTCCGTGTGTTTTTCTTAGATTTTTCCCTTTCTTTTCAGATTAGTTTTGAGAAGACCCGCCTTCTTGGGTTAGATATATGCACAAGTAGCTGTTATTTTTCTGTTATTTTTGCATTATATACTGTTCTCTATAGGTTTATTTTCAGTTACGCAGCACACTTTTTTCTTGCTCTCAAAACGGAAAGGGTTTAAAAATTAAAATTAACGCACGCCACACACTGACCCTAAGTGAAGAAGCGCCTGGTTAACATCGCCTGGCAAAGACTCTAAAATCAATTGTCACTGCACCTTTTCTGCCCTTGACCTCACTTGATTCTGTCCCTTTCTGCCCCTGTCAGTTTACTTCTTCCTGTCGTCATTGCGCCCCCAAGGCGCCTTTCCCGGAGACTTCTTGGCCTTCACCCTCAGTTTCCGGTCGATCGACCTGCTCCGACCCGCCGTCGTCGAGCCATTCCTCCTCCGCGTCCGCACTCCGACTCCTCTCCTGATTCATCGGGTTCCCCTTCTCCTCCTGGTTCTCCCCCTACCACCATGTCTGGTCCAGGGCCTAACGCTAGCGGTTCTCCCGGCCCTAATGACGGCCCGACTACTAGCAGAACCGCCACAGGAACGACCCCGGCCACCCCCTTGTTGCCGTACATTGCAGGCCTCAGCCTCCCCGATTTCAATCAGTTGATTAATGACCCTATCCGCCACGATGTTGGTTGGCCTACCATGCTAACCAAGCTCCCTTCCAACATCCCTAAATTCGAAGGCCAAGCTGGAGAAGATCCAATCAATCATGTCCGATCTTTCCACATGTGGTGTTCCTCCAATTCCATTACCGATGACTCCATCTGTCTTCGTTTGTTCCAACGCACGCTTACCGGCGAAGCTTCTAAATGGTATGTTGAACATGCCACCTCTTCCCATACCACCTTTGCGACCCTTGCCCAAGCCTTTTTGTCCTATTTCCAGCTCCCTCTCCGATACAACACTGGCAGGGAGCTCTTGACTTCCTTTAAGCAATCCTCTTCCACCTGCCTTTCCGCCCATGTTCAGGAATGGCGAAGAAGACAGAGCTTATGTCGAGCCCCTCCCTTTGAAGATCGGGTTTATATGGACTGGTTCCTCCGCACCCTTCCAGCTCCCATTGGCAAAGATGTCGCCTCACATTTTCCTCAAACCGAAGAAGCCGCCCTCCAAATAGCTTTGAAATATGACCTGATCTACGCTCAATCTGGTTATGTTTATACCGTTCTCCCTGACCTCCCCAGGCCCGGTGGCGCTAACGCCCGGGGGGCATCTCATTCCGCCGACGGTATCGTTGGAGCCCTTTCTCATCCGTATGCTCAACCTCCTATGGGCTATGGTCTCCCTCAGGGAGGGGCCAGCACCTCTAGCACTCTTCCCCCTCCCGGTAGCATGTATCCAGGATACGGCATGCCTCCTCCTTTTGCCCAACCTCCTGCTTACCTCAATGTTGCCCAACCTAACCATTACATTTTGTCAAGCCTAGTATGCCGACTCCTCCCGGCATATGGCTTCCTTCCTTGCCTCCTCCAAACCCGCAACGGCACTTACTGACATCCTCCGGGCCGTCTTCTGCCGTGAGGAGCAGAGCCCAATCCCCTTCTTCTCAAAGAAGGCGGAGAAGCAATCAAAACCAATCTGCCCCTGGTACCCGTGGACCCCGTCACGGGTGACGGACCACAATACGCCCAGCCCCCGCGGGGCACTCGGCCCCAATGGGACGGTAGCTTCGCACAAATAAGCCTTGTTCGTGTTGCGGTGTTTATGGTCATTACACCCACGATTGTCCCCTCTTACCCCAGATGCGGCGGATGTGGGAGTCTCAAGCCACATTGCGCGGACAACACGCCTCCCCTCATGCTCCTCCTAATGTGGCCACTACCCAACCAGCTGTGTTTACTGATCCTTTCCCTCAGCAAGGATTCGTGGCTACCCAACCGCTTGACAGCCAGGTCGCCACTCCCCCTTCCCTTTCTGGTTCCTCTGATTACCAGATCCTTATGATGCACTCTGATCCTTCCCCGATCGTCGACCTTCACCTTCAAACTCGGTCTCGCCAGTACCCCGACCTCCTTCTTCTGGTTCTACGAGCCTCTTTCGACATTAGAATGGCCCCTTACATATCCCTCAACCCAAAGTTGAGGTTCATACCAAGATTCCTAAGGGACCATTACGTCGAAGAAAACAGCCTTCCGGTCGAGGGGCGCTGCTCATTCGTAAGCATAGTAGATGATTTGGCGCAATCTCCTGCCGCCATTTCCACACTGGAACTCCTCCAGTCGTGCCCTTCCCAAAAGAAGGCTCTACTATCTGCCGTGGGTGCTGTAGATCCTGCTGATGACCAAATGATTGTTTTCGACGCCACTCAATCGGACCATCCTCCTCTCCCTCCTTCCGTCGCCTTCCAAATCCCAGTCAAAATCCGGAACGCCAACGTTTCCCGGTGCATAATTGATGAGGCGGCATCCACCTGCGTGATGTCCGCTTCGGTTTGGAAGCAACTCGGATCCCCTGAGTTGGCCCCTTCCACGATCAACCTTCGAGCGTGGGATGGCCATGCCTCCCAGCCCATTGGCCTGTTTCGCAATTGTCCTATCACCCTCGCCGGTAAGACTGTTTGCGTTGACGTTGAAGTCATCGACGCCCCGCTAGATTACAACATTCTATTGGGGCGAAGCTACACCTATGCTATGTCTGCTGTCCCATCCGTGGTTTTTCGCAAAATGTCTTTCCCCCATAATGGAAAGATAGTCACCATTGACCAGTTGACATATCATGAGCCAAAATCTCAGACCTCACCTGAGATGACCATCTCTTCTGTAGCCAACAAGCAAATCGTCGAGTCCTTGACCAGTGTCTCCCCTGGCGTTTACAAAGATTCCTCCCTGCTTGGAACTTTCCCTAACCTTCCCCCTCCTCCTATCACTGATCCCAGCTTATCAAATGTTTGCATGATGCAATCATCCCAGGCTTCCCGTAAGCGGCCTGCCTCGGCTAGTCAGCAACCTCCCCCTCGCCCTCCGCAACCCGCTCCTAGCCATTCATCTCAGCCAGCCAGACCTCCTCCTTCTGGCCCTCCCCCTACAGCTGGTATCCCTGAACCCCTTTATCCTCCTGGATCGGTTCCTCTTGGCCTTAACCATCTCGAAGCCGTCCCTCCTAGTCATTACCCTGCTGGGCAGATCCCTTTCCTAGCTCCCCCTCCCAGAGTATATTCTATCCCCGTCATGGCCACCCTCTCTCTCCCTAACTTGACCTTGGGCATACCGGTCTGGTACCTTGATCCCCCAGCCGCCACCCCTCCTGGTCACCCCAAACCCTGCATGGCTTTGACACCGGTTCAACCGGTCCCCCTCGCTTCCTCCGTTGCCACTGTGCCCCCAGCACCTCCACAGGACCCTTCTCCTATCGTGACGGCTCCCGAGAAGAAAGGCAAAGCCCGCAAGGGGGCACCTAAAGACAAGACCACCACAACTGACCCGGCCCCTCCTCCGCCCGCGAAGCCTTGTGCCTTATGTGATGTCACCGGTCATGCCACCCATGGTTGTCCCGAGTTGCCCCATATTCAGCCCATGGTTAAAGTCGCATTCCTCGAGTCTACGGTCCCTGAAGCCTCCATTCCTTCTTCGTCCATAACCAAGAACCCCAAGACTCTCCGCACCAACAAACCCTGTGCTTTGTGCGGCGTTCATGGCCATTACTCCCACCATTGTCCTCACCTAACGCATTACCGTGCCTCTTTAGAGGTGATCCGAGAGTATGAGGTTGAACATAATCAATCCGCCTCTCCCATCCTCGCGCAGTACGCTTCAGGACAGCCTGAGGATCCCCCCGCTCCCATCGACATTCCCCCCCCTGATGTTCAGATGACGGAGTCTACTGTAACTATCCTTTACCTATCCTCCTCTGCGAGACACTTGGAGCCTAGCCCCCCTGCATCCTCCCCTGTTGTGTCACCGGACCACCCCTTTTCTACCCATACACAAGATCACTCCACCCGCGTCTCTGTTGACCTTCGCAGCCCGAGTCCTCACCATACTTCCGATAGCCCTCATATACCACCCTCTAGTTTGTATATGAGTCATAGTCATCCTGCTCCTGGCACTCCCTCCCGCGGTTGCCGCCCGATGACTTCTGTGCACTGACGCTGCCGTCATTGCCTCTCCTCCCCTCATTTGTTGTCTTGTCACACAATTTCGCAGGACCCCCCATCCACACCCTTTATCGGTTACACCGATGGTGCAAGTCGTTACTCCCGGAATCTAGCCTCGGCAGGTTGGGCCATCTTCACCCCCTTGCATACCCTTGTTCTTTCTAACGGGGTCTGCATTGGTTCTGCCACCAACAATCAGGCCGAATATGATGCAAAGGCGGGTCTCTACCATGCCCCTTTCATCGCATCCTCCATCTGCACGTTCGTTTGGATTCCCTACTTCTTGTAATGCAACTAAATGGTGTTTATCGTGTGCATAACCCTGTGCTGTTTAGACTCTATTTACGAGTGAAACTCTTGATACGTGCATTTGAAACCATAACTTTCAACCATGTACCTTGAGAACATAATCACTATGTAGATAGTATTGCAAACCATGTTCTAAATTGGCATTTATCACACACATTTCATACAAGACAATAACATTCATAACCATCAAAAAAAGATGCATATCCATAATATGTGTCACAAAACATGTGTTTAGAGTCCATTTACTCTGATACATATGACATGCCCATAGCATGTTACAAAAAATTCAAAATTGGGGGCACCACCTGCCCCTACATACATAATAGGGGGCACCACATGCCCCACCCCTAATCACTATCTGGAGGATCCCGGGCCAATGGCTCTGCCCCTGTAGCATGTAGATCGCGCATTTCCTGACCGGCCATCGCCATGCGCCGCATGACCCCTCTCCATTCCGAGGGTAGACCAACACATGGCTCTATGAACTGGTCGTCTAAGTCCTGCCACCCGCGCTCTGATACTCCGGTCAACAACCTTTCGCATCTACGGTGGATGTCCTCCAGCAGGGCGGCGGCATCCTCATTATGCGCCGCTCTCGACCCACTCGGACCTGTAGCTCCAGATGCTGCCGGTCGCCCCATATATCTGGCTGATTTTACCGGTGCTATATCTGCATACCAAAAGTACATGAATCAGTACCCTAAATTACTATTCAAAAAACTTTAACATGCCCACACAAGAATAGCAATCTGTCACTTACCATCGGGCCCCCAGACTCGACCAGGTGGAAGTGGTAGGTCTGGATCTCCACAGTAGCTCATCCCACTATAGGGATAGTCGTCCATGTACAATGGCATCTGATCCCAATGGGCAAAAAACTTAGGTCGAAACACTCACCCGATCGCCCCTCCTCCTCCTTTGCACAGTAGCCATCCCCAACGGCGCATCCTGGGCTCTCTCGGGCCCCCATCTGGAAGTTGTACACGAGGCCTCAAGGTTGGGATCTTCTCAAAGAAGAAGGCGCACAAAAAAGTCCCATATGAGCAATCATGGTTCACCTGCCGCCTAGATAGCGACAATTGTCGCTTTAGCGACACCAACATCATTTGGGCCCACCCATAGTAGGTCCCACCCAGCACACTCTCCACTATCATCATCTGCCTCTGCTGATGTGATGGAGCGCCTGGTTGCCCAGGATACGCAGCACAGCTCCGGCCACTGCATGGGTTTCTAGCCTCTCTAGATCCCTGATCGGTATTCGAGTCGCCTTGACTTGGAGACCCGGTCGAAAATGATGCTCCACAAACTCCATGATATGCCGCCCTCGCGGCAATACTGGCTGTGTGTTTCCCACCATCCCCAGTGGCAGGAGACTAGTTAGGAAATACACGTCCTGGACCGTCAGTTCGATCCTGTGCCCCTGCACTACAAAAACCTCCTGATATGGATCCCAGTAGCTAATAATCCGGGCTAATAATGGTTCTCCTGCCCTCATCAAAGGGTTCTCCAAAAACTTGAGAACCCCAAACCTGGCCCATACGCGACAGACGCCCTGATCTGCCTGGATCTCTGCCCGTAGTGTCCCCAGGTCTCTTTCTCTCCAGTTAACCCGTAAATCTACCATACCTACACAAACACATCATTTTTGTCAGCTTACAGATCGAGAAAACCATAACCAAACACCAACCCACTTTCCAGTACTCATAAACAAAGACTAAAACCCCCACATCTCCTGTCAGCTTTTCGCCCATTTCTCGGGATTGTGTCGATTTTTTGCTCGGTGGGTTTTTCCCAAAGTCGCACTTTTGGGCCCAAAAGTGCGACCCGCTATAGAGATGAAGGAGGGTCGTTCGGGATTCTGGGCCCTAAACTGAAAATTTAGTCCATCAAAATGCAAGAGAAAGGTTAGGCCTCTTACCTGCAACTGACGGATCACGATTCCAACGGTTGGTTTGCCCGCTACATTCACCACAAGATTTAGGGCCTTCTCTCCTCTCTACATTCACCACAGCAACAATAGCAAATGAGTGATTTTGGAGGGAAAACTGCCTTATTAAAAGAGAACCCATGTTTCTTATTTCGACTGCTGCGACCACACCGTAGCCCCGTTTGACGAACCGTCTACACCGTTGGAAAGCTCTCACCGAGCCCTCAAATGGGTATCTGTTATTTTTTTGTGATCTGATACTTCACCAGGACACATTTTTTCCAATAAGGGTCACTTCACCTCTCCTTAAAATCGAATTTCCTCACTTACAACACTTGTACTTGGGGCACCATCTTGCCTCCTTACTTGTCTTTGTTCTTGTCGATTTTCGTCATGAGTTCCCACCTTGTACTCATGTTTCCACGGTCCCCCATTGGGGCCTTTACTGTGTGGCAGCACCATCGAGTCGCTCTTGTTTAGAGCATCCAAGTTGAGTCATCATTCCTTCCATGGAGTCTATACCAAGCCCCTCTGTACCCCACTATAGCCCTCCATCCTTCATTGCTTGGTCTCTCTCTTGTGTCGCACATTATGACCTTCAGTTCCACTATCCCCTATCCCTTATGATATTGTGTCAGTTGCTGCCATGTCATTCATGCCCTTCATGCTCTAACAAGGGAAGTCGTCCATTCGCTACTCAGTCCTTCCCATTTTCACTATCGTCATTAGTGTCAGTCTGCTCGTCGCTCCACTACTTTCTCTCGTGCCTTAGTTGAGGATGTCTCATGGCCTCACCTATGGCGGACCTCCTTCTGTCGACATCAGATCATTCCTTCCAGAAGCCAGGTCTAGAGGGTGGTGTACCTTGGTTCCAGCTTCCACTCTTGTTCGGCGCCTCGGATCAGGAAAAGGGACCTCTCATTTCCCTTTGACTTGATTGTTTCTCCAGCTCCTTTCAAAGATGATCGAGATCCTGTGATACGATGGTCTAGTGATACAGCAGCAGCTCTTGATGATTCCCCGGTGTGTGTGAGATGTCTCAACCCTCATGAGGGGGTGGCCCTGCAGGTAGCCCCCCACATGCCTGGATGACCTCCTCCTTGCAGCCTTCGATGCAGCTCCAGATATTTGATGATGTTGGCCTTAGCCACTTGCAGCGCCTCTTTGATTTGCATGTATCAGTCAGATTTTGTGAGCCCTTCCCCATTTACAAGGGGCATTTGGGTTGTATTTGTATCTCATGTACTCAGATATTATTGTACAAGTCCTGGCTGTTATCCCAGGCACAGCATGTATATGGGATTCCTCACTGTATTTTTATCTCGCTCATGATTATGCCAGCTGTACTTTATGGTTCGGTCCCTTGTTTACTAGACACACTATTCTTTTGTACTTTGTCTCGGCGGGCATAGGTATGCCTCCCCCGCCGCCTTCAGCACAGGTACCCTCTCATAAAAAGAGACTTGTTGCACCCGCGAGTCTCGTCTCCTCAGGGTCTAGTCCTTCAGCACACTATCTACCTCACATTTCTCTCTCTGACATCCCTTTTGTTGTCTAGTGATTGTGTTCTTACAACGTACTTCGGTCATACGATTTGCTCCTGACACTCGCACGCTGGGGGGCAATCTGTTACACCATTTTTTGGTCATCTAACTTATTATCATTAGATGGACCCAAGTACACCATGTAAGACCAGTTTTACCCTAAGTAAAACTTCTTTCACTATGTTAAAACAGGAAACCCCAAAAGGAAATATTAAACAAACCCATATTTGTTTGATTTTCCTCATGGAATAATTAATTAAACCATAATTTAATTATTATTCCCAGTCATGTTTAACCCAAAATCAAAGAAATTAATTAGATAAAACTTTGTTTATCTTATTATTTTCTAGGAATAATTATTTAAACATTATTTAGATAATATTCCTTGTTAAATATGACCAAATCATCCACAAATAATTAAATAAATCATTATTTATTTAATTATCTTTCAACCACTTCCTTAAATAATTAAATAAATCATTATTTATTTGATTATCCTCTAACCGCTTCCTTAAAAAGATAAATAAATCATTTATTTATTTATTTTTGACAAATCAAGGGATTTGACCCAAGTCAAATACCTTTTCCCTCCAACAAATATAATAAAATATTCCATAAAAAAGTGGATCTAGATCTGGTTAACCCATGCACCAAGATCTAGAATGACCCAATATTTTGTTATAAATAGGAGGGTTTTTCCTACCATTCTTCACCTTTTGTTGCCTATTAGATCACTCTCGATCTATACACTTGGTCCCATTTTTCTACCATTTGCTGTGTGAGCTCCCTTTGAGTTCCATTCTTTGTGTGGGTTTTCTACACCAACAAGAGAGAGAAATCTTAGATCTGAAGCGCTGAGGACTTCCAAGAACCCATCCCATTGAGGAGAATTGGATACGCCTTCTTGTTTTCCTCCCAGGTGCCCCATTAATATAAAAATTCTTTCAAAAATCGTTCTTGTCTTGTCTATTGGTATATGGAGCAAACCCTTATTTTTTCTGCTTAATGTCTTTCCATGCATAGATCTGGTTTTTGTAGCTCTTTTATGTCTAACTAACCGCAGATCTGAAGATATTGGCAGCCACTTTTGTTGTTAGGGCTATTAGTTATGCGTAGCTAAAGTGGTCCTTTTTCGTACACTTCGACAAAGGATTCATACTAACACTACAGATGGCTTGAGGCAAGCGGATCTGTGACTGGTAGTCACCTCTACTGTTTTTTTGATTATTGGCCTAAATTTCTGATAGCGTCACTGTGCAACCAACCAAATGATCATTGCATTAATTTTGATGATCCACGATCTTATCCGTTCGAAAAACACGTACCTTGACATGAGATTAACTAAAACAGTTGGGTGTATTACTGCAGGTTAACACCTAAGCACTGCACATATACCATGACTTGAATTAAACATAACTGACCGCATACCACTCCTATCACATGATATAAATCATTTAAAAAAATATTTGAAACATATTTGCACCATAACACGTGGCTTGACAAAAGAGGATGCTCTTTTTCATTTATTTTTAAAAATAGAGGATGTTACCGGAATTTCTGGTAGCATCAAAATAAAAGAAAGATAGACAGAAACACGAATATAACAGACTATTCGAAAAGGCTAAAAGAGGCGCTACTGGAAATTTCAATAGCGACCAAATGTTTTTTGAAAATTTCAAAGTCTAATCCTAAAAACAAAAAATTTAAAATGGACTCATGACTTAGCAAAGAACTGTGCTAACACCTGATATAATAAAAGGGATGATTCCTCACCTTTAACATAATTGAGTTGTAAATTGTTTTTGAAAATTAGAATTTAAGATGATATATATTATTCCTCAAACATTCAAATAAAGAATTTAAGTTTTCATATACATATGATCCGTGTAAAATCATTTTATAGCCAAAAAGAGCATATTTAAAGATAGCAGGAAGCAACAATTAATTTATGTAGAGGAATGAACTAAAATAGATCGTTCTAGTTAATTAATTTATGTAATTGATTATAAATTTTCAAGGGGATTTTAGAAAGATTAATATTTAATCTTATCTTACCTAGATTTCCTATTAACTTTAGACATGTGTAGAAATAAATAAAGATGGAACATAATAAGAAACTAGAAAAACTCACAGGAAAACACAATTTGCTTCAAAATGAGTCCAAAATCCTTCTATTAATCTTAGAAATAGATCAGAGAATTACAACCATGTTCAAAATTTTATCACAAGTATTCAACCCTTCATACTTAGAATTACAAAGCACTTATTTATTTTCTTCAAAATTTCTGGACTTAAAATCAAAATTTATTACAAAATATCTTATCCAACTGATTTGAATTTTTTTACAAAAATAAAACTAGAAAATAGGAAATCTGAACTAATTTGACATCTTGCAAATAATTTTAGGAGTATTGTTGGTGACTAGAGTTTTAAAGATGATGTTTTGTTTCTTGTTCCTGGAATTTTTTTCTCTTCTCTTCAAAAAATATATCATGTTGCTGAAATATCTGATGTCTTCTCATCCAATGAGCTCACACAGTTTGTCCCATCTTTCCTCATCAAGAATAGTGAATTTCACTAACTTTCTGTATGCTTCATCTACTTTAGTGTATTTCTCAAAAGTAGGTTTAGTTATTAATAGATGCTTGTTCTCATGCTGAATTAATAAAACATAACTTATACATTCCATGAAATCCTTCCCACTGATAGTTCCTTTGATTTAGGCAAAATTGGCTTTGTCTATTGCTATATCATGCAATCTATGTTGATATTCTTCTCGAGGAATTAGTTTATCACCTATACCTTGCAGACCTAGAAGTCATTTTTGATGTAAAATATTAAATTTTCTATGAAGCGTTTTAATTTGAACTTCTAGATTATGACACTTATTCTCCAACTATAACATTAAATTCCTTTTAGTAAGGACCTTTCTCACCTCCAAGATAGTTTCAGTTATGTCTTCAATTGCACATTATTCGAGCTCTTATTTTCTCTTAGAATTCAGAACTCTGATTATCCTTGTAGCATCTCTTGGTTTGTGGTCCAGATCTTTCTTCACTTCTGCCACTACTTCCTTTGATTTTTGAAATAATTCTTCGCGTTCAAAAATAATCTCAATGGAAGATTTCAATTCAGTCATTGATTCATTAATATCAAGAAAAAAATATTGCTTTTTCTTGAGCAATGGTGTGATCCATTACTGATTCATTTTCGTAAGTTTCTATTTTTCTTTGTTGACTTAAAATTCTTTTGAATTTCAGCTACATAAGCATTGTCAATTTTCAGTTTTTTCTTTTGTAACTTCTGCAATTGTAAGATGATTTTTTTAATCTCTTTACCTTTCAGTGTCAAGTCTCCCATGGCCTATGATAAGTATGTTGTTCTATCACTAGATTTTTTATCCAATGTAACAATTGTTGTTGTAGATGCCCTTCCTGTTGAAGTACCTGCAATAAATGTTGTCACTATGGGAATAAATGCTGAAACTCTGAGATGATGTTCTTTCTCCTTGAACAATGTTTCCATTTCAACTTCCATTTTCTGTATTTGGAGATTTTTTTCAATTATCATCTTGAACATGTTTTCTTTATATACCTATAATTGTCCAACTTCTTTGAACCATGGGTGCTCTATAGTTGGAAGTTTTATCTTCTTCCTTAATGCCTGGATATCAACATTATTTCTCTTTATCATTTCTTCAGCTGCTTTAACATCACTTGGATTATATCATAACTTTATTACCAAATATTCCAATGATTTGATCTTGGTATCTTTGGCCAAAGAGGAAATTTTCTCCATATTTAATTGTGAACAAATGTTGTTTAGTGAAGCTTGCATTTTGGATGCTTCCATAGATAAACTGGTCAATGAAGAGTAAATAATTTCTCCAACCTACTTGTGTAGGTCAATATGATCAATAACATGGATATGTTTGGTGTCGAAGGCAAAAAAGATGTCTTGTAGCCTTCTACAGTTTTACGGACTAGAAATTTGGGTTCCAAGAGAAGCTAGATGAAACTGTCCTTTTTTGTATCAAGTGCATAAAGAAGTCTGTGATGGTAGAAGAAGTTTGTTTCCAAAATTTAGAACATGTGGTGGCCTTCAGCGCCTCATTCTTTCTTTTAATTGATTTATACTTAGAAAAAATGTTCTATTTTTATGCACTTTGAGTTATTTATTGATCAAAGGCTCAGTATTTTAGCTCAAACATGAAAGTGATTAGAATTGATTGCAAATTGAACGACCGCGATTGTCTCATTTCCAGGAATCCAATGAAACTCGTTTTTTCCAAAACTGATTTTGGATGAAGAAGTTATGGTCTGTTGATCGCCGTTCAGAACATGTAAATTTTCATAAAAAAATTGCAGAACAGGTATAGGCTGATGACATGGCAGCCTAGTCAGCATTTAAGGAATCGTCTTCAGTTTTTTCCTATGGTACTGTGACAAGTTTCACTACTAGATTCTCCAGTTTGGTTTGTGAAGGTGAAAAATTACCCAATGTCCTCCAATGTCTTCCTAAGGTTGAATTCAATTTTTTTTTATGTTGGACAACCCAACCAGGGGTCACCACGTGTCCCCTATGGTGGGCCCTCTCCAACTCCAAGGTAGAATTCATTATTTTTAACCATGGGATGGATATATGTGGGTGAATATATATTATGACCTAATTCCGAACTATGGAACATGTATATTGGAGCGCAGGTTTTTATTATATGGTGGAACTTCATTCCAAAGATATGAATATAATACATTAATGGAGCACATTACATGGTATAAGCCTAAGTTTCACACCATAAATTATTAAACAGACCAGCGATATATATTATTAGTGGTGGAGCAGATTAAATATATGGGCATTAACTAATGTATCAGTTTTTAGAAAAGGAATCCCGAATACAACTCTTAAAAACAAATGGAGAAATATGCTCTTAATTTTACAAAAATTCATAACTTGTGAAGGAATATTTGGAACCATGTATGTTAATTACCATATTCGTTTATTAATTAATTTTCTAGAAAATGGTGAAATCAACCTTCCTTTCTTTCTGCTCAATAGTTTAAGAAGGATGGCCTCAAATGTACAAAAGAGAATACAGTTCATAGAGACCACCATGCATCATCATGGTTTGGTGAAAATATTGATTGAATTTCACTTAAGGAGCATAAGAGACACTTGGGAGGCTTTCCTTGTTAGGAATAATTTTCAAGAACAACCAAATTCACCACCCAAGGAAGATAATGTCAGGAGAATCAAAAGAAATAAAACTAATATAATTGTTGAAGACAAACCTGAAACTTCACGACAGAAGAATGATGAAAAGCTAATTTCTAAGGAACTGACATAAATTAGGAAACAAATGAAGGCTAGAGGAAAGAAAAATAAAGAGAGTGAGGTTACAAATGAAGGGAGTGAAAGTCCTCCAAAACTAAGAAGGAGCTTTAGACTTTGAGGAACCATGAAGAAGACACCATCAAGAGGGACAAAGCTTATAAATATAGAAGAAGAAACACCAGTACCATCACTTGTTAATATTTCTCCTGTGCACAGTCCTCAAGACTCTCCTATTTATTATTTTGAAGAATGCCCTAGTAGAATATCTCCTGGTATAGATCCAATTCAACAACAGATATATGATTATGTAGAATCATTGGAGAGAAGAAGTGCCTCAATGAACCCAGAACCACCTATCAATCCACAAGAACCTCTAATTGATGCTCTTAAGCAGGAAATTTATGAATTAGAGATATTGAATAGGCACATCAAGCAGGAGAATGAGATTTTGAAGGAAAAAAACAAATTGGACAAGGAAATGCATGATAATACTACTCTGCAGCTAGGACTATGGCATAAGAAAATAGGAAATTGAAGAAGAAGAAAAATTCATTGAACAGAGCAATCATTAACCTTAAGTTCAAACTTCTTATGAAAAGGCCCAAAATGACATTGACTTCAAAGAAGAACAAAAGAAGAAGGTTGGATGTCCTAGCTGAGGTATCTGAGTAAATGCAGTAGGAGAGAAGAACTCACATTTTTTTCAAATTGCATGAGGACATGCAATGATTTTGTAGTGGGGGTATGTTGAACCGCAGGATTACCTTCTCTTTGATAGTTTTTCTCACCTCATTCCATCATTTTTCCATAATATCACAAACCCTAATCATTGAATAATGCTAGGTTTTGTCTTGAGGATGAATTTAAATGATTGTCATATTATATTTTCATGATTTTTCTATTTGGATAAGTTTTTTCAATTTAGCTACAGAATGCAGCCTGTTCTGCAGCTAACTATGTGTTCCATAGCCACTCTTATGGTTTAGTAGGTTCCGGGTGCCAGCTGAGGAGTTGGGCCACATATGTGTTTCTAGAATCATGCCTACATGGATTCTATCCTACTCACTCAGTCCAGATCAACATAAAAAGGAGCCTAAACTCATGGTCAAAGACACAAGTAAAAATACGTTACCTACAGCAGTAAAACTCCTGATTTTTTCTTCGTAGAAAATCATGAGTCCAACAACCCTATTTCAATTGCAATTCGAGTTAGACACCTGTAGCTAGTTTAACTCATAATCAATTATGTAGTTTCCCTTTAAAGATTGGTTCCACAGAACCGAGAGACAGTTCAGTACAGTTCAGATTTCTAAGTGTAAACGTAGGCTTTCTGTGGATACTCTGTTTCCAGACTTTATTTTCATCATAATAAGAAGTTAAATTTTCCAATGATTTCTTTATTTCACCTTTAACAAGCTAGGAGTTCAACCACATCAGTTTCAAAGGGCCCATGCTTCTTCTGAAGGAGGTTTTATTTGTGTTTTTAGTTAAATTTTCTTTACTCTGTTTCAAAAATTTCTGTTTCTAATTAGGCTTATGCTTCATTTCCAATTTTCAAATAGTCTAATGATAAATCAGAATTGTGCAAACTTACTCTTCCGAGACATTTCATGGAAATAGAAACTATGTTTCAAAATTGAATTAAGGATTGAAGTGCTAAGAAACCACAGTTGTTTAGTTTTACTGTTCTTGTCTTTTATTTTCATTATAAAAGATTTTTCAATTGCTGTGTCAACAGATGTTTATAAAATCCATTTTCAATATGCTAATCCTACATTAAATGGTTAAATATCTCACACATACAGTAGTTGAATTTACCTTGCTTATTGTCATTTTCTTTCCAAAGACTAAGGCATAATTGATTTCTCCTAAAGCATCTTAAAAGGCTAAACACTTTACAATTGAATGTTCCAGAAAATTCAATTGTACATTAGTTGATTTTAGTTCAAACTTACATGCTTTTTCTTTCAAGACCCTCACTTAATTGCAAAAAATAGTATTCCTAAAAATCACTCTAAAAGGAAATGATCTGATCATGTTTCGATGGGATGGTTTAATGATTAATGAAATGCAATTTCTGAGCTATCCATTTGCAGATTTTTCTTAGTTCTCTAGTTCAACAGGTGTAAGTAGTTACCTAAAATTACTTCAAGAAGATCACTCTTTACAAATTGAATATTGGGAGTAACGAAAGATACCTTAGAAGTTTTCATTACATTTCTTGCTTACTGTTCTAGAAATTAGGAGATTAAAAGTACAAACAGTTACTTGACATCATCTCAATAAGGTCATACCTAATAATTGAATGTTGAAGTAACCAAAGGTACACTAGTTGTTCATTTTCCACTTTCATTTAAAATAGGCATTGTAATTCTCAATCTTAGTTTTAGAAATAGATCCATGGATTAGGACAAATAAACAAATTAGATAGACGCTTTGTTTTCTAACTAGCCTACAATTTTGGTTTGTTTTATGAAAATTAGATTAGTTTAAGGAACACTTACTTTTCTTCCTTCTAAAATTCATTAGATTCACTTAAATCTTTACATAGTTTTTAGATTAACCATTCTTAGATCTCAAAGAACAAAAACCACCCTAAAAACAACATAAAATACAAAACAACGAAGTAAGGAATAGGTTTCTTAAGCACATATAGTACACCACACTTCATCAATTTACAAACCTCGGATTGATAATTAATGCAAACAATTTAGGACACTAAATTGACTAAACACTTATGTAATGGAAATTTAAATCTATCTACTTGGAAAAATAGAAGCAAGTACACAAAGACTGGTTGATGCTTGAAAGGACTTTCAATAGAAAACTTCAAGAATTGATCATGAATTCTTTGTGCCAGAAATTCACTATAATTGAACATGTGTGATGATTTCTCACCTGCTGAAAATATTGATAAAAATCCTAGAATTACCTCATCAACCCACTAATCACTTCGATAGCCTAACACAAATGAAACCATGGAGACAACCTACGTAGACATTTATGGGAATATTGAAGAAGAGTATGGTGGATTGGTTCTTGGTAACTCAGAATTTTGAGGTAAAAAGGATTCAAATATCTTTATTCTTTGAGTGAATGTGAGTTTCTAATAGATCTCCATAAGAAAATCTACAGAAAATGGACGCATAGGGGTTGTAGGCTTGACTTGAAGGATTTGGCATATTGACTCAGGAGTGACAGTAAACAAAACTTCATTATTTTTGGCAATCACATCTCTCTGACTTGGGAGATATCTAAAATTACACCACGTGACAAATTCTAGGAAGAAACAGGTTTGAGGAAAGGTGAATTGAGGTAGGAAGGAGTCCCATATGCTCAATTCATCACTCGCATCTAAGAATTTCTGATTTTCCTAGTTATGGAGTTCATAAAGATCTAACTCACACTAGGTTTCACATATATTGTATTGCTTGTCAACTAGAGGAAGATCCTCTAAATTCACTACAATTGGACTTTCTACCAGTAATTTGGATTTCTTTTTGGATGACGACATGCTAAATTATGAATTTGCAGACATGTGTATCGAATTATAGAGAATTGGTGATCGTTGATGTAGCAAATAACTGTGAGTTGATACAATTTGGATGATAAATGCATTGCTGCAAGAGAATATACGAAAGGGGAGTTTGAAGGGAAGTGAGATGTTTTATAAGTTATTAAGATGAATTAACCATTTTGGTGAGTCTAGTTAATGCACTAGACATTTGTGGGAAGGGTTTAATGGTCGTAACAATTAATTAGTTGTTGGCGAAGAGATTTATTCGTAAAACAATAATTTGATGTGGGCGAATGAGGGAATGACAAGTGGTGAGGTGTGATTGAAGATTTAAAAGTGTCAGGGGAAGTGGAGCGGATGAAATGGTGGTTTTCAGGGTGGGGGGGGGGGGGGGGGGGGGTGTTGGGGGTTTGAAATGTTGTGGAGAGGAAATGTACCCTTAGGAGGTTTTAAATAAAACATCTTTTCGGATGCGGCCCCCCCCCCACCTCCACCCTTTATTAAACATCGATAACGCGGGGGGGGTGGGGGGGGTGGCATATGAAATCCATCCCCCATTGTTGATCGGGGTGGTGGTGATCTTCGTCACTGATTTTCATGCAAACTTTATCACATGTTGACAATATGTCGAATCAATTAACTTTATTTACAAAATATTAATTAATCCTTGATTAATTAACTAACAAAAATGATTAACTTAATTAAACATAATCACGATGACATTTAAACTAGCGTGCCTATACTTTGGGGTTTTCTTTTTTATTTTTCTCACATATATTTATTTTTAAAATCCCAATTTATTCTTTTTCCTCTATTTTTTATTTTTCTTATTTCTTTATTTTTGTATTTGTTAATCAGTGGTTGTCATTGATGTCAACCCAAGCAACACCAGAGGATACTCCGATCTTGCATGGTAATTTTGGCCTACAAAATTACTATATTCTGGGTCAAGAATATTTTTTATGGCTTCTACTTGTCGAGATGTTTCTGTTGATATATGGCACACCATGTAATTCTTGATGGTTTGAGAGATATTCATGTTTGAAGTTTGTAACCCCAGTTAGTGGGCTAAAACCCCATGGGGTTGTGGCATGGGTCATTGAAAAGTCAATAATTAATAATTTTTAAGCTCCTAAAATCCCTCCCATCTTCACTTGTTGAAGCCCCTCTCAACCTAAGAATTTATATAAATTGCGATCCTCGTATCCTCCTTATGTAGGGATTTCGCTACCTGAAACAGGTCATCGTGGAATTTTCACTCTAACTTTTTTTCTATGAAGGTTTAGAAACTGAAATTTTTATGAGGAGAAATTGAAATCCTGGGGAAGGTTCTATAAAAATTTTAGATCAAGGTGCGCAATATTTTCAGAGATATGATTTGTGGAAGTCAGTATATTTGCAGGCTCTTGAATTTCATATCAAAGAAGTGACCTTGGGAAAATATTCATAACTCTCTCTCTCTGATGTATTAATTTTAGAGTCGAATGAAGAAACAGTGACATGTGGCACACCGTACAAGTTTGCTCTACTGAACCAATCTATAATTAGGTCATTGTGAGAGATTGGGCATAACTCTCCCTTGAAGAATCCAAATTGGGTCAGACTTGTGGCATTGGAAAGAAGACTTAGAGGACTACTACAGAAACGAAAATCACACATTGGGGATCTGAAATAACAGAGATACCCCAGATTCAATATTGAGCTCCTAGAAGGCAAGAAAAATCTAGATCATGTGTTGTCAAGGGCTGCAAAGGACCAGAATTTCTAGGGCAGCAAAGCAAAGCAAGGTGCAATATAGGGTAGCATGAAAAGAGCAGAAATGAAGGTGCAGAATAGTAGCAAGAAGTTCATCACATGAAGAATTCAAGAGGGCAGCACTACATACAGTCACTGTAAAGGTATCATTGTACTAAGTCATTGTAAATACATCATTGTAAAAATTTTACAAGTGTCTGTCTGCAAAGAGTTGAAGAGGCAATGTCGAGAGGTCTAGGATCATCATTAGATGGTTGTGTCATAGTTGGGGTTATGGTCTAGTGTGTCTTCTTCTTCTACATCATTCTATATCATTGTAAAGTGGACCATTCTCCCTGGTATGGGAGTCCATTCTTATTTTATTCTTCTATAGGGTAGTAGGGTGGTGCTAGGCATGAAGTCACCAATAGGTTCAAGCCTGTGAAAACTTCAGGGTGTTAGGGTGGTGCTAGGGTGAGTTGTAGATCATTGGGTGTTGGGGAATCCGTTAGGTTGACTACTGAAGAATTGCGTCCATCTAGTGGGAGCTGGAGAAGAATGATTTTCTAGATTCTACGAATTTGGAGCTTTATTTTTCAATTGGAGTTTAATATCAAAGAATTATTAGAAAAGAATTCAGGTGGTTTTTGTCCTGGAGAGGGTTTCCACCTTAAAAATTGTGTGCATTTGTGTTCCTTTTTTTTACTGCTATCATTGTACAAACACTGATAATAATTGAAGATTAACTAATGCTCTAATTGAAAGGAATATTGATTCAGCCCCCCCTCTTAGTATTTCCAACAATTGGTATCAGAGCTTGGTTCCTTCAATAAAAATTTAACAGCTGGAAGGAGGTCATGGAGCATACCAAGAATGGTGTACCTCTATTCAATGAAAATAATTATGCACTCTGGAAAGGAAGAGTGAAGGTATATCTCTTGGCGCAAGGTTACGAATTATGGGACACTGTTCAAAATGGATTTACATCAACCACAGATGAACAAGGTAAAAAAAAAATTGGTAAATGATGCAAAAGCAAAGAATATTATTATCAGTGGACTTATTGAATCTGCTTATCATAGGGTGTTGGGTTGTAAAATTTCCAAAAATTCATGGGATAATCTTGAGAATATATATGCAAGTGACTCAAATGTCAAAGAAGAAAAACTTCAAATATACAGAGAAAAATTTTAGCAACTCAGAATGAAAGAGGATAACAACATTGTTGCAAACTTCCAACATGTTGATGAAATAACCAACACTCTGGAAGGATCGGGAGAGCCTGTTGACGAGAAGACTATTATACGAAAGATTCTTAGAACGTTACCAGGGAGATTCAACCCAAAGGTATCGGTCTTAGAATATAGTGCAAATCTAGAAAAACTCAGCAAAGAGGAATTACATGGAGTTCTCATAGCATATGAAATGAGACTTGATAAAGAAGAGGGTACTTCACATCTAGAAACTGCGTCTGCTGCATCTAAGAAAACCAATAAGGAGAAACAACCTTCAAAGGCACAAACCTGTGCCTGCGAATGTGAATAAAAGCTAGATGATGAAGAAGGTCTTTTAGATGTAGAATATTCTTACTTTACGAGAAAACTAAAAATTGGTAAGGGAAAATTCAAGGGTAAACTTCCATTGATATGTTTCGATTGTGGTGAGGTTGGGCATTTCGCAGCAAAATGTCTAAACAAAAGTGATGGCAACTCAAAAGAAAATAAAGGCTTTAATAAATTCAACAAGCAAAGAAAAAATAAAGTATTTAAAAGGAAATTTCTCTCTAAAGAAGATAATTCATCATCCGATGAAGACAATGACAGCAAAGAAGAAACCAATGAGAGAGTATTGTTTATGGAAAAGCACATTAAATAGGAGGTATCAAACAATGAAGAAGAAGGGATGACCATAGAATAATTTTCTAAGGAGGTAATCAAGCTTATAAAAGAGCTCAAGTTTGAGAGGATCTGTTCCAATACTCTTGAGGAACAAGTTCAAGGTCTCAAAATTGAAGTTGAAGAACACAAATGTATTGAAGATTCACTTCAAAAGAAGTTGGAAGAAAGCAACCAAGAAAGGGAAGCATTAGAAGCTAAAGTAGTCTCGGTGCGTAAGGAATTGAAGGAGGAAACAATTGTCCAAAACTATGCCGACAGCTCAAGGGCATTGGAAGAACTCATCAACAATCAACGATCTTACAATGACAAAACTGGCCTCAGTTACAAAGAATAAGAAACAAGACCTTCTACAACAAAATACAATGAACCTATGAGATCTGGCATGCATGTAGACTTCATTGGACAAGATTCATAAGAACATCCTTGGAAGACGATTTCTCGAGGAATATTTCCATCCAGGTACCAACATATTTTTCATGGCTATTGTTATTCATGTGGAAAATTTGGTTATAAAGATGTAGAATGTCGCACATACCCTAGGAACCAATACAATTCCAGGAGATATTTCAAATATGAACCTCCCAGGGCTCAATGAAACATCAATAGATTTGAACATTTAATAAATAATATGGAATTTTACAAATGTCAGAACTTTGGACACATAGCCAGATACTGCAGACTTGAAAATCCTCCAGAAGAATCTTCGAAGCCATAGAACAAACGAACATGGAAGAAGAAGAAGATTGATAATTGTGCTCTCGCTCTCAAGGCTCAAAACAATAAAGATGTGTAGTATGTTGATAGTGGTTTCTCAACGCATATGACTGAAGATAGAAATAAATTTGTATCTCTGAAAGAGAAGAAGGATGGAACCGTGTCCTTTGGAAATGATGGATCTTCAAATTTTATAGGATCAGGTACCGTCACTCTCGGAAGCAAAAATGCTCTAGAAAATAATGTTATATTGGTTGAAAACATGAATCACAATCTACTCAATGTTAGACAAATGTGTGATCAAGAACACACAATACTATTCAACTCCACAAAATGTGAAATCAAGAAAGGCAGGTATGGAGAAATTGTGGCTACTGCAAGTCGAGCTCCAAACGACATATATGTTCTAGATGAAGCAACTAAATCATGTCTAATAGCTAAAGAGGATGATATAATATTTGGTAGCAATGGTGATCGACTAAGTAAGAACTTTGCTACAAAGATGCAAAGTGATTTCGAGATGTCTTTACTTGGTGAGTTGACATACTTCTTAGGGCTTCAAATATCTCAGCAAGAGAAAGGAATATTTATATTTCAAGCCAAGTTCATCAAGGAAATGCTCAAGAAATTCAAAATGGAAGATTGCAAACCCATCCTTACTCCAATGGTAACAGGTTGCAAATTGAGCATAGACGACTCATCTAAAGATGTGGATCAAAGGTTGTACAGATCTATGATTTGTAGTCTTCTATCTGTAACAGCCTCCCGGACAGATGTTATGCAAGCAGTTCGACAAGTAGCAAGATTCCAAGCAGCACAAAAAGAATCACATATTATTGTCGTCAAAATAATTCTTCGATATCTAAAGGGAACAACAAAATATGGCTTGTGGTATCCCAAGGGTGACAATCTCATTATTCAAGCCTTTACAGATGCAGATTGTGCAGGAAGTTTTGATGATTGTAAGAGTACTTGCAAAGAATTTGAATATCTTCGTCAAAAGCTTGGGATTATCCCAAGTTCTCATTAGTTTTTCCTTATTCAGAATATAAAGGGGGAGTGGAAGTGTGTACAGGTTCGCAGGATGGTTGTGTTTCAGGGGGAGTTACACTTTTCCATTGATGTCAAAGGGGGAGAGAATGTTGTAGGAATAGGTGTCATGATCATAGGGGGAGTACTTGTGTTGCCATCAATTCCAAAGGGGGATATTTTTTATCAGTGGTTGTCATTGATGTCAACCCAAGAATCACCAGGGGCTACCCCAATATTTCATGGTAATTTTGACCTACAAAATTACTTAATTTTGGGTCAAGAATATTTTTTATGGCTTCTACTTGTCGAGATGTTTTTGTTGATATATGGAACACCATGTAATTCTTCACGGTTTGAGAAATATTCATGTTTAAAGTTTGTAACCCCAGTTAGTGGGATAAAACCCCATGGGGTTGTGGCATGGGTCATTGAAAAGTCAATAATTAATAATTTTTAAGCTCTTAAAATCCCTCCCATGTTCACTTGTTGAATCCCCTCTCAACCTAAGAATTTATATAAATTGTGATCCTGATATCCTCCTTATGTAGGGATTTTGCTACCTGAAACAGGTCATCGTGGAATTTTAGCTCTAAATTTTTTTCTATGAAGTTTCAAAAGCTGAAATTTTTATGAGGTGAAGCCGAAATCCTTAGGAAGCTCCTGCAAAAATTTTATATGAAGGTGCACAATATTTTCTAAAATATGATCTGTGGAAGTCGGTATTTGTGCAAGCTCCTAAACTTCATCTAAAAGAAGTAACCTTGGGAAAATCGTCATAACTCTCTCTCTGAGTATCAGATTGGAATTCTGTAAAAAGTGGAAGATAGTGCACAGATTTTAGTTTTTTTTTTAATCAATTACAAAGCTGAATGAAGAAATAGTGACACGTGGCACGCCGTACAAGTTCTCTCTATTGAACCAATACATAATTAGGTCATTGTGGGAGATTGGGCATAACTCTCTCTTGAAGAATCCAAATTGGGTCAGACCTATGGCATTGGAAATAAGACTCAAAGGAATACTACAAAACCAAAAATCACATATTAGGGATTTGAAATAACAGAAATACACCAGATTCAATATCAA
The DNA here is from genome assembly GCA_034641835.2 of Pinus albicaulis. Taxonomy (NCBI): domain Eukaryota; kingdom Viridiplantae; phylum Streptophyta; class Pinopsida; order Pinales; family Pinaceae; genus Pinus; species Pinus albicaulis. Next base: position 88,618,345 of record CM076576.1, read on the forward strand.
GCTCCTAGAAGGCAAGAAAAAGCTAGATCATGTGTTGTCAAGGGCTACAAGGGACCAGAATTTCTAGGGCAGCAAAGAAAATATAGGTGCAATATAGGGTAGCATGACAAGAGCATAAATCAAGGTGAAAAACAGCAGTAAGAAGTTCATCACATAAAGACTTCAAGTGGGCAACACTACATACAGTCACTTTAAAGGTATCATTGTACTAAGTCATTGTAAATACATCATTGTAAAAATTGTACAAGTGTCTATCTGCCAAGAGTTGAAGAGGTAGTGTCGGGAGGTCTAGGATCATCATTAGGTGGTTGTGTCATAGTTGGGGTTATGGTCTAGTGTGTCTTCTTCTTCTACATCATTCTATATCATTGTAAAGTGGACCATTTTCCCTGGTACGGGAGTCCATTCTTATTTTATTCTTCTATAGGGTGGTAGGTTGGTGCTAGGATGGTGCAGGAAGTCACCAATAGGTTCAAGCCTGTGAAAACTTCAGGCTGGTAGGGTGGTGCTAGGGTGAGCTCATTGGGTGTTGGGGCATTCGTTCAGTTGACTACTGAATAATCTCGGGCATTGGAGCGTCCATCCAGTGGGAACTAGAGAAGAATGATTTTCTAGATTCTAGGAAGTTGGAGCTTTATTTTTCAATTGGAGTTGAATATTAAAGAATTATTGAAAAAAAATTCAGGTGGTTTTTTGTCTCGGAGAGGGTTTCCACCGTAAAACCTGTGTGCATTTGTGTTCCTTTTTTTTACTGCTATCATTGTACAAACACTGATAATAATTGAAGATTAACTAATGCTCTAATTTAAAGGAATACTTTTTCACCCCCCCCCCCCCCCCCCCCTCTTAGTATTTCCAACAATATTTTCTTTTCTTTTCAATATTATTTTCTATATTTTTTATTTTTTATTTTTTAAAAATAAAAGGAAATGGAAAACATAACATGGTGAAATAGAGTTACAGCAACCGCTATGCGGGCTAAGCGCAGTTGTAAGAAGGGTTGTGTGATGTTTGCAGTTCATATTTCTAGTGATAAGTGTAAGGATGTTGAGGATGTAGAAATCTTCAAGAGGTACCTTGTATTGCAGAAGTTTTGGGATGTGTTTCCAGTAAAGATTCCAGAGTTGCTTCTCATAGGGGAGTAAGTCCTTTTTATTGAGTTGGTACTAGGAGAAACACCAACATCAAAGGAACCTTACAATATGAGCACTCTAGATTTAGTGGAATTGAAGTTGCAGTTGAAGGAAATGCTTGATAAGGGATACATTAGGCCAAGTGTATCGCCTTGGGGTGATCTAGTATTGTTTGTGAAGAAGAAGGATGATACTCTCGGGTTGTGCATTGATTAGAGGAATCTGAACAAGGTTACCATCAAGAATAGGTACCCATTGTCGAGGATTAACGACTTGTTTGATCAGTTCAAGGGAGAAACAATATTCTCAAAGATTGATTTTGAGATCAAGATACCATCAGGTACGCATTAAAGAAGAGGACATCTACAAGACTAATTTCAAGACCAAGTATGGGAATTATGAGTTTGTTTTAGTTCCTTTTTGTTTGACTAATTTCAAAACTACTTTTATGTGCTTGATGAATAGTGTGTTGCATCCTTATCTAGACAAGTTTGTTATTGTGTTCAATGATGATATATGATTTATTCTAAGAATGAGAAAGAGCATACCGAGCATTTAGAAGCAGTGTTGAGATTTCTAAGGGAAAATCAGTTGTATGTCAAGCTTAGCAAATGAAATTTCTTTCAGACAAAGATCCATCACTTGGGACATGTTAACTCAAAGGAAGGCATAGCAGTAGATCTAGAAAATTTAAGGGCCATCATGGAGTGGGAAGCTTCTAGAAATATGGATGAAGTCAACTCATTAAATGTATTAACAGGTTATTACAAGAGGTTCATCACGAAATTCTCACGCACAGCATATCCTATTACATCATTGCAAATAGAAGGTAAGAAGTTTGAATGGACAGAGGAATGTGTAACCAGTTTTGAATAGTTGAAGCAATTGTGGACAATTTCTCCAGTCCTTTAAGATTGAAAATCCAAATAAAGAGTTCGTGGTGTGCACAAATTCTTGCAACAGAGGGCTTGGTGGGGTCCTTATGCAGGAGGGACAAGTGGTATGCTATGAGTCCAGGAAACTGAATGAGAATGAGCAGAAATACGTGACTCATGATATTGAGTTGGAAACTATTATTCATGCCTTGGAGATGTGGATGCATTATCTCGCATGAGGTTTGTATTCATGATCAATCACAGTGGGTTGAGATATCTGTTTAATCAACCGAATTTGAATTCCAAGCAAGCTATATGTTTGGCCGCCCTTGTGAGTTTGACTTCGATATTCGACACATTAAGGGAAATGGGAATAGGGTTGCAAATGCTCTCGGCAGGAAAGTGCGGTTGACCCATGTTGCAACAATGAGATCATATAGGATATATTTACAGGATAATATCTTACAGGAAGGACAACATAATGACAGGTACAAGGATCTTATGCATAGGTTACATAAGGGTATAGGTGATCAAGATATGGATTATCATCTTACGACAGACGGCTAGTGAGATACAGGGACTCGATCTATGTGTCGGATGATAGTGAACTTAAGAAGCTTCTCTTGAGGGAGTTTCATGTCAAACCATATTCATGTCACCCAGGATATCAAAAGACATTGACAACAATGAATAATTCCTACTATTGGCTGAATTTGAAGAACGAAGTGGTAGAGTTTGTGGCTAGATGTTTGGACTGTCAGCAAGTGAAAGAAGAGTGGAAGCATCCAGGTGGTTTGCTTCATCCTATTCTGATTCTGGAGTGGAAATGGGAGATCATTTCCATTGATTTAATTACAATTATTTTGAGGACATCCAAGAAACATGATTCTATCATGGTTATGGTCGATAGGTTTAGAAAGGTAACTCACTTCATTCCAGTGAGGACTACTTATTCAACTAGTGAGGTAGCACAGGTCTTCATCATGGATATTGTGAGATTACATGGTATTCCAAAGAATATTGTGTCGGATAGGGATGCTAAGTTCACTTCCAAGTTTTGGAAGGAGATGTTTACAGGTTTGGGGATAGAGTTGGCCTTTAGTACAACTTATCATCCACAAACAAATGGAAAAATAGAGAGGGTCAATAGAATACTGGAGGACATGCTAAGGATGTATTTCATGCACTAGCATAGGAGATGGGAGGAGAACCTTCCATTGGTTGAGATTTTTTACAACAATGGTCATCATGATTTTTTACAACAATGGTCATCATGAGTCATTGAGGATGAGTCTGTTTAAGGCATTGTATGGGTGGAATTGTAACACTCCCATTAGCTGGAGTGATCCTGTGAATAAGGTACTTATTGGACCAAATATTTTGGTAGAGATGGAATAGGAAACACAGTTTATAAAGAAGAATCTAAATGCAACACATGACATAAAGAAGAGTTATGTAGTCCAACATAGGGCACTTAAGCAGTTTCAGGTTGGGGAGCATGTGTATTTACGCATCAAGCCCAATAAAAGCTCCTTGAGGGTTAGATCATGTGCCAAGTTGGAACCACGATATTTAGGGCATTTTGAGATCATTGAGATGATTAGACCAGTGGCCTACATACTTTCATTGCCTTCGATAGTGAAATTCCGTGACGTTTTCCTTGTTTCATTGCTTAAAATATATGTAAAATATGTTGATCATGTTATTGATTGGCCTATATTGTAGGTGGAACTAGAAGGAGAATTCCAGCCAAAACCTTAGTGCATATTGTAGCGAAAACAACTCATTCTCCGGAACCAAGAAATCAAGAAATTTGAAGTGCAGTGGAAGCACTTTGGGCTCAATGAAGCGGCGTGGGATATGGTTGATCAGATGCGGGCCATGTATCCTTCATTATTTTCCGATTGAGGCAAAGGATTTTTGTTATATCTACATATTTATGTATGGTTTCTATTGTAAATACCACAATGAGTTGTGTTATAAAGCTCCAATAAGTGGTATGGTTATCATGTTGTCATGTTTGTCATGATGGTTTTCTTTTGAGCGGGTTTTTATTGTAAATACTGCAATGAGTTGGGTTATAAATATCCATAAGCAATATGTTTTATTTTTTAGTGGTTTCGTTGGTTGTAGGTGTCATAGAACACCGAGAATGGTGTTCCCGTAAGGGGGAGGGGCCTATAACAACCCCAGGTTAAAATTTCATGTAATAAACTTAATAAAATAAAAATACGTCCAAGCTCATGGGACACTTATTCCAAGTTGAATGTTGGGAAAAATATCCTAGTGAGCATCACTTGTTATGTTTATGGCTAAGGGGAAATTGGAAAAGGAAATGACAAAGCCTTTGAAAAGGAAAAAATGTATTTTTCCATTTAATTTATGAAAATGAAGGAAATTAGGAGAAAAGGGAGGTGAGAGGTCACAGGTTGCATGTGAGGATGAAATTGAAGGAAAATGAAGAAATTAGAGGAATCGAGAATAAATTACATTAGAGAATTAATTGGTAGCAGTTTGTCAGTTCAGTTTTAGGATTAGTCTCAGATAGGAGAAGAGCACCAAGAGGAGAAAGAAAGAATTAAAGCAAAGGAAGGACAAAAAAAAAAAGGAAGGATAAGCAAAGTAAAGGAAAACAAGGATTAAGCAAGGAAAATTTGGATCAAACAACTTCAGCGGGATCACTTGTAGGTAACAAGTTTCATTTACGATTTCCTAGTTGGTTTTGTCATGCATGGTATATGCATGTGTATTTTTGGTTTATTTGTTGTAGGTGGCATGGATTTTACTGGGTTTTGACAATGGTTTTATCCTTCCCTTTCCATTTCCAAATAGCCATGGTGTGATGAGATTCATTCTCGGTTTAGTTTTGGATTTCCAGAGGGTTTTGGATTTGGGTGAGGTGGTATCAGGAAAATCCCAAGGGTTGGGGGTGGAGATGGTTTTCTCAGGGAAGCCCTTAATGGGTGGGTGGACACAGGAAAATTCCTGAAGGGATGGTGAAGGAATTCTGAGGCACCCAAGCTCATTTTTGTTTTGTGATCTCGACATTGGTTTAGGTGAGATCACGGTATATTGAGGGTGGAGGTGGTTTAACCTTTAGATTCCCTTGTTTTTTTATGGATTGGTTTATCCCATGAGATCCCACATTCATGCTTGGAATATGGCACAGGGGTGTTTGGATGAAAGAAATTTGGTTCAACCCAATCTATGGTCGGATGGTACGTGGAAGTCCCAGACCTGGTTTTCCTTTTCCTATGTTTAATAAGAGCTTAATTTCTCTTTCTTTTGATGAATAAATGTACTTGTCATTATGTGGCTTTAATGGTTGTTCTATCATCACTATTTATCTGGTTATATGTTGGTTATAAGCATGGTTATTTATCAGATCTTAGTCATGTCTCTCTTCATGTTTTTACTTGTAACTGAATGAATAATGAGTGCATGACCTAATTGGTGTTATGAAAACTATTGTGAGAAGTAATTGGTCCTTCTTGTTAAAACTCAAATAAGTTTCCAAATCCTTATATTAGGATATGCATTCATGACCTATAGGTTGCATGTTCATCATATGCTTGAATAAATGTAAGTCTCATTTGGGAGAGGTCAGGTCAAGTCCTAGATCAAGTTTTGGTTTATAAGCTTTGTTTCTATGTCATTCATCATTTCTAGAAGTTTCAGTGAGTTCTGGGAAGACGCTTGGGTCCTAGCCTTGAAAAAGTGGCTCAGAATTCAGGGTCGCTAACGTAAAAATGACTGGAAAATTCCACAGTCACGGGAATGTAGGCCTATAGGAGTGAATCGAGGCCTAAAATCACTTGCATGACTTGGAAAAGGAGTGAATGAGGCTCTAGTTCAGTGAAACAGATAGTTACCTCAGGGGTTGGACACCTGGAGTGGTTGGGTTGCTCCTGAAGGTACCGTAACACTTGAGGGAAGTCAGTAAGGTCTTAAGTTATCGACTCCATTTCCTTAAGGTCATGTAGGAGGTTAAGTCTTATCATAGTGTTGAAGAGGTAAATCCCCTCTACGGACAGAGGCAATCCCTACTAGCCCAGAACGGGTCTAGCAACAATCGTTCACGCTATAGTGCAGGTTCCTAATTAAAAATAGACCAACTAGCGATGAAGGCTTACCTGGAATCCAACGCTGTCGCTCGTAGAGAAAGTAGCACTCCCGTTCCTTAGCTCTGGCAGATCACAATCCTCACGATCTCCATGATCGGACACCTACACATGCGAGAAACAAAACAAACGCAAGCGTAAAATCCAGTATATGCAACTATATGTCAGTCAAAAAATACATAACTCATCATCATAATTAACAATCAAGAGTGGAACCATAACCAATAGTCGCTTATCATTAATCAATCAAAGAAGAATACAACCATAGTTCCAACGTTGAATTCTCCTTCGGCAGGTCGTCAGCAGAACATGTCTCGATAAAGCCTGTAAGGGATGGGACAAGCCTCTCTCTTCGGATACTTGACAATAATCTTCTTACTTGGATTTGGCCTCAAGGGAATGAATCAAGGCTCTTACAGAATAAGGCTCTTGGGAACTTGGAGATTAGCTTGCAAAGGAGATGAGCAAGCTTTTATAGATGGAGGAAGGGGAGTTGGGATCCCTATACTCATGGGATTGGCCCTATCATCAAGGAAGCTTCCATGAGAGGTGGCAAACCACTTCCTCTCTATCATAGCCAAACCTCCCAACTCAAGATAGATAGCAGTCCAGGAATTTGTTAGGACGAAACTTCCGCCATTTATTTTTAAAAAACACTCCTTAAATTGGCTAGCGCGAGTGAGACTCTGGGACAGAGCGCCAATTGGCGCGACCTATTTGAAGGATTTCCCCCATTGGCGCGGGTACTAAACTGGCTTCCCGCGCCAATGCAAAAAGGGGTGTTTTTGGGGTTTTTCACAAGGAGTTGTCTTCAGGGAAATGAAAGTACATGTTTAAGGGAATGCCATGAAAGTGTTTTCAAGTTATGTCACTGCTCACAGGTCACAGAATGAGCCCTCCAATTGTGCGGGATGGGGAATTTCAAGGACAGTGACAAATTTTTGTGTAACACATAGTGACCCTCAGCTCATGTTTACCACAAGAAAACCGATGAAATTTGGTAAATGTGGGAGGAGTGTGTTACAATGGAGGTATTCAACTCACATAGTTTACAACGTGGGACTATTTCACTTGTTATCCCATTACATTACTTGTCAACGCTATCACTATCAATGTCAGAGTTAAACAAGTTAAGTCAAAGTAATAAAATTATCATAGTACTTTCCATGGTAAGTGGTGAGCCCTGGTATTGCACCAAGAATGCTGCAACTCCCAAGGGCTGCCCTACTTTACTTTATCAACCTGAGGTTCATAAAAACTTTGAGGTGAAAGTGATATATACACAACAGATGCATTCTGTTCATGTCATCCTCTTTTGTTTCACGAAAGGGTGCTATTTCTTAAATTATGAGAACAATTGGAAATTAAATTGCTGGAAGGAAATGACGAAAAGGAAATTGAACTAAATTTCTGGAAAGGAATACCAAGAATGAAACTAATTTAATTTGCAGAAAACAGATAACAGAAAGGAAATTAATTCTAAACCACACTTATCTTGCCCAAACGGCTAAATGCACTCTACCTATCCTACGATATATCTACCATACTCCTATCCATGCAACTAAACTATCCATGCCTTAATTTTAATTAAAAATAATTAATTTACAGTTTAGAGGGAAGAAAAAGGGCTAAGAGGGCTAATGGGGGGTTGAACACATGAAATGAGGTTTGGAAGCGGAAAGAGGAGGTTAAACCCTTAGAAAAAATTATGATAGCATGAGAAATGGCTTTGGAGCGGACATAGGGGGTTAAGCCCTTAGGAAACATTATTGTAATGCAAGAAATGACTTTGGAGTGGGAAGAACTCAACAATGAGATGGCGGAATGTGATGGCCGAAAAAATTTGCGATGTGTAATGTCGTAATTGAAACTTCACAAGTTTAAATGGATAACAGTAATGATTTAATGTAATGAACTAAATGGTGCATAGTGCAAAGTGCGAAGAGTGACGTGGCGGGTCGCGAATCACAATATCGCAATTTTACAAGGATAGCGGTAAGGATTAACGGGAATAAACTAAAATGTGCAAAGTTCAATTTGTGCTATGGTAAAGATTGCGGGAGGCGATTTGTGATGGGGATGACGTGGCGGTGAAAAGAAAAAGTAAAAAGTTGTGGGTTGTGATGTGTGATAGGATAAGGACTACCGGATGCGATTTATGATGTGGTAAGTTCCACGAGATGCGATGTGCAATGGGGATGACGTGGCAGTGAAAGGAAAAAGGGAAAAGTTGCGGGCTGCGATGTGCAATAAGATAAGAACAGCGGGATGCGATTTACGATGTGCTAAGTTCTGCAGGATGCGATGTGCGATGGGTATGACGTGGCGATGAAAGGAAAAAGGGAAAAGTTGCGATTTGCAATATGCGATGTCGCAATATCGCAATCATAAAGAACGATGATAAGTGCTAAGGGTAAAAGGTAAGCAGTGCGAAGTGCAATTTGCGATTTCGCAATATTGCAATCGCAAGGAACGAGCGGTAAGTGTTAAAGGTAAACGTTAAATGTTTCGATTTGCAAAGTGAAACGTATGGTGGTGGGAGTCTCGAGGAGCAAAGGTGGAGGTCTAGTTTTTCAGTGGTTTTGAATGGTTTTCAGGTGTTTTTCATAAAAAGGGTAAGGTGGCCATGAATGGAGAAAAAATAGAGAAATAAGGCTGAAGGGCTTAAGGGTGTTTGAAAGAAGGTAAATGCAGTGCTAAGGTGAGAAGTAAAGGAGGGAGATGGGAGTGTAAGGGCAATGCTCAGAAGTGAAGCACACCTGCAGATTCATGCACAGAAAACAAATAGAAATGTAGGGTGAAACAGTGAAGGAAAGGTTTGGACTTGGTAAATACAAATTCTTCCCCGAACTCGAACAGAAAGAAATTTTGGCCTATGGGAAGGTCTGCCCTACTCGAACTCTATTGACAGAGATGATAGGGGGGAGACTTGTTACACCATTTTTTGGTCATCTAACCTATTATCATTAGATGGACCCAAGTACACCATGTAAGACCAATTTTACCCTAAGTAAAATTGCTTTCACTATGTGAAATAACTTAGTAAAACACCTTTATTAAGTTGTTTATGGTCTAAACAGGAAACCCCAAAAGGAAATAATAAAAAAATCTATATTTGTTTATATTTCCTGGCCATATTTAACCCAAAACAAGGAAATCAATTAAATAAATCCTTATTTATTTGATTATTTCCTAGGAATAAGTTATTTAATCCTTATTTAAATAATATTCCTAGTTAAATTTGACTAAATCGTTTATAAATAATTAAATAAATCATTATTTATTTAATTATATTTCCACCATTTCCTTAAAATAATAAATAAATAATTTATTTATTTATTATTTATAAATAAAGGGTTTGAATCAAGTCAAAAATCCTTTTCCCTCCAATAAATATAATAAAATAATCCTAAAAGGTGGTTCTAGAATTTGGTTAATAATATTTTATTCATGCACCAAGTTCTAGAATACCCTAATATTTTGTTATAAATAGAAGGGTTTTCCCATTCATTTGTCACCTTTCATTGCATATTAGATCACTCTGGATCTATACTCTTGGTCTGACTTTGAGCCATTATCATTGTCACATTCTCCATTATTTTCTTTGTGAGCTCCCTTTGAGTTCTATGTTTGTCTGGGTTTTCTACACCAACAAGAGAGAGAAATTTTAGATCTGAAATGCTGAGGACTTTCAAGAACCCATCCCATTAAGGAGAAATGGAAACACCTTTATTGTTTTCCTCTCAGGTGCCCCTTTTAATATAAAAATTCTTTCAAATATATTGTTCTTGTCTTTTCTATTGGATGCATGAGCAACATTTTATTTTCACTGCTTAATGTTTTTTATGCTTAGATCTGGATTTGTGTAGCTTTATTTGGATCACCTAACTGCATATTTAAAGATATTGGCAGCCATAATTTATGTTAGGGCTATTTGTTATGCGTAGCTAAAGTGGTCCTTTTCCGACGAAATATTCATACTAACAAGACTTGACCACAATTTTGGATTTTTTACTCTATTTCACTATGCATAAGCAATTAAAACTACAACAGCACAAAAACTAAATAGTAATGAAATTTATCAAAAGCAGATCTAACTTAAATGACAAAAGAAAAACTAGCTAAATGATAGAAAGGAAAAGATAATAACAACAGAGAAGCTGAGGCACATGGCTTGGGCCCTAACCCATGAGCCTAGCCCTCTGAACTTAAACCAATCAAATGAAATCAGTCTTCTCATTTCATAAAATAATAACTTCATACATCTCTTAAAGTTTCGATCCCTGAATAAAACAAAAATCTTCAATAGTTCACAACAATAATTCTGAATGGAATCAAGACTAGGATAGACTAACTCTTCCTAGCTCTAGCTCTTCTCTATTTATTCTATAGCGTAGCTACCAACATATCCCTAGAAAATGGTGATTGAGTCCACTGGACTCCAAGTAAACCAAGATTGAGTGCTCTCCTCTTTGAGTTACTCAACTGCCTCTGGAATTCAAATTGTTGGAGATAATCCTTGGAGATCCTTCGGCTACTTGTGGAATTCGAATTGTTGGAGAGAATATTTGGGATCCTTCGGCTGCCTTTGAGGGTGGAAAATCCTTCTATAATTTCTCCTTGTTGTCTCCTCCAAGTCTTTGTGATAAAATCTATATCAAAATGCTTAATAAATCATGATTTTCTGCACTCAACCTTACATTAGGAACTCAAAGTATGTTAGCCTTAATCACCACCTATATTAGCATCATAAACCCAAATAATAATAAAAATGCAAGAAAAATAGATCTAAGAAGGAAAAATGGTGACTATTAACCCCTCCAAATATGTCTAATGATGGAGCTCATCATCACCCCCTTACTGAATGGTTGCTCATCCTCTGAGCAACTGATCCTCCTCCTCCATTTCCTTCAAAGCTTTGACAGCCCCCTGATTTTCTGAGGAATAACAGTGGATTTTCCCCAAGGGGGTGAAATCCATCATTCTTTTCTACATTCTCCCATTCTCTATCTTGTGCATCTCTATCCTCCTCATCAGTCAGCCCCAACAGCAAAGGTTGGCTGAGATTTAGTCCCAACCATCAGATATTTTTGGCCTACATGACCCTCTTGTATAATGGTGACCTTTCCAATGCACCCCTCAGTCTTTCTGGAGTATGATACTCCCTGTTCTTGAGGCTATGTGGGAGGCTGTTCCATCTCCTCTGGCTGGCCATAATGCACTCCTCTTCTATCTACCTAGAAACATCATCAAAGTGGCCTATCACCTGGTTTTGAGTCTAAAGGTAGCTTTCAACCAGTGTAGGGTCCTTTTCAATCTCTCAATGGTTAAGGATGAATCATCTTGGGATGAACACTTTTGGATTGAGATATGAGGGTTCTCTATTTCTTCTTCCCATGAACTTCCTGTAATGTTCCCAATTAGCCATTTCTACTTGGAACATTATAATTGCTCCATTTTTTAAACAAGAAGTAAGAAACACAATAAAATCCATCCCAGCATGAAAGGGGATTGAAGTAGGAGGATAAAATAAAGCCTCTTGAATGTGAAGAGGAGCAAAATCAAGGAGCTAGCTATGGTTGACCAAGTCAACAACGTTGTCACAAGGGAGGGAAAGCCACTAAGGCAGCGCATTTTTGAAGGAGGAAACTTCTCAAAGAAGCTACGTCACAAATGAGTGGGGCCCGGGATGGAGGAGCTCACTTGGGATAAAAAGGAAGGAATAGCAGCAAAAGGATTCATTCATTCATACTTCTTGTTTCAGTCCTATGACTGATTGCAAGCTTCAACTGTTTAGCCGGAGTTGCATCACTGTTTAGTGCAAGAGTTCTCATGTGGGAATTCTAGTTTCATCATTGTTATAGCTGATTGGGATATCTAAGGAGGAGGTCTTGAGTTCCATTCTCATCAACTATCTTGAGGAAAGCCATCCTCTAACCTTGACAGCGCAACCACTTCCAATGAGTGCGTTATTTCTGCAGTAGCTAGGGTTGTATCTATCTATTTGTGCTTATTTCGGAAGAGGAGGAGGTGATTTCCACTCCAGGAGTTCTATTGAGGAAGGCCTTGAGACAATTATTGTATTGTTTTTCCATTTTTGAACATATCAGATATTTCTCAATACAGAGTTCCTAGGTACAGCGTTATTTTCTACAGTGTTGTATCTTGTGTTGCTATTTTGCCGGAAACCCTTGCCGGGGAGTCCCAATGTGTTTGTAAAAGAGGTCAATCCTCTCATTTCAGATCTTATAATGAATGAAAGCTCTAGATATATTTTATTCCATCTATTACTTTAGTTTTCATAATAAGAATAACGTTTTTGTTGCCTCTGGCATTTCTATTTTATGATGTACTGAGGTTGTGATGCTTTTTAGCACATTTGAGTTGGGGAGATCTTTTTAATGTATCTATAGTTATTTGTTTCTGATTCCACTCTATATTTAAGCTACATACAACATATTTTAGAGGATCCAAGCCCTGTACTATGTTATTCTTGCACTGGTTTCCTTATACAACGTCCTCATTGGAGATATTGTTGAAATTCCTGAAAAGGAATATTACAGTGGTATTAGAGCACTACTCTTGGCTTAGCTTGTGGGGGCGAAGATTTATCTTTAGTATGGAGAAGGAAGACATCTCAAAGCTCATACTTCAAACCCTGCAGAACATTGTAGGGGATCTCAGGGAGATGAGGAAGGAAGAGGAATATTTAGGGTTTTGCCATAAGGTAAGCACCAGCTCTACAAATGGCATGGGACATTCAAATACATCACAACGCTCTACCATGCCTTAATTTTTAATTGAAGGAGATAAGGAGGGTTCTCTAGGGGAATATTTTGAAGAATATGAGCTCCAATCTCAAAGGTTCAAGGAGCACCTGAGCTTTCAGGAGTTTTGTTGGATCAAGGATGGAAGGAGAAATGATCCTCATCAAAGGGAGAGTAGCTTGATGCAGGGAACATCCCTACAACACAGTATGGTAGGTTCTTATTTCACACATTTGATGGGATACCTAAGTGCATAGAAAAATCATGGATAAAGAAGCTGGACACATACTTCCAGCTCCACAAGGTTGCTAAGATAGAAGCTATCAAGATAGTTGCGTTGCACCTGGAAGGGGAAGCTCAGGATTGGTGGTTTCATAAACTGACCACACTTGGGCACCATCATATCACTTCATACTCAGATTTCACCAAGAAGCTAGTGGAGAGGTTTGATCCAAGGGATCCGGAAGCCCACTTTGCGAAGATAACCAAGCTCAAGCAAGAGGGAGATCTTGAGGAGTATATTGTTGAGTATCTGCAGATTTCAGTGATGGTATCCAACCTCACTATGAGCAGGAAGGTATGCATGTTTTTGAATGGGATGGCTGAACCATTACAAGGGTTGGTCAAGTCTACCAAACCAACTACACTCCTTGAAGCTATGGAGAAAGCTAGAGATCTACAACACATCTTGCCCAGGGCAAGAACCTTTTTACAACAGAAGACCCACTCAAGGCCAAGGGAGGCAATCCCTGTTCAAGAATTGGAGGAGAAATGTGTTATAGGGGAAGCACATATTATCAAGACCTTCTCCAAGAAGGATTCCAATGCTGTACAACCCATAGAAGACTTTGCTCCAAGAGGAGGAGTTGTTGCAGTGTTAAGAGGTGTCCCAAAGTATCTAACCTTAAGAGTGAGAGGCACAATCATGGGGAAAAGAGTTTCTGTATTGACAGATAGTGGAGCCACTCATAATTTTATTGATGCACAACTGGTACACATGAGAGGGATTCCCATGGAGGAGTTTGATGGATTTTCTGTTTTGGTCCCAGGAGCCATGACTCTGCAATGTGCCAAGTATGATCCAACATTGACCATTACTATTGGTACCTATACCTTGACAGAACACTTCTTTGTGGTAGATATTCCAGACACCAATGTCATATTGGGAGTCCAGTGGTTAGTCACTCTTGGGAGAGTTACCACTGACTGGAGGACTTTGGAGATGGAATAGACTAGAGGGGAGGATGGCCAGCAACAAAAGATCAAGGGTATGAACACATATCCCCCTCAGGTTGTTTCAGCACATAGGATGGAGGCAGATCTGTGTAGAGGAGATTTTGTATGGGTAGTGGAGCTGCATATATCCGAGGTGAAGGGAAAGGACTCACCCATGCATCCAGATGTTCAATCTCTTTTGGACCGGTATTCTATAGTATTTGGGGATATCCCACCAGGGAGACCTCCTGACCAAGGGTTTGAACACACCATTGAGTTGGAACAAGGGGTCCAAGCAGTGATCACCACTCCTTATAGACATCCCAAGGCCTATAGGGATGAGATTGAAAGAGCTATCCAAGAACTACTAGCACTAGGGCACATCCGGCCTAGTACTAGTCCTTTTGCTTCTTCGGTGGTTTTGGTGAAGAAGAAAGATGGCACATTGAGGATGTGCATTGATTATAGGGCCTTGAACAAGAAGACTTTAAAGAACAGGTACCCTATACCCAGGATTGATGAACTCATGGATGAGCTGAGGGGATCCAAATATTTCTCCAAGATTGATTTTAGGTCTAGGTACCATCAAATCAAGGTGAGGGAGCAAGATATCCCCAAGACAGCGTTCAAGTGTTACTATGGGAATTTTGAGTTTCTGGTAATGCCCTTTGGATTGACTAATGCTCCAGCAACTTTCCAATCCTGTATGAACCATATATTCCGGGGTCACTTGCGAAATTTTGTATTGGTCTTCTTTGATGATATTTTGATCTACAGCCGCACTTGGGAGGAGCACTTGCAGCATATTGAGACAGTCTTACATATCCTCAAGGAGTAGCAATTCTATGCCAAGCTCTCCAAATGTGAATTTGGCCCCAGAGAGATGTTGTATTTGGGGCACATCATAGGAGTGGATGGAGTGAGGGTACATGAGGAGAAGATTCAAGCTATCAGAGATTGGCCTGAACCTAGGAATGTTACAGAACTCAGAGGGTTTGTGGGCATATGCACTTATTACTGGAAGTTTGTGAAAGGGTTTTCACAATTAGCAGCACCACTTACAGATTTGACTAAGAAGGGGGCTTTCCATTGGACACCTACAGCACAGAGATATTTTGATAAACTCAAAGAGGTAATGAGTAGTTGTCCTGTTTTGGTTTTACCTGACTTTTCTCAACCTTTTGTGCTAGAATGTGATGCATCAGGTGAAGGTATTGGGGCAGTCTTGAAGCAAGGAGGGCATCCTATAGCCTTTAAAAGCATAAATTTTCTCCCTCATGAGAGGCTATACCCCATATATGATAAAGAAATGTTGGCTATCATGCATGCATTAGCCAAATTCCAGCAATATTTGGTGGGGAATAAGTTCAAGGTGAAGACTGATCACAACAGCCTTAGATTCTTTCTTGAACAGAGGCAGCTTCGAGGAAGACAACAGAAGTGGGTGAGAAAAATCTAGGCCTATGACTTTGACATAGAATATGTCAAGGGGAAGAGCAATATAGTAGCCGATGCACTTTCCAGGAGGCCTACAGCACTGTCTTTGAGGGGCATTGACGTAGATTGGAAGGCTCAACTTTTAGTTGAGTACTCCAAATATGACTTTGCATGTGGGATACTTGATGGATGAAATATTTAGAGTGATGGATGAGGTTATTTATTACAAGGATTGGATCTACTTGGCAAAGAATTCTAAGCTCAAGGAGAAGATCTTATTAGCCTCACATGATTCACCACTTGTCGGGCATCAAGGTTTCACAAAAACTTACATATCTATTAGGGAGAGATTCTCATGGAAAGGTCTCAAGGAGGATGTGCTCCGGCATGTCAAGGAATGCACCACTTTCCAACAGAATAAGGGAGAGCACACTTATCCTACTGGATTATTAAAACCCCTACCTATTCTGGATGGGAAGTGGGAAAACATCTCTATGGACTTCATCACCGGCTTACCAACAGTGCAGGGTAAGGACTGTATCTCTGTTTTTGTTGATAGACTAACAAAGTACTCTCATTTATTTTCCATTTCTGCCCATTATACTGCTTCACAGGTAGCTGAGCTCTTCTTCAAAGATGTATTTAGACTCCATGGTCTCCCTAGGACCATAGTGAGTGATTGGGACAACCGCTTCATGGGTGGATTTTGGCAGGAACTTTTCCGATTAGTGGGGACTGATTTGACCCCTAGCACCAATTATCAACCCCAAACTGATGGGCAGACTGAGATCTTGAAAAAGTGGCTAGAAGGCTACTTGAGGAACTATGTGGCAGGGTAGCAGAAAGCTTGGTTGTGTTGGCTCCACTTGGGGGAGTATTGTTACAACACTACTCACCACATCTCTATTGGCATGACTCCATTACGGGCCTTATATGGATATGAAGCACTTTCATTTGCTGATGTTATGTTTGGGGCAAGTAAAGCTCTAAGGGAAAGGGATTGGATTCAAGAGAACCAGGACATACTCAGGGCACTCAAAGATAACATTGCTACTGCTCAAAACTAGCAGAAGATGTATGCAGACCGTGGTCGGATAAAGAGACAGTTTGAGGTGGGAGATCTTGTCTACCTACACCTTCATCCTTAAAAATAATCCACACTCAAGGAAAAGGGAGCTGAAAAGCTCAAACCATGGTTCTATGGGCCATACAAGGTGAACAGATGTATCGACAAGGTAGCATATGAGCTGGAGCTTCCTAAGGGGAGAAAGATCCACAATATATTCCATGTATCTTACCTCAAGAAGTCCATTGGGAGGAATGTAGTTGCCAACATGGAAATTCCTCCTATTGATGATGAGGGTCATTTGATCTTGCAGCCAGAAACAATCTTAGACACAAGGGAGAGGCAGTTGAGAAATAGGGTCATCAAAGAATATTTGATTTGATGGAGGAATCTACCGGATGAGGATGCCACTTGGGAGGGAGAGAAGATCTTGCAACATCCTTCTTTACTATTTCTTGTGGGCAAGAAAATTTTGAGCGGGGAGGACTGTAATGTTCCCAATTAGCCATTGCTACTTGGAACATTATAATTGCTCCATTTTTGAAATAAGAAGTAAGAAACACAATAAAATCTATCCCAGTGTGAAAGGGGATTGAACTAGGAGGATAAAATAAAGCCTCCTAAGTGTGAAGAGGAGAAAAAGCAAGGAGCTAGCTATGGTTGACCAAGTCAACATCACTGTCACAAGGGAGGGAAAGCAACTAGGGCAGCGCAGTTTTGAAGGAGGAAACTTTTCAAAGAAGCTACATCACAAATGAGTGGGGCTTGGGATGGAGGAGCTCACTTGGGATAAAAAGGAAGGAATAGCAGAAAAAGGATTCATTCATTCATACTTCTTGTTTCAGTCCTATGACTGATTACAAGCTTCAGCTGTTTAGCCAGAGTTACAGCACTGTTTAGTGCAAGAGTTCTCATGTGGGAATTCTAGTTTCATCATTGTTGTAGCTGATTGGGAGATCTAAGGAGGAGGTATTGAGTTCCATTATCATCGACTACCTTGAGTAAATCCATCCTCTAACCTTGACAACGCAGTCACTTCCAGTGAGTGCGTTATTTCTGCAGTGGCTGCAGTAGCTGGGGTTGTATCTATCTATTTGTGCTTATTTTGGAAGAGGAGGAGGTGATTTCCACTCCATGAGTTCTATTGAGGAAGGCTTTGAGCCAATTCTTTTATTGTGTGTCCTTTTTGAGCATATCAGATATTTCTCAATACATAGTTGTTGGGTACAGCGTTATTTTCTGTGGTGTTGTATCTTGTGTTGCTATTTTGTCGAAAACCCTTGCCGGGGAGTCCCAATGTGTTTGTAAAAGAGGTCAATCCTCCCATTTCTGATCTTATAATGAATTAAAGCTCCAGATATATGTTATTCCATCTATTAATGTAGTTTTCATAATAAGAATAATGTTGTTGCTGCCTCCGGCATTTCTATTTTATGATGTACTGGGGTTGTGGTGCTTTTTAGCACATTTGAGTTGGGGAGATCTATTTAATGTAGCTAGAGTTATTTGTTTCTGATGCCATTATATATTTAAGCTACATACAGCATATTTTAGAGGATCCAAGCCCTGGACTACGTTATTCTTGTATTGGTTTCCTTATACATTTTCCTCATTGGAGATATTGTTGAAATTCCTGAAAAGGAATATTACACTTCCATATCTCTTTGGATCTATCGTCCTCATTCACCATCCAAGATGATAGAGCCATTAACTGCATATCCCCCATTTTAGGATTGGTTGATCCGGATTTATGCAGGAACGCAACAGAATAAACATATAACCATAAATACAGAGATGCAGCGGAAATAACACTTCATTTCATTAATATCAAAGAACTGAAATTTGCTTACAGACAGAATGGAAATAAAATTAGCTAGGGCGCTGGTAGCTATCTCTGAGAAGAGATGTGGCGGCTACAGGCCTCTGAACTGTGTTACAATGAGGCTCGAGGGCCTATTTATCATTTAGAAACAATGGGAAATCCTAAACAGCCAAAACCCTAACCCTAGGAGATGAAGCGCTAAAACTATGGGCCCCGTTTGGGTAAATTGGTGTTTCAACTTCCCAGGGGCGTAACTTTGGCATACGATCTCCGTTTGACGCGTACCATACCTCGTTAGAAAGATCTATCCGAGGACTACAAATTTGGAACAAGAAACATTGATCAATGGACCCATGTTGCTCTCCTTTTTCCCAAAAAACGTCGTTTAGGGCCTCAAAACGGCTCCGAAAGTTTAGGACCCGAAAAACTGCTAAAAATAGTAAACTGTGCCGAAACTGAAAAACTGAAATAGACAATAGTGGAGCCCCAAGTGGAATAGGCGGGTGACCACCAATATCCACCTGGATCATTCCTCCCCCCTTAGGAAGCAATGGTCTCCATTGCGTTATGTTCCTCCATGAGATGAGGAAATTTCTGCTGAACCTGGTCCCTGGTGAACCACTTTCCTTGGTGCAGGAGTTGGCCAGCTTTGACAACCCGATATAGTTGGATCTTCTGCTGGCGAGTGTTCTTGATTTGCATGTCCATGATACAATCTGTGGTGGCCTGTTCCATGCAGTCTGGATTTAACTCTATTGGTGTGATTTGTTCTGCAATGTCCGAGGTGTCCAGTAGAGGTGTGAAGTAAGGACGAAGGCGATCCACATTGAAGAGCGAGTGCGAGACCCGAGAATGGTGGAATACGAGCTCAAGGCATTATTCTGACCTTGGTGATGGTGTACGGCCGTGTCGGAGGGCGGGCGAAGCTTGCGGTGGGGTCCGATGCGGCGCTCCTTACGCAAAATGTGGCCTTGTCGCCCACTGGAAGTTGTGACACCGGTGTTGATCATGGCGTTGCTTGTACTTGGCATTGGCTCATCAATATATCATGAACTTTGTTAGCGGATGTGTTTGGAATGCACTTTCGATGAAGCTACTTGCTTTATTGACTTGGTGGACATAGAGATAGATTGGCTGGCTTGTTTGCAAATGGCATGGCTACGCCAATGGGACATAGTGGCTGAAATCCAAAGCCCACCTGAAAGGGGCTGTGGTTGGTTGAGCTATGGAGGGCCCAGTTATAACTATGTTGTACATAGGGGAGGCTCTAATCCCATGTGTGGGGATGCTTTGAGTTTTACATGCACAGAATATGTATGATCATCCTATTGATGACCTATGTCTGGCCATCTGTTTGGGGATGGAAATTTGTGGACTTGGTGAGCTCAGTGTCCAATATTGACCAGAGGTTGGACCAAAATGTACTGAGGAACCTGCTATCGTGATTTGATATGATAGACTGTGGGATCCCAAAGTTCACCCACACTCATTCAAATAAGAGTTTAGCAGTGGCTTCTGCTGTGATATTCTTCTTGCAGTTCGCCATAATGGCCATCTTCGAGACTCTATCGATGACCATGAAAACACAGTCATTTCCATGCTTAGTAGAAGGTAGGCCCAACATGTAATCCATGGAGATGGATTCCCAAGGTTGAATAGGGGTAGGTAGCAGAGTATATAGGCCTTGCTTCTTGATGGTCGGTTTGGCAATGGCACAAGCAGTGCAGGATCTAATGTTCTTATTGACATCCTTTGAAAGGTTCAACCAATAGAAATACTTAAAGAATTATACCTATTTTCTACGACCAAGAAATGCCAATGACTCAGCGTAGTGTGTATATCTGTCTTATACGCTCGCTTGAAGGAACACAAAGGTGTCCCATGTGACATAGAAGTGCATCTTGGAGGTGAAAATTTGGAACTTGCGTACCCCCAAGAGTGCCTTGTAAGTGTGACCGAATTCTGGGTCACTCTCATAAAGAAGCGGCCAATCAGAAGTCTCGTGCCCACAAGAGTTGAGCACGGTGGTGAGCGCCACGATCGGTGGTCGGCTGAGGCAGTCTGCAACATGATTGGTGCTACCCTTCTTGTACTTCATGTTCAAATGAAACTGTTGCAGATATGTGGACCACTTCTGATGGCGATCATTCTGCAACTTCCCTTGTGTCTGTATGAACTGCAGGGGCCGGTGGTCTGTGTAGATGATTGTTTCCTTCCCCAAAATGTAATGCTTCCATTGTCGACAGGCTTGCACAATGGAATACATTTCTTTGTCATAGGTGGGATACTTGCGAACTGTCTCAGACAATGTCTCACTGTGATATGCCACTGGATGTCCCTGTTGAGTAAGAACTGCCCCAATAGCATAGTCAGAGGCATCCGTCTCGATCTCAAATGGCTGCTGCAAGTCTGGTAAGGTGAGCACTGGGGCAGAACAGAGGCGATTTTTCAATTCTTTGAACGCCTTCTGTTGAGGTTCCGACCAAAAGAATTTTGCTCTCGCTCCTCCTTTGGTGACTGGACTCAAGGGCCAAGTGATATGAGAGAATCCCAACACGAATCTACGGTAGAAATTAGCAAGACCCAGAAAGCTGCGAAGCTCTGTTATAGTAGTCGGGGCTGGCCAATCCCGAATGACTTGGATCTTGGCTGGATCCACATGCACCCCCTTTCATCAATAATTTATCCCAGATATTGAACCTGGGTCATGCCAAAAGTGCACTTCTCCAAATTGGCACACAACTTGTGTTGCCGCAGTGTTTGGAGGACTTGTCGGATGTGGTGAAGGTGCTCTTCCCAAGTCTGGCTGAAGATTAGAATGTCATCCAAGTACACCACCACAAATGAGTTGGTGAATGGCCGCAAGATGTCAATCCATCATCCTCATGAAGGTGGCGGTTATCTGTCAACCCGAAAGGCATGACCAGCCATTCGAAAGGCCTTCCTTGGCTTTGAAGGCAGTCTTCCACACATCGGAGGGTTCAATTGGTACCTGGTGATACCCAGACTTCAGGTCGATCTTGCTGAAATATTTTTCACCTTTGAGTTGGTCCAGAAGGTCATCAATCCGTGGGATTGGGTACCTATTCCGGACAGTGATCTTTTTCAGCGCCCGATAGTCAATAAAGAGTCTCCATGTCCCATCCTTCTTCTGTACCAACACGTACTCCAAGCCCCCACAGGTGAACTTGGCATGATGTGACCTTTCTAAGGTCAAATGCCTCGAATCATTTCGATTTCGTCATTCTCCACACAGAGCGTCGATAGCTCCGTCCATTAGGTAGCGCAAGGCACTGGGGTCGATCGAATCGGTGCTTCGACCGTACGTTGCGCAGGAACCCCCGTGGGTGAGGTGACAACCGACTTCCAAGGCCAACCTTATCCATTTGTTGTTGTTGTGTAGAGGAGCCCTCATTCCGGGAGGTCATATTGCCGCCTTCTTTCTTTCCCTAGGTGATCATCAGGAAAACGAATTTCCTTGTTTGGGAAATGAGCTTACTACATTGTTTTGCAGTAACCAAAGAGATAGCGGCAGGAGGTGGTACCTCTGGTATCCTGTACAACTTATTTCCCAAAGTAACAATAACAGCACGAGGCCGAGACTCATACACAGCATGACGCTTCCACAAGTATGGTTGTCCTAATAATACATCAGAAACATCAATAAGAGCAACGTCACATAATACCTCATCCGTGAAGGGCTTGATGCTATAGGGAAGGCGGCACTGCTGGCTGATGCGGAGATCTCGTCCTTGGTGAAGCCACCCGATGTTGTATGGATGTGGGTGAGCTGTGGTCGGCAAGCCCAACCGCTTCACGGCGTCTGCTGAAATGAGGTTCTTTTGGCTCCCATTGTCGACAATGAACTGTACCTGGGAGCCCTTTACCCACATCTGGGAGTGGAAGAGACGTTCCTCCTCCTCTGGATCTTCCGGTTCCTCCTTTTGGATCTTTGCAGTGGCAACAGTGGCATTGGGCTCCGCATCAATAATTTGTTTCCCTTTTTCATTCGCCTTTTCAGGTTCTGATTCGGAGTCAGAGCATGCATCTGACTCAGAAGCCCTCATCTCGGCCACTAGCGACTGCTTGGCCCGACACTCACTTGTGTTGTGAGTGGATCTCTTATGGAACTCACACCACTTTCCCGTGTCCTTCTTTGGCTTTACGGTGTTGTTCTTTTCTTGTGGCTTTGACGGGTTGTCTTTAGCCGCCATGCTCTGTCCTTTGTTCTGCGGTTTGGAAGCACCTTTTCCTTGCTTTGGATTCACAGATCCAAAGTCTCGCTTCTTCTGTTTGAATTTCTGCTCAATCTTGGCAGCATACCGGTATGCCGTACCAAGCGAGGAGATGTCGAGGAACTCCATTTCCTCCTGAATGTATCTGTGCAGACAGCTGCGATACTTTAGCACCAAATTTTTCTCTGAATCTTTGATACCCAACTTTGTGCGCAGGGTATGGAACAGATTCGTCAGCTCGTGCACATCTTGATCCCTTTGTTGTCGCAGCGTGGTCCATTGTATGTGCTTGTCCTCATAGCTCCCCACGGGATAGTACTGTTCCTTGACGGCGTCTCGGAAAGAATTCCAAGTTGGTACGGCCGAGAACAGAGAGGGTTCTGTCTGGTCCTTGTTCTCACAGTAGGTTTCCCACCAGTCCTTAACATGGGGGTGAGGAGGCAACACCTTTCCAACAAAAGTCATGAACCGAGAAATATCCTTTCAATAAATTCAACTATCTATCTATGCAATAACTGCTACTATTTGACCTCAAATATGGAAGGCTAAAATTACTTAGAATATAAACAGAGTCGCACTTCCGCAGGGTTTCCTAGAATAATCGCAAGAACAGAACTGGAGTAAAGTTATCCATCATCGTGTTCCT
Source organism: Pinus albicaulis (assembly GCA_034641835.2). NCBI lineage: Eukaryota > Viridiplantae > Streptophyta > Pinopsida > Pinales > Pinaceae > Pinus > Pinus albicaulis. The sequence continues at coordinate 88,641,662 of CM076576.1, forward strand.
TTGTTTTTCGAGGGCCTCCTCGAGCAATATTTTGATAGGATCTCCTGCTCCCTCATCTTTCTTTTCGTCCCCCATGGGCGTCCGTCGAGGTTTGCGAGGCTGATCATGCAAAGGTTCCACCAGATCGAGCCCTAGCCCAAACACCTTAATTGCTAAATGCTTAGAAGGATCAAGGGTGCTGCATCACCGATACTGATCGATCCATTACAAACATAATAAATATATCATAAATACATAATGAAATAACACTATTTTCTATTAACATTAAAGAACCTAAATTTATTATTGCATTTGAAATAAAACTATTAAAGGCGCCATAGCTATCTCTGAGAAGAGACGTGGCGGCTACAGGCCTCTGAACTGTGTTACAATGAGGCTCGAGGGCCTATTTATCATTTAGAAACAATGAGAAATCCTAAACAGCCAAAACCCTAACCCTAGGAGATGAAGCGCCAAAACTATGGGCCCCGTTTGGGTAAATTGGTGTTTCAACTTCCCAGGGGCGTAATTTTGGCATACGATCTCTGTTTGATGCGTACCATACCTCGTTAGAAAGATCTATCCGAGGAATAACGAAATGAGAAACATCATTCATTCCCATGTTATTTCTTTTTTTCCCAAAAACGCTGCTAGGCCTCAAAACGGTCTTGTTTAGGACCCGAAACGTTAAAATAGTAAATCGAAGCGAAACTCGAAAATCGAAATAGAAGTGTTGGTGGAGCCCTAAGTGGAACAGATTTCAGGGGCCTAAGTGGAATAGATGGGTGACCACCAATATCCACCTGGATCATTGGTTTCCCAAATATCCAGATTTGTTAGCACAAATTTATGCATATAAAACTCTGCCATCTTTTCCTAATCAGTTATGTTGGCTTGCTTGTATAACTTCATGAATTGCTTACAATCTTGGAAAGGGAGTGATCCATGGGAGACTAGAGTGTTGATTTGAAATAAAAGCCATTTTTATTTGAGGTACACAACATATGAGTCAGAGGGGAATCTTTGTTGAAGGTATTATGTGCATAAGTCCGCCATGGTGGCTACTTGCTCCTCTTTTTGCTGCAATTGCTCCTTTAGTGCTACATTCTCTGCATGTGCCTGCAGTTTCTCCTTCAGAAATATTTCTTCGATTCTTTCCTCCCCCCTTGGTGATTCTTCAATGATGGTCGGGATTATGGGAGAAGTTTTTGGCTTTCTCTGATTCTTGTCAGCTCTGGAATACCTAGAGGTATGCCTTTTTATTTTTGTGCTCAGAGGAGCCATGGTGGCAGTTATATTTTTGTAGTGAGGGGATGTGACACTGGGTTGTGAGTCTTTGTCTCGCCCACTTTCTGCTATCTCTATGAATTCTATGGCCATAGCTTATGTTTTTCTTTGGCACTTTGTCTCTCTCTCTTCTTCTTCTGGTTCTTCTTGTTTCTGATGGTTTTTCCTCCTCTTCTACTGGTTCTACTTGTTTCTTCTAGTTCTTCCTCTTCTTATTTCTAGTTCTTCTTCTTTTGGTTCTTCTTGTTTCTGCTGGTTCTTCGTCCTCTTTTGTTGGTTCTTCTTATTTCTTTCGGTTCTTTCTCTTCTTCTTTTTGGTTCTTCTTCTTCTTATTTAAGCGTTGTGTGCTTCCATCGGTCCTTCCCCTCTAAAAATGGTAAATTCAATGGTTTAGATGAGAAGATGTCTCATTTTATTAGATGACGTAGCTAAATTTGGAGTGCCAATATAACTCCCTTCAGCTCATGTTTTGTCGTAGACAATTGGTTCCTCCTCCCTGTTAATTCAGGATGGACTATGCGTTTTCCTCCCCTAGTTCTCCTTTACTCCATTGAATTAACATTTTTATTTTGCATGCCCGGGTGGCGTGTACTCCCAATTTTATTCCAGCCATACCTCATGGTGGTGGTCGAGTTAACTGACCACCTTTCTGCCCCTTATACTCTAAGTCTGCAAAGTAATCATTTCTGGCTATTATGAATGCATAGAAAGAGGTGAGAGCTTATACCTAAGTTTACTTGTTGTTTCCAAGGCAGTTGCAGGAGCTAGAGGTTTGAGACAAGACTTTTTAGATGTTGTGTCCTTTACCATATTTCTATTCTCTGAGTGAGCAACTTGTTGAACGAGAAATTTCCTGAATGAGCTACTAAACTTTGTATGTTGTTTCTCTCTGTTGTGGATATTATGTGTGGTGCTTGAGATGCCATGGGTGGCATTATCATTCTCTTGTAGTTTTTTATTCAGTTGCCCTTTTTTCTTCTTCTTGGAATTCCATGAACAACTTTGTTTTTGAAGGAACTTCTTGCTGTTTGTAGCAGTCTATTTGCGTGCTACTTCTCTTGCTACATGGTGCTTAGGAATGGAGGAGTGTGGTGTATGGAGGTGATGGAGGAAGTTATGAAGATGAATGGAGTGAATGACGGGATGGATGCCAAGATAGAAGAAGGGAAAAGAAGATGAATTCTTCCCTGTGTTTTCCAGAAACCATTAACAACCTGCAAAACAACAAACTCAGAAAAACACAGTGATGTAGATGCATTTTTTTGTTTTGTTCTTTTTCTTTTTCTTTTCTTTTTTTTTCCGAAAGAAAGTGGATTTCCTCCATGGAGGTTTTCAACCTAAAAACTTTCCTTGGGTGCCTCAGAGAGGTTTTCACCCATGGATCTTTATTCTTTTCTTCTTTTTTTTGAGCAAGTGAGCTACCTCCATCGAGGTTCTCAACCCACAAGCTCTTTTTTTTTTTTAATTTAATTTCAGGATATGTGGGAAATTATGGAGTTTTCCATCACATACACCTCTATTCTTATTTAATTGATGAATTCTACCCTTGATAAAGGCTTCTTGTAAATTTTAATTCTATGAATATTGACAAGCAAGGGGATCCCTTCCTCATCTATGGTCCTGATTTGAACTGCGCCATTATCAAATAATTTCTTCACTGTGTAAGGCCCCAACCATCTTGTCGTTAGCTTGCCTTTAAAGTCTTTAACCTTGAATCATACAATAGTGCCCAATATCCTTCTTGGAAGGTCTTTTGTTTGATTTTCTCGTCATGCCATACCTTCCTTTGCAGCTGAACTACCTATGTGTGAAGAAGTGCTTGCATTCTGAACTCATGCAATCCATTTAGTTGCAACAACCTCTCTTTTTAGGAATTTGTTAGATCTATATTTAATTCAACTGCCACTCTTAAAGTATTGAATTCAAACTCAACTGAAAGTAGAGCTTTCTTACCATAGACTAATTCATATGGAGTGAATCCTGTTGTTGTCTTCCAAGTGGTGTTGTAGGCCCAAGTAGCTTCTACCAATCTATCTGCCCAATATTTTCTACTGCTGCTCACAAACTTGGTGAGGATGCTCTCTAAAGCTCTATTATTTACTTCTACTTGGCCATTCGCCTGAGGGTGATAGGTAGTATAAGTTCTATGCTTAATCTTGTGCTTCCTCAAAATATTCTTAATGAGGTGAGAGGTGAACTGTGATCCCTAATCAGTGACTACTTCTCTGGGATATCCAAATTTGTAAAACACATTCTCCCTTAGAAATTATGCTACTTTTTCTTCGGTTTCTACCTTCACTGCTTTTGCTTCAGCCCACTTTGTCAGGTAATCAGTGCCAACTATGATATACTTTTTTTGTCTGGATGGTGGATCAATGGGTCCAACAAAGTCCATGCCCCACTTGTAAAATGGCTCAAGAGCCACCTAAGGGTGTAAAGGAATTCCATCCCTTTGTGTGGGTTTCCCCATCCTTTAGCACTGGTCACACCTGTTGGTGTATCATCTGCAATCTTGGTGAAGGGTAGGCCAATAGTAACCCGCCTGCAAAACTTTGTAAGTAGTTATATTTGCAGCAAAGTAGCCTCCACATGGGTTGTCATGACATTCAGATAGGATATCAAAAACTTCTTCCTCCCTCGCACATCTTCTTAGGATTTGATTAGGGCCTAGCTTGAAGAGATTCCCCCTAATCCATGTGAAAGGGGTGCTTTTTTCTGATGATTCTGCTCCTCTCCCTGAATGAAAGATTAGGAGGGAGTCTTCCAGCAACAAAGTAGTTGGCTATATCAGCAAACCATGGTGAGAGTGTTGATATGGAAAAGAGTTTTTCATCTGGCAGATGGTCATCCACCATTCCTTCTTCACCTGCAGGGAGACACGGGGGCTTCACTCAATGAACCTTTGAACTATCACCTACATTCGTGGCACATTATACAATATCCTTAATTAGACTACATATTGGAAAATACCCCTAAAAATCAAATTATTTAACCCCCTACCAATACAAACCCAATACACCTTCCCAATTTAAAAAACCCTACTTCCACTAGATATTGTAGGTATCCATTTTTTCATTAACATTTTTTATACCCCTTTATATATTTTCATTAACTTTGAGCTTAATTTGTTATACCTTCTAATATAAAAACCCTTTACCTACTATATATCCCCCAATATATGATGCCATTTTTTCCTAAATATATATCCCCCAATATGAACCCACGTGGTATGGTATTGCTCCCCTAGTGAAGCCCTTGTGTAGGGAAAACTAACCTAGACAAAAAATTTGCAACAACATTTTCCTTTCCAGGTTTATCAATAATATTCAAATCAAATTGATACAAAAGTAACAACCATCTAATTATTCTACCATTAACATCTGGTTTGTTCATTAAATACTTGATGGCTGCATGGTCAGTGTGAACAAAGGTCTGATATCCAGTGACATAATGCCTGGATTTGTTCAATTCATGGACAATGGCCAACATTTCCTTCTCAGTAACAATATAATTCAACTCGGTTTTGGACAAATTCTTGTTGATGAAATAAATGACATGAGGGATTTTGTCCTATAATTGTCCTAATGATGCCCCTACAGCTTTTTCAGATGCATCAGTGTGGATGTGGAAAGGCAGAGTCCAATTTGGATCTCGGAGGTTGGCGGCAGTAGTCAATTGCTTCTAAATGAGTGCAAAAGCCTCTTGACAAGGACCAGACCAAATAAACTCAGAATATTTGGCCAATAACCCAAATAATGGCGAAGCCATCTTGCTGAAATCTTTGATGAACCTTCTATAGTAACCAGATAAGCCTAAGAAACTCCTGACATATTTATGCTTTTGAGGAGCAGGTACCCTTTTGATGATAGAGATTTTGTTCCGGTCTACCTATATTCCTTCTTGGGATAGGGAGTGTCCTAATACAACCCCTACTTTCTTCAGGAATTCACACTTTTCTGAGCTCAAGGAGAGATGCATCTCAATGCACCTTCTTATTACTTTACCCAAATTGGAGAGAGATTCCTGGATTTCATCCCCATGTGGTGTGAAATCATCCATGTAAATTTCGACAGTCATGGACTAACTCAGAAAATATGCTCAGGACAACTCTCTGGAAGGTGGCTGGGGCATTGCATAACCCAAAGGGTAGGACTCTATAAGAAAAGGTACCCCAAGGGCAGATGAAAGTAGTCTTATCCTGGTCTTCAGGGCTGATTTGAATCTGATTGTACCCATTAAACCCATCTAAGAAGGAAAATAACTTCTTCAGTGCAAGGCCATCCAGGACTTGGTCTATAAAGGGCAAAGGGAAATGGTATTTCTTGGTGGCTTTATTAAGTTTTCGATAATCAACACAAATTCGCCACTTCCCATTATTCTTTGGGAGTAGGACAAGAGGAGATACCCACTTGTTAGGAATCTATGATTAGCAAGATTGGCAAAGTCCAATCACAGAAACAACATCGTTTCAACCACTTTGGGATTCTAGGATCTAGCCCTCCTAAATCCGGAGAGGGATCTCTCGAATAAGTGCAAAGATGGATTTGTCTTTGAATTTTTGGGTAAGAATATTAGGTAGTTATGAAGGCCAAGGGTTTGTTTTGTTTTTGGATGGTTGATCATTGCTTATTCTTTGAGTGAAATTCCTAAAAGGAAAGCGTTTCAAAGGTATGAAGTTGCAAGCAATCAAACAAGCTTTGGCTAAAAGATAGATATAACGTTGGTTTTTAATCCATTGGGCTATGGAGTCATAATAGGGATTTTAATTGAGCAACAACATCAAGATTGATCCAAGGGGAAAGTCATCTATATCACAAGATTATTGAGATTAGAATGATGGAATGGAAATAATAAAGTTTTGAGAGGGGTGGAAACTGATAATAATTTTAGCAAGGATTTATAGTCAGTCCAAACAAGAAAAAGCCTTTAAGCAACTGTTTAAAACCAACCAAAGGGCAGGGCTCACCATAAACCTCTTTGGACAAGCTTGTATTAAAGATAACTTAAGATACAAACAGTCAAGTAATTCGCATAATTACTTTCAGAAAGGATGAAAACACTTAAGAGGAACAACATGCAACTTAAGATCAGATAAGGTACTTTTAAACCTAGTCTGCTTTCAGCCAACACTTAGGGAAACTTTCAGAATCTACCTTTGGAGCAAGAAGCTAGAAAACAGGGCTCACCATCACTTTTCTAGTCTAACTTTAATAGAAAATAATGGAAATCACATTCAAGAACAACATTTAAAGCAAACAGTAGGACGAGGGAACACCAGCATTCCTAACTGCTCGAACTATATTGAATCATTCTTAAATAAACAAATTGGAGGAAAACATTGAGATAAAGCTTATCAGTCAGAGAAGGGTACTGGTAAACAGTAGATCCTAACTCTATTCTTGGTGTTCTTTATCAGATAATAATGGAAAATATGGCATACATGAAAGGAAAAACAAATAACAAAGAAAGAATCACTTCACCAGTGACATAGACCAAGATCCCAAGAAATAGCTTGTGTATTGATGTCAAACCAGTTCAATCTTCAAGTCCAATGTTTCAGTTCAGAAATCATCTTCACTTCTCAGCCTAACTTATCTATTACAAGCAGAGCTCCAAAAGCCAGTGAACACTATTTACAGGTAGGAGTTTCAAGCTCAATTACATTTCCAGGTTCAACAACTAAATCAACCTACCCCTCACTCATCCTCTGCAGAAGTATATATAGAAGAATGAGGAGATGAGATCTGATAAAAGATCTCAAAAACTAATTAATACAGACTTAAATGGCTTCTGGGCCTTTGGGGGGCTCAATGAAGAAGCTTACACAGGTGTCTTCTGTACTAAATGATTTACATAAAGATTTAAGCTCGGTGGGAGCTCTTTTTGACCTTTGAGGCTCTGTGTGATGTCAAATTAACTCTGCTGATATTTTGTCATTAAGTTTTTTTGAAGAATTTATCCTTTGGCTGCGTCGTGAGGCAGATATATGATCCCGATCAATAACTTCAGCCTTTGATTTGAATACTTTGAGGCACAGGTGGCATTTCGGTAGCTAGGAGGAATCAATTTGCCTCAGATGTGGCGATGGAGGCTTTCTGTTGATAAAACACTTAAGATTTTCTTCAAACTGTGTTTTAATTAGGGATTAGGCTTTTGATAATAATTCTTAGCCGTGATCCCCACAAATCTGTCTTCAATCTTCTGTCCTAGTACATTTTTGTCTTCGACACTGATACTCTTTGACTGTGCCCGATTTATTGTGTTTTTGCTGGTATATAGGGCTGTGCAGTGGTGATATGGCATCAATGCCTCGTAAAAACACAGATGAAACATGGAGTACACAACCTGCGAATGATTTTCTTTAGTGAATGGAAGGCGGGAGGATCGTCACCCTCTGCCTTTAAATTTTCTTTAGACACAGCGGAAAAAACCATGGAACCCTGCAAAATACAAAGAATGTTATAAAATCCTGCATATATAGGTTTATTGCTGTGGGAGGAAATGTGGGGAGAGCACGACCGTTGGATGGCATCATCCAACGGTCGAGATTGATCAAAAGGGGTCAAAAAGAAAAAGGGAGAAGTTAAATCAGAGCCGTCAATCACGCAGAGATCAACGGTCGGGAACGGAGGAAAAAAGTCAAAGCGGAGGAGTCAGTTTTTGGAAAAATTGGAGAAATGGGTTAAAACCTGTGTTTTGGACAAAAATGGTCACAAATTCAGGTTTGGGAATCAGGACAAACGTGGGTCGTCGGATGGGATCGGCCCACGCGATCAACGGTGGAGGACGGCGCCACAAGACCTTAAAAACAAAACTCGGACTTCAAAATTTAATTAAACCATGATGAGTAAAATTTCCCGGGTCCAGATTTGCTGACTGGACGAGGAACCATGGAGACCCGCCCAAATAGAGATCTGCCGCGTGGATGCTGATGTGGCGTTGGGACCACCGGCACTGCTGTGGACGAGGGGACCGGGCGATGGAATGTGGGCCATCGATCTGCAGATCAGATCGACGACGGAGATACTTTATTGACCACGTCGCATCCTGGTTATCTGTCGGGCATCTTCGAAGAGCGATCACCGTCCGATGATCAGCCTCAGATCGGATGGTGGACGTGAATATCACGCTGAGTCCACGTCCAATATTTAACGTGCGATGAGCAGCGGTTTTCTGAATAGTGCTCAAGATACGTGTCGGGCGGTGTATGGAATCGCTGTCGATCGGGAAAAAACCACCCTCCGCTTGAAGGCGGTGCGATGGATACCGCCCGGTTTTGCAATGGTGAGTAGTTGGCGGGGAGCACCGGGTTGATAGGTCGCATGTCGTCGATCTGCAGATCAGATCGATGGTGGAGGGGGCTTTGAACCTTGGACTGGCGGAAAACCTTAGAAAATAATAAAAAGCCCAAAGTTTGAAAATAACATAAGGTTTTAATATTTTCGGGGGCGGGATATATATATATATATATATATATATATATATCTATATATATATATATATATATATATATATATAGATATATATATATAATATGATCAGCCGCCCGGCTGCGGGGCCTTTGGGCGCATGGAGAATGATATGACCAAGGGTTAAAGAGGAGGGGCTAATCGCAATCGGGCAACGCGATAAGTGATTGGAGGGCCAGCGCCTAGTTCTGGCACTAGGGCGTATGGAAGGGAGGGTTAAAGACTTAGCCCGAGGGGGCTTAAGTCCATAATATGAAAATGTAATTTTTTTGGCATTTTTCAATGTTTTTTCAAAGGAGTTGGTGGGTTTCGATAAGGCTAAGAAAGGGTCTTAGAACCTTATCAAAGGGATTTTTATGAAGTGGAAAAGGGAGAAACAAGAAAATGAAGGATTTTCATGGGAAATGAAGGGATTAAAATGAGGTTAGTTTTGGAAGAAGGGGGAAAAGGAAAATGGTGCTTGCAGCAGCATTCTTTCTTGGGCATGAGCAGGATTTCTGAGTGTGGAATGGGTACAACAGTGAAATTGGGACAGAGGCATGAGGCCTTCAAGAGTCTTCAAGAGCCAACATTTTTTAGCAATAAAATTTGTTCCTTGAAGGCTCAAAAAAATTTTAGCCACCTTTTGCTATAACAAATTTTATAGGTGGCTAATAGTGGCTCCACTTGGGGATGGTGCCTTCTTGAAGGCATCAAGAACTTCAGACTTGCATTCTCTGGGAGGTTGACCTGTGCCTCATCCATTAGGCTGCCCTTCCTTTGCTGGGATGATCTTCTCTGAAAACATATTAGCAGCCATAAAAACAATGGATCTTTCATCAACAAGCTAGCAGATCTAACATTTTTTCTTCATTTAGAGTGCACTTGGATTGGAAAACTCTTTCTCAACATTTTATTCTTTTGAAAGTAGGAAATCTAATCTATTTATACTCCTTATTTCTCCATGGACTCAAATTAAACAGTTGAGCCCATATGATTCTCTACCTAACCTACCAGCTGTCGGGATTAAACAGTCCAATAGATTTTTATTCTCTAAATTCTACAACTGAAATTTAAAAACAACCAAGTAAAGATTAAGTTGTTTGACTTGTTGTGATCTATGGCATAAAAACAAGCTGCACATAGACATTTATTTTGCAAAAAATTAAAACGAAAATGGAGAAGGCATAAGGTCTGAAAGTTTAAGCACTGCCTTCTCTTTCTCCAGCTATGTTTTAACTTTTGTTTTGAGTTGATTAGAACCAGATTTACCTCTGTTTTAACTCAGAAATTTTGAAAATAGATGAGTCATACTCTTTGGAAACTTAGGTTTATATTTTGAGCATGTTTGAACATTTTATTTCTATCCTAAACTATCTACTGATAAGCCAATATTAAATAGTTTGGCAAATCGAATTCATTATCCTATCAGCAGAAAATTTAAAGCTAATTAGTCAAGATTAAACTGTTTGACTAACTAGAAGTGTTTTTTTCAGGAGTGGCATTTGAGCTTGCACACTTTCAGAATTTGTTTCCCTTTTTTTGTATGGGGCTATACCTTTCTTGTTTTCACAATCTGCCCTCTTTTCCTTGTTTTCTTTGTTTTTGTATTTTTTATTTTTATAACTTTGAATGCAATGATGGGTGGAGTATTTATAATGAGAAAAAGATAAAAAGGCTTTTATAACATTGGATGGGTCAAGAGAATTAATGTTTAAGCATCCTGACATTGACAGGACCCCCAAACAGTTCTGCTCCATTCAATTCCTGTAAAAAATAGGCATTGTTACTAGCAGTTGAATGAATAGAGTAAGGGCCAAGCCATTAGTTGTCAAATTTTCCATGCTTGCCCTTGTCTTCCCTCCTTGAGTCCCACTTTAGAACTTTGTCCCCAATCTTGAAATTTCTGTCCTTCGGTCTTCTATCAAAAAGCTTTTTAATGCTATCCTGCTTTTGCAATGCTTTGTTATAAACCTCCTCTCTGGTTTGCTAAAGATGAATGGTCTGATTTATTCTTCTGATCATGTCATTTTCTTCAGTTTGCAACTCTTGAATCAACTTCATCACTGGTACCCCAAGGCTGTTTGGAAAAATTTCATCAGTACCATACACAAGTTGGAAAGGTGACATGCCAATAGATTTCTTCAATGTTAATCTGTCAGCCCAAAGTGCATGGACCAGCTTTGTGTGCCAAGACTTTTTATTTTCCTCCAACAGTTTCTTGATTATGTTCACTAAAATTTTGTTTGAGGATTCTGCAATTCCATTACCTTGAGGGTAATAGGCCGTGGAATTCCCTAATGTTATGTGATATCTATGACAGAACTCAACCATCCTCTTTGATCCAAATGCTGCTGCATTATTAGTGATGATCTTGGTAAGACAACCAAATCTGGAGAGAATGTTAATCTCCATGAATTTTATAATAACTGAATCATTGGCCTACCTACAAGGCATGGCTTCTATCCACTTAGTGAAATAGTCTATGGCAGTGAGAATCCATCTATGCTGGGAAAAAGATGGTGGATGGATTTCTCCTATGAATTCAAGTCCCCACTGTTGAAAAGGGGCTTCAACATTGATTGGATGCAGAGGCAGGGGTAGCAGTTTTCTCTTGCCTTCAAACAATTGGCATTTATGGCAAGCAATTATCATCTTGTGTATATCAGGAAAAAGAGTAGGCCAATAGAAACCAGCCCTCAAAATTTTGTTGGTTGTTGTCTTCCAGTATAAATGACCTCCACATTCTCCTTCATGGAACTGCTGCTTAACCTTCTCTGCATCAAGCTCGGGCAAAAATTTAAGCAATATACCACTCGCATTTTTCCAATAAAGACATCTATCTATAATGCAATAGTTTACTGCTTTTAGCTTCAAAAACCTTGCCTTTGTTTTTGATAAACTAGGAGGTGTATTCAAATTAAGAAAAACATAAACAATATCAGCATACCAAGAGGAATTCATAAAATGGTCTTCAACAATAGGTGTTGAGATTTACTCTTGTTCATCCAAAGCATCAATCATATTAATATCAAGAACTTCAAAATTTGATTCAGCCATTAACCTAGCTAGACCTTGGCCCTTGATGAGTTTAGTGGGTTTTATCTCTAAATCATATTCAAGAATAACTACAATCCACTTACCTCTCTTACCATCTGGGTCCTGTGTTAGAATGTCTTTAACAACTGAATTTGGGACAAAGGCAATGATGTGTGAATGAAGGATGTATACCCTGAAGTCTTTCAACGCTTTAACCAAAGTAAAAGCTTGCTTCTCCATAATGTTATACTTCAGGGGGGCATCCCTAAATGCCTTACTAAAAAATGCAATAGGCTAATCTTGTCCTTGTGGATTTTTCTATAAAAGGACAGCAGCAATGGTATGTTCTGATGAAAACGAAAAAATATAAAAATCTTTTGAAAAATCAGGACTTATTAGAACCGGTGTTTTGGTTAACGCTTGTTTCACCAGCTCAAATGACTTCTTTGCTTCCAAGGTCCATTTTACCCCTTGCTCCTTCTTTAACATGTTTGTGATATTTCTAAGAAGCTCATCCAAGTTGGGGATGAACCTTCTCAAAAAGTTAATCTTTCCAATGAAAGATTGCAACTCCTTGATGTTTCGGGGATGAGAGATTTGCAATATGGCCTCAATCCTCTTTGGATCTATCTTTATACCCTCTTCAGAAATAATGTGCCCAAGAAGTTTACCTTCTTGGAGACTGAATAGTGTTTTCTTGGGGTTTAAAGATATTCCAAATTTTCTGCACTTCTCCAAAAAATTTCTTAAATGTTCTAAGTGCTCTTCATCTATTTTTGAAAACACAGTGACATCATCGAGGTATATAATGATGAAGTAACCTAGTTCTTCGGAGAATGCTATGTCCATGGCTCTCTGAAAAGTTTCTCCAGCATTCATCAAACCAAAGGGCATTTTCACATACATGAAAGTGCCCCATGGTGTAGTAAAGGTTGTCTTTAATTGATCAGCAGGGTGAACTAAGATCTGATTGTACCCTGAGTATCCATCCAACAAATAAATTCTTCTAGACCCTACCACCCTTTGTAAAATATGATCCATCTTAGGTAAAGGGTAGTTGTCTTTCAAGGAAGCTTTGTTTAAGTCTCTAAAGTCTATACAAAGCCTGATCTCTCTAGTTTTCTTCCTAACAGACACCAGATTAGATACCCACTCAGAATTTCTAATAGGGACAATAATACCAGCATCATACATTTTCATGATTTCCTTCTGAACCAAAGGCAACTAAATAGGGTTTATTCTGCGCATTTTCTGTTTGAATGGTTTTTGGTTTTCCTTGAGAGGGATTTTGTGCTGTATTATTTCAGTGTCATAGGATTTAAGATCTTCGTAACTCCACGCAAAAACATTAGAAAACTCTTTAAAAAGCTCTATATATTTGAGTTTAATGTGAGTTGGTAAAGTCTTAGACAGTTTAATCATCATAGGTTTAAGTTCACTGCCTATATTGCACTCTTCCACTTCAGTCTCTAGAGGTTCCAGTTTTGGCTTCTTGGCCACATCGTTAAAATCAAACAACTCTTCTAAAGGTGCCAGACCCTTAGGCAAACTTTCATATTTAGAGTGCAGGGTTTCTAAATCCTCTGATTCTAACTCTGCATTCAATTCTATTTGGTTTTCAAGTTTTCTAGACAAAAGATTAACATTGACAAGTTCAGGAGACTGTTCTTCTTCACCAAGAAAATTTTCTTCATGGAAGTCTGTTTCATAATCTGAATCTGAACTGTGTAGTTCGAATTCATTTCTGAATTGCATGAAGTCTTCTATTTGTTTGTCCCCATCGAATATTTGCCAATATTTCTTGTTGTCAGGAATAGCTAGTCTGAATTTAATCTAAGCCGTGCATTCTTTAGTTTCATATGGCGTTAAGCATGTTCTGGCTACAGAGGCTAAGCTGTGGGCCGCAATATTTCTTTTTCTTAGGACAAAAATCAATTGGGATTCCTCAAAAGTTTTTAACAGGTCCATGACATCGTTACGGTAAGCTCTGAGTCTGGGATGATTTGCGTTATACTCCCCATTGACTTGCCTAATGATTAATTCTGAATCCCCATACACATTGATTCTTTGGGCTCCTAACTTCTTCAACAATCGTAAGCCTAAGAGAAGGGATTCATATTCTGCTATGTTATTTGAACACTGGAAGTTTAATCTGTAGGAAATTCTTTCTGTGTGGTTGTTTTCAGTGTTACAAATCCAGACACCTGCACCAGCGTTGGTCTTAGTGCAAGACCCATCGAAGTGCATACTCCATAGAGGACTAGTTTTGAGTTTATCGTTTCGGTTACTATCCTCCTCTTCAACTAAAGTGCTCTCGAATGTTTCTTGAATATCAGCACTTAGTTTTGACTGTTTTGATTCCCCAAGATTTTTGTTTGTTTGAGGAATGCTCTCTTGACTCTTAATGTTTAGAAGCAAGGGACACATGATTTGTAGCTCAAGACCTGTATTGGGTTTGCTAATGTTCTCAAATGCAGCAAACTGTTGTGACACTCCTGCGTTGTGGTCTTCTTCCTCTCTATCGGCCATCAGTTGATTTAACGTGACTTGTTCACTAAGTGTTTCATTGTTGAACAAGATAAAATAATCTAGGCCTGTGTTTACAGAATACATAGGAGAGTTTTGAGGTCTCTCTTGACTTGTAACTGTGTATTGCATATGAGACTCCCTGTAAAGTCTTCTAGTCAGATTAAAAACAGGGATTGTCACATAGTTCATATCCATTTGCATAGTCCCTTGTAACTTAGCCCCCCAAGACCTAGATAATAACATTCCATACTTTGGGGGCACATCAGCCACGACTATATCCATGACTAAAAATTTGGCTGGAATATGGGCTAAGTTAACGCAGAGGTCTTCGATTAATCCTAAACATTTTACTCTGCTCAAGTCAAAGGAGTAAAGATCTTTGTAAGGTCTGGTGATTTCTAGACCCAGGCTCTCCATTACAGCTTTGGGCATTAAATTGTGAGAATCCCTTGAGTCGTGCATAGCGTTATGAAAAATCTTGTCATGAACGTTTAAACTTACATAAAAGGGAGGAACAGGTCCCTCTTGAAACTTACCTTCAATATTTGGACCAAAAATAAGCTCTGGCTGGTCATCATTAAGATTGATTGTGTCATTGTTCTCTTCTATATTTAAAGCCTTCAAAATCTGGTTTCTATATACAAATTGGGCGGCTAACTCGGTCAGGGGAACAGGGACTTTGATCTTTGAAATTTCTTTCTCTAGGCTAAAATGAATTTGATTCTTTGAAGTACTTGTTTCAGCCTTATTAGTTTCCAATCTATCAGCAATATCAGTTTGCTGACTTGTTCTATTTACATTTGACAAAATGGTTTTAACAGGAGTAATAGCTGGAGTGTTAGTACCACTAAGGTTTGCACTCTATTTTGTAACGTTTGGAGTGCCTTCTTCTTTATCATCACCAGAATTTACAGCCATTGTTTTGTCCTTTTGTTTGACAATTTTAGGCTTGGTCATAGTGCTATTTTGTGAAGATTTTTCAGAGGTTTTGGTGTTGGGAATTTTTTGACTGTTTTTACTTCTAAGGTCATATTCTCTTTGAGATTCTATGATGACATTTTCCATGTCTTGATAATAATTTTCATCATCATCTCTTTTGTCATCATAAGGTGTATAAATACCTTGTTTCCTATCATAATGAATCTCGAAGTCATCATTATCTACTCCCAGCATGTTGATATCCTCTTCCTCTGTTATTTCATTTGTTTCCTCAACCTCACTCACATAGTTTTGATGAAAGGGAGGAGCGATCTATTGATCATCTTCCCTAGGTCTGTTTGGAGGTTGGTTCCTTCTAAAATTTTGATTCTGGTTCTGGTTTTTATTTTGAGGAGCAGTTTGGTTTTGACTTGCTTGTGCTCTCTTAATTATGCTCATCTCTTTCATCATTTCTTCCATCATTCTCTCCATCTTTTAGTTGGAAGTAGAGGGTGTAGATTCCTCTCTAAAGGACATTCTCCTTTAATTTTTCATTCTTGCTCTCTTCTCCATTAATTTGACTTCCACAGAAATATCACCCTTTTTCATCTCTTCAAGAGTTGCAGGATCTCTTTCCCTCAGCTGATAGGCCATCTCAGGGTCAAACCCTTCAGGAAACTTGTTTAGAGATGAGCCTTGTGGAGGTTTTAGTTATGGGGAAAGTGCATTATACACACTATTAAATATGGTACAATAAGCTTGTACACTTTCCCCAGTGTTTCTATGGAGCTTCTTGTAATCAGAAAAGACTTGGAGAGGATTCTTCTTTACTTCCCATTTGTTCAGGAAAGTTTGATGGAAGGCTTGGAGATCATTGATACTATGGGGGGTTAAGCCTTTAAACCATTTTCTTACTTCTCCCCCTAAACTTTGAGCAAATAATCTAAGCTTGACAGAATCATCATCAATTTCATTTTTGTCAAAATAGTCATTCATTTTATCCACATGTTGTGATGTAGTAGTAGCAGTACTAGCATAATATAATGGAATTTTGGACTAATAGTCCTGTGGAAGATAGACTAAGGGAACAGGAAGGACTAAGGGAGCATACCATGCTGCCATGATATGTGGTGGGGGTGGATTCACAAGAGGTGGATTAACAAGAGGGAAATTGGGCTGAAATGGGGTGGTTTGAACAGTGGATGTAGGGTGAGCCAAAGTGGATGGACCAGGAGTAGATTTTTGAGCTGATCTTGGATGAGAGACACCTAAGTTGTGAAGGAAATGTAAATCAGGAGGTGTGGTTTCTCTGCTACCAGGATGTTCACTTGTTTGAGGAGATGAAAGTGAAGACTCAGAATATAACAGATCAAAATCACCAAGAGACCTAGTTCTAAAGGGATTTACTAAGTCAACTTGTGATTGTTGTAGAGCTGAAAGATTTTCAGGGACTGAATTAGCTCTCAAGGGTGATCTGAAAACAATTGATAATTTGATCTTAGGAGACTTCCTAAGGATACTTTCTAGATTGTCAACTATCTCAAGTGGATCAGGGTCAGGATAGGATCTAGAGTGAATCTTTCTAAGAGCCACTATGCTGTGTTTTTCAGACCCAAATAAACAAGAAAAGTTCAACCAGGTATGACAGTATTTAAAAGGTTAACTAATTTGTTTCCTAAATTCAAATCCAACAGTCCTCTAACTAAGTTTGAAATGATATTACAATGATAAGGGTTCTTCCCAGTGGAGTCTTAAGGTCTGCTCAAGATTGTGGAGTGGCCAAGTGGAATTTTTTAGCTCTTTTCAGAGGTAAAAGGTTTTATGGTCCACCACCATGTTTATTGGATACCAATATGAAATATTTTTTGATTTTTCTGAGTTTAGTTTTCAGTTGTGTGGTTTCTAATAGTATCCTAACTCTATTTCACAACTTAGCTACGTTTATGAGACAAAGATAGTCTATTCTTATGGCTAAGCCAGTTGATCTTTCAAGGTTAGATAAGGCCTCATGAGAATCCTAGGGTTTGTCTAGTTTTTCACTGATTCAAACAAGTTTCATCATGATTACCATCTCTTGGTAGTGCTTGAAAAGGCTGCTTTTACTCACAATGTTTGTATGAAAATTTAAGGAGAAAACCAGAGATTCTAGGTTCGATCCCTAGTGGAGTCGCTAGAAATGTTAGTTGTTGGTGGCTCAGCTATCAAACAGAACAATTGTCATAAAACCAGGGGTTATCTAGAGTTTTAAGGTGTTTTTGAACTTTTATTAACTCAGAAAAATTCCCCAGCGGAGTCGCCAGAAATGTTAGGAATCTATGATTAGCAAGATTGGCAAAGTCCAATCACAGAAACAACATTGTTTCAACCACTTTGGGATTCTAGGATCTAGCCCTCCTGAATCCGAAGAGGGATCTCTCCAATAAGTGCAAAGATGGATTTGTCTTTGAAGTTTTGGGTAAGAATATTAGGCTAGTTATGAAGGCCAAGGGTTTGTTTTGTTTTTGGATGGTTGAGCATTGCTTATTGTTTGAGGGAAAGTCCTAAAAGGAAATCATTTCAAAGTTATGAAGTTGCAAGAAATCAAACAAGCTTTGGATAAAAGATAGATATAACGCTAGTTTTTAATCCATTGGGCTATGGAGTCATAATAGGGCTTTTAATTGAGCAACAACATCAAGAGTGATCCAAGGGGAAAGTCATATATATCACAAGATTATTGAGATTAGAATGATGGAATGGAAACAATAAAGTGTTGAGAGGGGTGGAAACTGATAATAATTTCAGCAAGGATTTATAGTCAGTCCAAACAAGAAAAAGCTTTTAAGCAACTGTTTAAAACCAACCAAAGGACAAGGCTCACCATAAACCTCTTTGGACAAGCTTGTATTAAAGATAACTTAAGAGACAAACAGTCAAGTAATCTACATAATTACTTTCAGAAAGGATGAAAACACTTAAGAGAAACAACATGCAACTTAAGATCAGATAAGGTACTTTTAAACCTAGTCTGCTATCAGCCAACACTTAGGGAAAATTTCAGAATCTACCTTTGGAGCAAGAAGCTAGAAAATAGGGCTCACCATCACTTTTCTAGTCTAACTTTAATAGCAAATAATGGAAATCACATTCAAGAACAACGTTTAAAGCAAACAGTAGGATGAGGGAACACCAGTGTTCCTAACTGCTCGAACTGTATTGAATCATTCTTAAATAAACAAATTGGAGGAAAACATTGAGATAAAGCTTATCAGTCAGAGAAGGGTACTGGTAAACAGTAGATCCTAACTCTATGCTTGTTGTTCTTTATCAGAGAATAATGGACAATATGGCATACATGAAAGGAAAAACAAATAACAAAGAAAGAAGCACTTCACCAGTGACATAGACCAGGATCCCAAGAAATAGCTTGTGTATTGATGTCAAACTAGTTACATCTTCAAGTCCAATGTTTCAGTTCAGCAATCATCTTCACTTCTCAGCCTAAGTTATCTATTATAAGCAGAGCTCCAAAAGCCAGTGAACACTATTTACAGGTAGGAGTTTCAAGCTCAATTACATTTCCAGGTTCAGCAACTAAATCAACCAACCCCTCACTCATCATCTACAGAAGTATATATAGAAGAATGAGGAGATGAGATCTGATAAAAGATCTCAAAAACTAATTAATACAAACTTAAATGGCTTCTGGGCCTTTGGGGGGCTCAATGAAGAAGCTTACATAGGTTTCTTCTGTACTAAATGATTTACATAAAGATTTAAGCTCGGTGGGAGCTCTTTTTGACCTTTGAGGCTCTGTGTGATGTCAAAGTAACTCTGCTGATATTTTGTCATTAAGTTTGTTTGCAGAATTTATCCTTTGGTTGCGTCGTGAGGCAGATATCTGATCCTGATCAATAACTTCATCCTTTGATTTGAATACTTTGAGCCACAGGTGGCATTTCAGTAGCTAGGAGGAATCAATTTGCCTCAGATGTGGCGATGGAGGCTTTCTATTGATAAAACACTTAATATTTTCTTCAAACTGTGTTTTAATTAGGGATTAGGCTTTTGATAATCATTCTTAGCCGTGATCCCTGCAAATCTATCTTCAATCTTCTGTCCTGGTACATTTTTGTCTTCGACACTGATACTCTCTGACTGTGCCCGATTTACTGTGTTTTTGCTGGTATACAGGGCTGTGCAGGGGTGATATGGCATCAATGCCTCGTAAAAACACTGATGAAACGCGGAGTACACAACTTGCGAATGATTTTCTTTAGTGAATGGAAGGCGGGAGGATCGTCACCCTTTGCCTTTAAATTTTCTTCAGACACAGCGGAAAAAACCATGGAACCCTGCAAAATACAAAGAATGTTATAAAATCCTGCATATATAGGTTTATTGCTACGGGAGGACATGTGGGGAGAGCACGACCGTTGGATGGCATCATACAACAGTCGAGATTGATCAAAAGGGGTCAAAAATAAAAAGGGAGAAGTTAAATCGGAGCCGTTGATCGCGCAGAAATCGACGGTCGGGAACGGAGGCAAAAAGTCAAAGCGGAGGAGTCAGTTTTTGGAAAAACTGGAGAAATGGGTTAAAACCTGTGTTTTGGACAAAAATGGTCACAAAATCAGGTTTGGGAATCAGGAAAAACGTGGGCCATCGGATGGGATCAGCCCACGCGATCAACGGTGGAGGACTGCACCACAAGACCTTAAAAACAAAACCTGGACTTCAAAATTTAATTAAACCATGTTGAGTAAAATTTCCTGCGTCTGGATTTGCTGACTAGACGAGGAACCATGGAGACCCACCCAAATAGAGATCTACCACGTGGATGCTGATGTGGCGTTGGGACCACCCTGACTGTTGTAGACGAGGGGACCAGGCGATGGAATGTGGGTCATCGATCTGCAGATCAGATCGACGGCGGAGATACTTTATTGACCACGCCGCATCCTAGTTAGCTTTCAGGCATCTTCGAAGAGCGATCATCGTCCGATGATCGGCCTCAGATTGGATGGTGGACGTGAATATCGCGTCGGGTCCACGTGCGATGAGCGGCGGTTTTCTGAACAGTGCTCAAGACACGTGTCGGGCGGTGTATGGAATCGCTACCGATCGGGAAAAAACGCCCTCCACTTGAAGGCGGTGCGATGGATACTGCCCGGTTTTGCAATGGTGAGTAGTTGGCGGGGACCACCGGGTTGATAGGTCACGCGCCGTCGATCTGCTGATCAGATCGACGGTGGAGGGGGCTTTGAACCTTGGACCAGCGAAAAACCTTAGAAAATAATAAAAAACCCAAAGTTTGAAAATAACATAAGGTTTTAATATTTTTGGGGGCAGGATATATATATAATATGATCAGGCGCCTGGCTGCGGGGCCTTTGGGCGCATGGAGGATGATATGACCGAGGGTTAAAGAGGAGGGGCTAATCGCAATCAGACAACACGATAAGCGGTTGGAGGGCCAGCACCTGGTTCTGGCACTAGGGCATATGGAAGGGAGGGTTAAAGACTTAGCCCGAGGGGGCTTAAGTCCATAATATGAAAATGTAATTTTTTGGCATTTTTTAATGTTTTTTCAAAGGAGTTGGTGGGTTTCAATAAGGCTAAGAAAGGGTCTTAGAACCTTATCAAAGGGATTTTTATGAAGTGGAAAAGGGGAGAAACATGAAAATGAAGGATTTTCATGGGAAATGAAGGGATTAAAATGAGGTTAGTTTTGGAAGAAGGGGGAAAAGGAAAACGGTGCTTGTAGCAGTATTCTTTCTTGGGCATGAGTAGGATTTCTGTGTGTGGAATGGGTACAGCAGTGAAATTGGGACAGAGGCATGAGGCCTTCAAGATTCTTCAAAAGCCACATTTTTTAGCAATAAAATTTTTTCCTTGAAGGCTCAAAAAAAATTTAGCCACCTTTTGCTATAACAAATTTTATAGGTGGCTAACACCACTCACTGTCGGATATAGGATATATGAACCCCACATTCAATAGTTTCTGCAGATCTTCTTTGAATATGTCCTTTAGAGCCAGGTTCATCCTTCTTTGGGGTTGTCTCACAGGCTTGCATCCTTCTTTGATGTAAATGTGATGTCTGCATACTGAAGGATGCACCCCTTTCATGTCATTGTAATCCCAAGCAAATGCTTCAAGATTTTCTTTCAAAACCTAGCATAGTTGCTTCTCTTCTTCATTTGAGAGGTTTGGGTTGATTTTCAGAGATCTGGATGGGAAAAACTCGACAACCTTGGTGGTTTCAGAGGTTGTCTCAACTGATTCAACTGCCATCCAAGGTTGGATTTCAGACTCTTTGGCTAGGGTTTTGAGAGGGTTGTTAGTGGAGGACTGGTTTTGAATGGCATGGTCGATGAGTTCATCTTCATCAAGCTGCCCCCCTCTAAGGATAGAATCTATGGTACACATAGGGGTAGTGTTATATAACTCATATTTTTCATCCTCCAACCATATAGGGAGATCATGATCAATGGAAGGCTGGGCTGGAGGATATAACACTCGCTGTTTAGACAAAGGCCCATTTTTGATAGTCATGTTTCCAACCCGAAAACTAATATAAGTGTTTGCAGTGGCTAACCAAGGTCTCCCTAAGAGGAGAGGATAACAATTAAACTTGGTTTTTGGCTGTAGGGCCAGGAAATCTGTAGGATACTCCCAAGAGTCAATGGTAACCATAACATCGTCAAAAATTCCTTCCAGAGTTACTGTGGACTAATCTGCAAGTTGTAGAATTATTTTGGTTTTCCTCAAAGTCCGTTGGAGATTAAGTTTCAACATAGTTTCCTTGGTCATGATACTAATGGCAGCCCCTAAATCAATCAAAATGTTGGGGACTATGATACCATCTTATGTACATCAACAACTGGACTACCAGGTGTTAGGGTACTATAAGTATAGGATTCATAATTTGGAATTGACTTATGATATTCTTGTAAAATATGTACGTACCTTGCTTTCTACAAGTTTTTTTCCCATATTTTGTAAAAACAAAAAAAAATAGAAAATCAAAAAGAGGGTAAAAGTCCTAAAACAAAGATCAAAGGACTTAGAAAAAATATAGACCCCAAAAGAAAAAGAAATAAAAAATGAAAGTGTCCAAATCAAAATGCCACTACTTTTTACTTTGTTACTGATTATTATGGCAGAGTGTCAATAAATTCCATAATCCAGGATGACTTGAACTGCTTAAACTTGACTTGTCACGATTTCAATTTTATTTTTGTAGAATAGTGAATAAAGATTAATCAAACAATTTAATCTTGACTAATTAGTAGATAAGTAGAGAATAAAGAGGAGTTCATCATTTTAATCTGAGCCCTCGGGTGATATAAGGTATATTTAGATAAGTTTTTATGTTTTTAAAAGAAAAAATGTTCAAGGCTGCTAGCTCAAATGAACCTGCAAAATGGAAGAAAAAAATGTTAGATTAAAGTTGGGTAGGTAGAAAAAAGTGGGAAAAGCATGTAAATATTCATCACCAGGCGAAATAATCAATAATTTTCCCTCCCTATAGTTATTCTGCATTCTAGACTTTCAGTCAAAGAGGCTCAGAGCATTTCTCTGACTTCTGTTGGGACCAGACCCAAGGCTCAATGATTGATAAGTTAAAAGTGTTGAATTCCTTTATTAAATCCCTAATTATCATCATTTACCCTTCATACACTCATTACTATTCAATTTCATAAGTAAGCACCTTTTCTACTTAATGAAATATGAAATTCCCCATTTGACTAACTCCCTTCAAACATACATAGCATAAAAACCCTCAAAAACATTATATCCTAAGTTAAAAGTGGTGAAATTCTAAATAATAAAAGCTTTGCTTTAATATTTTCACTTTACTTAGTCATATAATTGTATTTTTGATGTATTACATTGTCCCTTGTCATATTAACTTCTAATTTATATATTAAATCCATAAAATGACCTTTTCCTATTAACATAATTCCCTTTTATATTAATACCCTTTTAAACCCACTATTATAACATTTTAGGCCAAAATTATTATCCACGTGCTGAAATAAAATCCCAAATTATACCCCTTTGGTCTTAAAACTACCTTTAACTAAATACCCCGCCCCCTATAGTTATCAAGCCCTCATGGTTTAATAAACTATATAATACTTTGTAAATAAATGTTCCTATCCCCACATTAAACGAATAACCCAAGGTTTATTTGCGAAAGAACTAAAGCTTATACCATGTTCCACATTGGCTTTTTTTTGTATTTTCAAATATGTATTAGCCTCAAGCTATACATAACGTAACCCCAGTTAACTCCATAAACCCGCCTCATGCACCTTTATATATATATATGAACTCTATTTATATATATAACATCCCCACTTAACCCCTTTCGAAAATCATGTATGGACCCCGTCTAAACATAAAACCTTTTTATTTTGATAAAAAACTTTGGTTATAAACGCATATATATAAAGTTTTTTACATGCGCCATCGCATAAGTCAACCGGGCCCTACCCAACCTTTTCACCGAAACTTTACAGTTGATCTTGACCATTCGCTTTGATCCTCCAGATCCAACGCCCGACGATGAGTTTCGCGCTTGCAAACCAAACGTTCACCCAAACGCCAAATCTATGTGAAATGGACAGTTTTTGTCAATCCGCCTCTCATGACGTGTCGCAATTTCATTGTGTCGCGTTCATTTGGAGAAAATCATCTTACAGCCTATTACTAACGTAAAAACCATTTCCTATTTTCGCATTCAAAAACAAAAACCATCCTGCATTTTGATATGACTGGCATTTATTACAATGAAGATTTATAACAAAGGTTTAAAACCTTTATTATACTATTTTTTCAATGCCATTCCCGCATTCCAAACTGTGAAAAAAGCTCTGCCTGACTGTATTTAGCCCTTTCAGGACCCTATTTACCAATCTTTCATTCAAAACCCGGATTTGACCATTGATTTCTCATTTGAAGACTGGGTAAGCCATTTGATGCATCAGTTATTCGAACCAGAGCTCGAATTCAATTACAACGAGTTGCAAAAACCATTCCGACTATCAAAATACCTGCAATTAAGGTATTTTTCCCAATCTATCTTCCAATCTCAAAAGTTTAAGCCTTTTGTGAATGAATTAAGCTCCAAAAAGAGAAATTTATTTGTTTAATTTGCCCAAAAACGATCAAAACTAAGGCAAACCCTCACAAATTTCCTCCAGAATTCACTGTATTCATAAAAGCCTCTTTTAAAACCCAATTCCTCAGTTATAGATCCCTGAAAGATCAATTCCACGGCTTGAAAAGGTCTTAAAACCTACAGAAAACCTAAAAAGTCTCTTTTGCAGTCCTAGTCATTCAGAAAACTTGTGTTTTCTATCTTAAACCTGTTCCAAAGCAGACTGAAACCTCTACAAAAAAAAGGTAGAGATGAGGGAGCCTACACACCAGAGACTACTACAGAGACTAAATTTAAGCTCATATACAACAAAAGGCCTAAGCTCACTACTGTAGAAAAAAAAAAGTTATTGAAGTTGAAGATACAAATGAGCCTGATGTAAATAATGATGAGGCTACAAAAATAATAAATGAAACTCTTGTAGATATACAGAAAAATCAAACAGAAGGTGAGCAGGATACTCATATGATTGAAAGACAGAAAATTATGGAGGCTTCTTCCTCACAAAAAGTTGAGGAAAAATACCTTGACATCAAAGAAAGGTACAAACAAATTAAACAAAAAAATGAAGAGATCAAAAGTGAGATTTATTCTCAATTTCTCAAATAGAAGCCAGGGAATCAAAACAGGTTACTTACAGCATTTTATTACTCCACAAATAAAATTATCATGTCATATCTGCAACCAACTACTTCAACACCTAAGACAGTGGCAGACTACAAAAAGGTTGAGTTTGAAGTAGTTACTGAAAATGTGCATGAACTGGATCAAATAGAATTTCATAGACATAGCTCTAAGATGATATATTCAACTGTCGTAATAAAGGCTATGAGGGCCACTAAGTTTCAGAATACCATTATCAACATGCAGGACCAAATGAAACTTGACAAAGGCTCTTTGTATGCTAAAGATCTAAGGATTAAAGCCTTAGAAGACTTAGTTTTGCAGGTGGGATTTCATCCTTCAGATGTTCCAGCAGCAGAAATATTGATTAAAAATAAAAATGAGGACATTGCAGCTTTGAGGAAACAGTTGAAGCTTCCTGAAAGTGAGCACCCTAAAACTAAAGAAATTCTTCAAGAATAGGCAGAAAAAGAAGACATGATGCAGTTGATTATCAAACCGATTGCCCAAATCAAAGAAATGGAAACATAGTTGGATCAACTTATGAAAGAAAAATAAATTGTAAAATAAATTGAAGCTCGAATTATCCCCTCAATCATACCAGTAATTACTACAGTTGTGGCCTCTACACTGGGAGAAAAATTAGCACCTAATGTGCCATTGGCAACTGTAGTGCCAGTGCATTCAGCTACAACATCAATAATAGATTCTTCAACCATACAGGTACAGCATACAGATGATGCAGGGCAGATAGTAAAAGCCATGGAGGAATTATCACTGAAAAAAATGAAATTAATAGTTTGAAAAAGATGATTCATAATATGGAATTTTCCAACAAAATAGCATTAATCAATGCCAACAGTTATGAGCAAAGGGCCAAAAGACTTGAAGAACAAATCAAAAGCCTTCAAAAATACTTGAGTTTCACTGCACAAATTTATTACATAAGAAATTACCTTTGGACAAATATAATTGATGCCATTCATCTTCAATGGCCTTCAATTCAAATTATTTATGATCAGAGAGATTTACTTCTAGCAGCACAAGTGGAAATCCAAAATACAACAAAAGAATTAGTAGATAAACGAGCACAAGCATTAAAGCTAATCACTTTCTTGAATAGTAAAAATAGAACAGAGCTAGAAGAATTGAAGGTACAGGATAGGACAGAGACTATTTTGTAGATCAAGAAGGTTCTGACAAAGAAAAATCTGATGAACAATCTAAAGGAAAAATGTGATGGCATGAATATTTCTATAACTAAGTTTTTAGCAAAATACACTATGCTGAGACAAATTGGTCTTCCAGATATTCATGTCTGCAATGACAAACTAATGGCCCAAAAAGATTATGACAAGAAGATAAGGGATCATGCTAAAGAACAAATCAACAAGCCATTGCCACAGGGCTCTCCCACAAGAAAGGTCATTCTTCAATATATTGAAGACTTGTTTTTTCTTCAAAATGAGATCCAACATCTGTTTTTTTTAAGCCCAATTTTTCCAAATACACAGATGCTGATGAAAACTTCAGGAAACTCAAAAGTGTAAAAATACCAAACGCAGAACAATGGCAGGCGTTTACAGACTTAATGTAGCAGTAAAATGGCAGAACGGTGAAGAAAAATACTTTAGAAACAGTCAACTGATTTTTTTACTGCTGGCCGTTTTCTTTTTACAGCAGTAAAAGAGTAAATAAATAGATTCAAAGTGTATCAGGATGAAAGTACAGCGTGAAAGTGTATCAGAAGGAAGAGTGTCAGTCAAAACAACTCCAATAAAGATATTCTCCTTGCCAGCAAGCAGGACAGCTAGCCAGTAAAGGCTCCTTGATTAATTTAAGTTGTTCTATATTTTTTGGATAAGAGGACAACTTGTTAAACTGTTAAGTAGTTGTCCCTCTTTATATGTAAAGATATTCTATATTTCCTAGATTTATTCCTAGATTTCTCTAGGATATTTTTTAAACAATACTTTGTATAAATACTTCAGTCTTTGAAGTGTTTAGTGTGGAATAAAATTGCTGAGATTACTATAGATTTTTTCTGATACATTGGAGGCCTACATGTGTTGATTTCGAAAGTATCAGACTGGACAAAGCTAATTGGACATCATAATTCAAGATTCTCGTGATAAGTTAAAGATTAAAGTGCATCTATCTTGTCATTGTTTATTTTCTGAAGTTCTATTCATTTCATTATGTGTTTGTTCTTTCTTAATGAGTAACTAGGAATATCACTTTAGGACTAGCTTATGGCTTCCTGTCTTAACTAAGTTACCATTTAAATGTTTTCAACTGATTTCCGGTGTTAGGAATTCTTAACCGCTCCTACTCCCATTTGATTTCTGCCTCCTTCCTCTATTGTCCGGATCAAAGGATCCTTCATTGCCCTTTGTCCCGACTACACCATTTCATCAAAAAACTTTTACCCAAAGCTCTGAGTGTTATCTATCTTACCCTGAATATATTTTCATCCTTTTGGCCTTGCCTTCTAGTACTGCTATCTAGAATTAGACTCCATTAGCCCAATGGTCAAGTAGATTTCTCCCTAGTTTACCTTTAACTGATTTTTTCCCACCAAACCAATTCAAAACCAAAACCAATTGTTCTATCATAACTAGCCTAAAAAACAAAGTTAAATCATAAAGAGAGAGCCCTCTCTGAAATTTAGGAAGGCTAGATCTTAAATTTCCAAAGTAGGTTTATGGTTACCCCTATTTTCTTAAACTAAAAATCAAAAGCCCACAACTTTGAGAAATTACTAGGGTGATAACATACTGGCGACCATACTGGGGAAGACTAACCTTTTCTTCAGAAATATTTTACAAGTTCAAATTTGATCTATGATGGTAAACATTGATCAGTTATACAAAGGTTAAAATCATCCACCTGGCGACTCCACATCAATTTCACAATCAAGACTCCACTGGGGAACTAACCAATCTCCAGTTTTAAATTTAATCTTAAAGGAAGATCTTTCATTTATCTTTTTACTTTAAGATTATTTTTAAAGGTTGTGGGTATTCATAAACACTCATTCTGGTTTCTAGGAAAACATACTACACTAGCCCTAATTCAGATCCTAACCCTGCAGTGATAGTAGACAACCCAGAACATATTGGAAAAAAGAAAAGACAAATTTTCAATTTAGAAACTGAAGTACCATTAAGAAAAGCTAATTCTTTACCCAAAGAGTTAGTGAGCTTAACTGATATAGATTTTGATTTCAAATTTGAACAATCATTGTTTAAAAAAAAAAACTGAAACTGATTTAAAAGATACTGTAATAGATCCTATTTTTACTTCATTTTCGAATGCAAAACAAAATATTATTTCAGCAAAAATAAAATCAGATAAATCGGAATCTCAAAGTCAAGTAGAAAGGATTAATGTTACACGGATTAAAGACATTGATGAAGCTATTAAATTACCCCATTTATTATCTCACATTAAGCCTCCAGTTTCTCAATTGCAAGCAACAATAATTCCAGCAGCAGATTCAATTCTGTATGATGTTACCTCATTTTTAGATTCCACTGCAAGTTCATCCACAGAAAAATTTAGTCCTACATTGCTTTTGTAGCCTAGGATATTATTCGCCTCATCCATTCAATCCATTTCATTCACTAGTTTTATAAGCACTACATATTTATTTCCAAGTAGTTCCATATATATACCAGCCTCTTTTCCAGGCTCTTCAAGTACAGCTTTCAACACATAACCTACCATATCCAGTACAACTCCTATCATTACTGTTATACCTCCCAGTTCAGCAAAACTTCAAGCCATGGCTGCTAGGTATGCTCCCCTTGTCTTACCCCAAAATCTCCATGATATGCCCTAAGATTACCAGAAAAATATACCATTATTTGATGGCCTGCCACAATATACTACTCAACAACATGTCACAAGAATGACAGACTATTGTGAAATCTATGAAATTGATGAGTCAGATGTTCATATGAGGTTATTTGCTGAAAGTTTAACGGGAGAAGTTAAGAAATGGTTTAAAAATTTAGCTGCTGATAGTATAGCTAATTTAGCTGCATTTCATAGAGCATTTTTAAATAAATGGGAAAAGAAAAAGAATCCTTTGCAAAAATTTTCTGAGCTTGATGCTTTTAAAAGATCCCCTAATGAGTTTGTACAAGATTACTACACTTGGTATAACAATGTTTATAATGCCATTCCTACAGATCTTAAAGCCACACCATACTCTGTACTTCTTAAATTCCCTGATGGATTTGATCCAGATATAGCTTATCAACTAAGAGAAAGAGATGCTGAAACATTAGAATAGATGGAATTAGATGTTGTTAGTGTAGAAATTAATATTCTAGCTAAAAAATCCAGACTTAGGAATGAAAGGAGAGTTACAATCAAAGAAGAAACATCAAATTCAGATGCTAAATTAGATTTATTTGATAAAAATTTAGAAAGGGTGGTTGATAGATTAGACAATATTGAGAGAAAACCACAATGGGATAACCAACCACAAATCAAAAATCCCAACTTCAGAAAAAATAATAACACTAAAAAAGCTAAGGAAGCTTCTCCAGATCAAAACATTAGGCCCCCATTTCAAGAGAACTATGATGAGAGTTCTCAAAATAATGATGAAGATGAGGATAACATCAATTTAATAATGGGCATAGATGAAAACAACACAATTTTCCTCACTTAGGAGGATCAAGAACTCTTTGAGCTTCAACAACTCAAAATAGAATCTAGTGAATCCTTTGATTTTAAACAAGGTTATGACTTTGCTATTAATGAAATTCACAGTCAGTATAACCTTAGAAACAGAAAAAACAATGAAACTTCTACAAAAAACACTTCTCAAAATCAAATTAAAAAGAATGTAGAAGCACCAAAAACAAATATTTTGCAAATTCTCCCAAGGGAAAACAAGCAAAATTCCAATCCTCCCAGTCCCAAAAAATTGTCAAATCCAAAAATTGTTGACATCACTGAAGAAGTGGCCCAATCCTCCAATAATTCCCAAAATTCCAACACTAACAAAGCCCCTAATTCAGTAAAATCAGCAATTCCTGATCCTAAGAAGAATTCTGCTGATTCTAAATCAGCAAATCCCAGAACTGTTAATACCAAAGCTTCTGCTGAAAGTTCAAAATATGAAAAAAATTTTGTTGCCCTTGAATCTATCCCTGAAAAGATAACTAAAGACAACAAAATTCAAGAAACTTAGATAGAGAACAAAAGGACAACTCAAGATAAAAGTGCATCTGTTGAAATTCATGAAAAACCCACTCAGATAACTGTCACAAAAGATGAACTAATTCAAATTAGTAAGTCTCAACCAGCATTTAATATTCAAATTGAAATAGCTAAGTTAAAAATACCAATTCCTTTGACAGAAATGGTAAAGAATGACTTTTATAGATCAACAATTACTAAAACCTTGAATATGAATGATAGTGAAGATGCCATAAATTTGAATGATGATCAACCAGAGTTGATATTTGGCCCTGATGTAAATGGTAAGCATTTAGATGGAACAGTTCCTCCTTTCTATATCAGTCTTACTATTCACAATCATATTTTACACAATGCAATGTTAGGTTCAGGAGCTTCCCACAATTTAATGCCAAAAGCCATTATGGAAACTCTAAATCTAGAAATAACCAAACCTTATAAAGATTTATTCTCTTTTGACTCCAGCAAAGTTAAGTACATAGGATTGATCAGAGACTTATGTGTGAATTTGGTTCAGTACTCTGGAAAGAGTATGGTTATAGATATTGTAGTAGCTGACATCCCACCAAAGTATGGAATGCTTCTTTCTTGCTCATGGGGATCAAAGTTGCAGGGATCTTTACAATTAGACATGAGTTATTCTACTATATCAGTATTTGGACAACCCAAGAAACTTTATAGGGAAACTTTAATGAAATTCATGGTCAACAGTGCTGAAAAGTCCATAAATTACCCCATTTATTCAACACCAACTGACCTTGATTCCTTCATTTTATGTAACTCTGATAACAATGAAATCCAGATAGAACTAATTGACATAAAGCCAAAACCAAATAATGACAATATTTTTCATGAAGCCCTTTGGCGCTTAGATTTTAATGGCTTATTAAAAAAAACAGGAGCAGGAGCTGGAATATGGATCAAAAACATTGAGACAGGTCATTCAGAAGGACATGCCTTTAGACTCAACTTCAAATGTACTAATAAGATGGCAGAGTATGAGGCACTTATCTTAGGCCTCCAAATCATCAAAAAATTAGGAGGTAAAACAATTTTAATTATGGGAGATTTGGAATTGATCATTAAGCAAGTAAATGGAGATTATTCTATTCATAATCCTAGATTAGCCAGATATAGAGATGCACTAATTGATTTATGTGAATATTTGTTGGAATGTAAGTTTGCTAATATACCTAGAAAACAGAACATTCAAGCTCATTGCCTAGCAACCTTTTCTAGCACATGTAACTTACCTTTTCAACCTACACATAGGTATACTACTAAATTTAAATATAGATCCATTGTCCCAGACAATGTCAAATACTGGCAGATTTTCTCTAAAGATGAACAGATTTACCATTTTCTGAATAATGAGGAAGAATTTCAGAATCGTAATATAGATTCAGACTGTAATATAGATTCAGATTTTAATTGTGAAATAGATAACATAGATGTACATAAATTTAACAAACCCACTGTATTTACTCAATCTGACATAGATAACTTAGTGAAGGTAGATATAGAGGAACTTATTGAAGAAGAAATTGAGATTTTATATCTAAAAGATAATTTTTTACCTAAAGGTTTAACTCCTTTGGAGGACCTTTTTGATTCCAATGATGTGCCTAAAAAGCCAAAAATGGAACCAGTCAGGTCTGACATTGAAGAACTTAACATTGGGACAGAAGTGAAAACAAAAATGATCAAATTGTCAAAATATTTACCCTCTCAAGAAAAATAAAAATACATTGAACTTTTAAAGGAGTTGTTTAGTCTCAATCTAGTCTCCTAAACTGAGCTCATTTAATTGTCAACCAGGCTTTGTAAACCGCTGAAGTGAAGTGTACCATATGTACCTAGGTGCTTGTTTCCTAATGCGTTGTATGTGGTGTTTTGTGATGTTTTTGGTCTTTTGTGATGATTATGATGTTTTTGGTCTTTTGGTGATTTTTATGTTCACAATGGAAATGTCTAGAAAACTAATGGAAAGGATTGGTGGTCAAAACAGAGTTAAGCCTAATGTATGGAATGGCAAATGCAATTGGGAACACTGAAGCAGAATCTAAACTATGACTAAATAAAAGCAAAAGCTTGATAATGACTTTTTAGGCAAATGACACAAAATAAACTTGAGAAATGATTACTAAATATGCAAATCCTCTAACTAAGCAGTTAAACACTAATGATGCAATACTATGTCCTAAGCTCTTCTATTCTATGATTAATTCCTAGTTCTATTTTGCAATTTAATTGAATGTCACAGAACCTATACTCAAAGAGTTATTGGTTTCTTGTTCAAAGTAGTTCTTTTGAGGAAGAGCTCTGTTTATGAAATGATGAGGAGATTGCAGAAATACTTCAGACCTTATAGTTATGTTATCTTCTGTTCATGTGGTTATAGATCAATTATGGATTTCAGAACAAGAAGAAGTTTGTGAATAATGAAGGCTGTCTTGTTAATACTAACAACTGAAGTAATTTATTGTGCAATGGAAGACAATTTGAATATGAAGTGCAAGTGGAATGAGTTAATCTAAGAATGAACCTGGGTGACACTTTAATCTAGAACAATGTTGAATCATCATCAAACTTGAAACAAAGTAACTGAACATGAATTGAATGCAATGAAACTCCGGAGCATTCTAACTATACTAACATGCATTATTCTATGGAGTTACACAATCTGTTTGTTCATCATTAGTGATATTTTGGAAGAGTTCCTTCTTTTGGAAGGGGTAGAACAATTCTGACTGTGTAATTGAGTGCAATTGTAAGCAAACAGACTGAAAGCAAATGAAAAACTAAGTTATCACATCCATACCCTACTCGTCATTATGATGCCTTGGGCAAGCGTTTAAGAGCAAGAACAGAGATGATACTTAGTACAAAAACACAACTAAATCATCCATTATCACGGTCATGTCTTGAACTTCTTAAGGATGTCTTGGAAGAATTTCTTCTTCTGGAAGAGTGATTAGAACAAGTGTAACTGTGATAGTGAATAGAAAAAACTATAACTAAATCCTACAATACCATAGCTATTCTTCATTCATCATTATAATCTGTTGGAAGAGTGCCTTCTTGTGGAAGAGCTGGAATGAATATAACTACAGTAGCTAGTTAAAACAACAATAAATTCAACTCCTAATTCTACAATACCATAGTCATTCAACATTCATCATTTTAATCTGTTGGAAGAGTGTCTTCTTGTGGAAGAGCTAGAAGGAATACGATTACAGTAGTTAAAAAAAAAACAACTACCAATTCAAATGCAAAACGAAAAGGCAGCTAGGAAAACTTATCTAATTTACGCAAAATAAATCCGTGCAAGCGGCAGGGGCCCTCTACCACTTGACGACATTCAACTCCAAATTAAATCACGCCTTCAAAATAACTTTTCTCGCTTCCATTAACGATGCAATAGTTTGAACATAACATCAAGCCAGGAATGTAAGACAGAGTTTAAACAAAATCTAGCAAAAAGAATCTAATATAAAATTTAACATAAATTTCTCGGTTCCCTCCCAAGAGTTTATATTTTATAAAGCAAATGTACGTAACAATAATTAAAATAATTCAGAACACGTTCTTCCCATCCAAATCACGTTAGGATTCTTTGAAGTGGCTACGTGAAGAAGAAAAGACATCTGGACTGAGACAGTGCTAATAGAAGTCTTCCTTCCTAAATGTGTTCCCCACGTTCAAAACCATACCCAGAATTCATTTCTTCCTTCATGATGAGCAACGAACCATGTAGACATGACGTGGATCATGCCTCCGTATGCGGTTTTTTTCTAAGAGACCAATTCGGAACATACTCAAACATGAAGGTACTGCTAATCGTCAAGAAGGCTAATGTCCGCATTCTCGTTAAACCTAGTTCTGGTCAAAATGCTTTACAATGGAAAAAATCACAAAACTTAGCAAGTCAGCCATGTAAATCATTCTAGAAGTAATTTTAACTATATTCATTGATCAATTGGGTCTAAGATAGCAATGGACAAGGGAAAATGAGGTAAAATGAGGTGAAGGAAAGCACAATTTTGAGGCTCAACATACCCCCACTGCTGTCTCTTTGCATGTCCTCATGCAAATTATCCTATGAATTCGGAGGCTTCTGCAAGGACATCTAATCCCCTTCTTCTCCTTTGTCCGGAAGCTAGGAGGTCTAATGGTTTCCTGATAATGTTTGATCCTCGAGGTTGGTGAGTTCCGATTAGCTTTTGTTCCTTGTCTTCAACTTCTCATCGTCCTCTCCACTTTGTCTATATGCAGGATAAGGTTGAGTTCCATATCAATTTTGAGCTTGATTTTGATTCTGATAATTTCATTCTCATTTTTGATGTGTCTATTCAATAATTCCAACTCATACCTATCCCTCCTTAATACATCAATTTCAGTCAGTGGAGGACTGGGGGTTCTCTCTTCTCTTTCTGAAGCTGTCCTCTCTAAAGTTTCCACATAGTCATAAATTTCCTGTTGAGCAGGGTCAACTTCAGGGGTTCCCTCATAGAAATCCTCTTCATCATCCTCTTCAATGGGTGTTTCTTCATCTTCTATATTGATTACCCCTGTTTGTTTTATTAGTGTTTTCTTCAGTTTTCCCTTTAGCCTGTGGCTCCTCCTAAGTTGAGAGGATCCCTCTCCTTTCTCCATGGCAGATTCCCTGATTATCTTTT
Source organism: Pinus albicaulis (assembly GCA_034641835.2). Lineage (NCBI taxonomy): Eukaryota > Viridiplantae > Streptophyta > Pinopsida > Pinales > Pinaceae > Pinus > Pinus albicaulis. Next base: position 88,676,532 of record CM076576.1, read on the forward strand.
CTTCCTTAAGTTGCCTCTTGATTTGAGTCAACTTCTCTAAAATGATTTCCTCACTGCTCTCTTAGACTGTTTCATCAATTTCAACTTATGAAGCCCTCCATTTCCTACTTCTTCTTGTAGGCTGTGGTTCAGGTGATGATTCTTTTGCTTCTTCAAAATGATTTCTTATTAAGAAATCATCCCATGTATCATTTTTTTTAGCTAGATGACGCTCAATCAAAATTTTGACCAAACCATGATGATACAGGGTTGTCTCTAAAAATTGAACTCTTCTCCACTAGAAGCCATTTTCTTCATGACTTTGAAGCAAGAAATATGGTAGGTTTGGTCTTCTCCTTAAAATGCATCATTAGTCTAATGTGGTAGACATAAAATGTCCCATATCTACCCTCACATGTAACAAATTTTTGTAAAAGAAGTAGTATGTTTCTCCATTTTTTTTTTTAATGCAAGAATCGGGGAATTTTCGAATACACTAACATCCATATTTGGTGATTTTAAAATTTGTTTACAGGAGTCATTGTGGAATTCCCTATTTTTAAACCATCTCTCCCCAGTTCTGGACAATCCTGTAGCCTCTGCAATAAAAAATTCAGTGACAGTAAACTTGACATCCCCTACTTCAACTTCGATTCCTTGAAATGATCTGGCAAATGTTTTAGTGACTTCCTTATGGAAGCCATTAAATGTTTCCAAAAATTGAAGCCATCCTATTTGTTGTAACATTTCTTTGCATTGTGGGTAGCCTTCTAAATATTTTGAACCCACTGGTTCAGTCCTTACGATGAAACCCATGATTTTTTTCAATATCAAATTAACACTCTCCTACCCACAAAACAATGACTTTCACTTTCGGATTGAAATGGCTTCAAGCTCTAAATGAAAATGACTTCAATTTTGGAATGACATACCTCTGATTTATCGTGGCAACAACTTCAAAACCTCTGGCTGATATGCCTCTGTTTGATAATGAAAGCAGTTTCAAATTCCGAGCTGATATGTCTCTGATAGACAGTGGCAGATGGCTTCAAATTTTCTTTTTGTGCAATACCTCTGGCTCTTGGTAGCAAATGGTTTCGATTTTAACACTGCAACACCTCTGTCTTTGGTAACAAAAGACTTCAAACTCAACACCGCAACACTTCTGTCTTTGGTAACAAATGGTTTCAATTTTAACACCTTTGTCTTTTGGTAACAAAAGACTTCAAACTCCACACTGCTACAATTCTGTGTTTATAGTGAAAATGCTTCAAACTCCGTCCACAGTGATATTTTATCTGCCCACGGGATCAAGTGGCTTCAATTCCTCACACTGTTATACTTCCAAATTTACCCTTCTGCTCTGCTCTGCATTTACAATGCTCAATGCTATTCAAACTGATATCCTTTAGCTCTGCTCCTAGTGATAATAATATCTCTGCCTTCGGAATGGAATGCCGGCTACGGAATGAAGTTATGGTAGTGGTCACGGAATGGAGTAGTGGAGTGAGGTGGAGGGATTGTATTAATGATTGAACAGACGGCGGAGGATTTTACGACGGCAGAGGGAATTATCATTGAATGATTTGGTTAAGAGACGTGGAAAATTCAAACACCTCGGCCATTTAACCGCCTAAATGCTATCGGATATGAAATTTGAAATGGAATATTTTAATCCAAAGTCTGTAGAGGGTTTGTTGGTGTTGATCAATAAAAACAATTAAAACAACCTTTTCGAACAATCCATAACTAAACTATGCTAAACTTTTATGAAATTCCATTGTAATTTAAACTTGTTACCTCTGCCCTTTATTTGATTTTTGTAGCCTTTGTCTTCTTGTTCACCTTTGGAGGAGTCTTCATAATTTTCTTGATGCTTTTGATTCATGAATACACTGGGTCACTTTGTTGTAATTCTGATGTCTGCTAGTTGATGCCTTCAGGGTTTATAGCTGCGGAAAGACTGTCGGGCTGCAGAAAGGCTGATCAGCTGCAGAATGTCCACTGAGCTGCAGAATGTTCCTGTAGAGTACTTTAATCATGAAAATGGAATGTTTTTGGAGTATGGGTGAAATGTTAAATGGTATGAATGAAAATGGATGATGGATTATGATGTGTATGAAGTGGATGATGAAATGGAATGGATTCAGTTCATGAAATGGAGTGAAAGAACATAAGGACTGTACTGCAATTCATGACATGTTTTATTCACTTACAACAAGATATCAAATTTTGTATTTTGATATGAAAAATGAGATGGATGAAAGATGGAATGAGATGAATGAAATGTGGAATGGAGTGAAATATGGGTGATGGAATGAAATGGAGTATGGATGGATAAGTGAATGGAGTGAGATGAAATGAATCATAAGAACTATGGAACTGAACTTATGATTTTTATAACAGCTGCTTATAAAAACAAAAATGGGAAAAGTTAGAGTGTTAGAGAGACTCTGATTTTCACCCTATCTTTTCTGTATAAACATGCCAATCAATGATTGGTTTTCATGTTTATACCTTTATTTTTTTTTATTTTTTTATATATATATATTTTTTATTTTTTTATTTTTAGAAGAGAAATGCTTCAGAAAATTTAATCAAGTTGATGAAGAAGAGAGACTCTTCTTCATTAACTTCACATCATTGTCTTCTTGGAACTTCTTGACAAACTCTTCTCTTGAGAGTGGCTTGTGGTATAGCTTCAGTCTATGACCATTCACAAGAAAAGTGACCTCTTCTTCATCTATAGTTCTGATTTTTATTGCCCCATTATCAAAAATTCGAACAATTTCATATGGCCCAAGCCAATGTGTCTGAAATTTCCCTTGAAAATCCTTGAATTTTGAATCAAACAAGAGAGCCCAGCCACCCTCTTTGAATTTCTTCTCCTTGATGTACTTGTCATGCCATCTAGCCCTTTGCTGTTGGACTAGACTTGTTTTCTGAACTGCATCTTGTCTGATCTCATCCAATTCATTAATTTGCTCCAGTCCATGCTTTTGTGCCTCCGTTAAATCAAGTCCTAGCTGAACTGCCATTTTGAAGGTTTGAATTTGGAACTCTATGGGAAACAAAACTTGCTTTCCATAAACAAGCTCATAAGGAGTATGGCTTGTTGTGTTTCTCCATGTAGTTCTATAGGCCCACAAGGCTTCAGGAAGCCTATCTACCCAATCTCTTCTATGTAAATGAACAGTCTTTGTTAAGATTCCTTCAATGACCTTATTAGTAGATTCCACTTGACCATTTGCTTGTGGATGATAAGGAGTAGATTTTCTATGTCTGATTTTGTACTTCTCCATCATTTGCTCCACTAGCCTTGATGTAAATTGAGCTCCTTGATCCGTAACAATTTCCCTTGGGACACCAAAACGAGTAAAAATATCCTCAAAAAGAAAAGTAACTACAGATGATTCATTAGCAACAAGTAATGGTTTAGCTTCTACCCACTTAGTAACATAGTCAGTGCAAACTAATATGTATTTCTTTTGTCTTGATGGAGGACTAATAGGTCCTACAAAATCCAAGGCCCATTTTTCAAAAGGTTCAATGTGTACCCGAGGTTGTAATGGCATCTCACCTGAAGGAGAAGGTTTCCCTACCCTTTGGCAACTGTCACACCTTTTGACATATTCCCTTGCATCTTTAAACAAAGATGGCCAATAATATCCTAAGTTAAGGATCTTATAGGCTGTCCTCTTATCTGCAAAGTGTCCGCCACAAGGTTCATCATGACATGCCTGAAATTCTCAAGGCATGTCATCTTCACGAACACACCTTCTAATGATCAAATCTGGACCTGTCTTGTACAACTCATTAGCGATCCATGAATATCTTGCACTATCATTAATGATTTTTCTTTTATCCCTTGCATTCATAATTGAAGGAAATTTTCCTGAAACTAAATAATTGGCAATATCAGCAAACCATGGAGTTTGAGTAGAGATTACAAAAAGATATTCATCAGGAAATTGATCTTCAACTGGAGTGTCATCTTTGATATTTTGAATTCTAGACAGGAAGTCAGCCACAGTGTTTTGTTTTCCAGGCCTATCTAGAATAGTAATGTTGAATTCTTGCAATAATAACAACCATCTTATAACTCTGCCATTAGTAATTGATTTATTCATTAAATATATAATTGCAGAATGATCAGTGTGAAAAAAAGTTTCATAGCCTGTTATATAGTGTCTAAATTTGTTAATGGCATGAACAACAGCTAAAAACTCTTTTTCAGTTACAGTATAGTTTAACTCTGCAGGAATCAAATTTTTACTGATATAATAGATGGCATAGGGAATCAAATCTTTCTGTCCTAATACTGCTCCTAGAGCTGTATCGGAAGCATCTGTCGAGATATGAAAAGGTAACTTCCAGTTAGGTCCCCTTAATATAGGTGCTTCAGAAATTTTGGTTTTCAGGGTTTCAAAAGCTAACTGGCAATCAGAAGTCCACTTAAATTCACAATCTTTGGTAAGTAATTTGAAGAGAGGAGATTGTATTTTGGTGAAGTTTTCTATAAATCTCCGATAATACCCTGTAAATCCTAGAAAACTTCTAACATCTCTTTGACAACTTGGAATGGATAGGTTAGAAATGACTTCAAATTTTGCCTCATCAACTCTAATCCCATCCCCTGAAATGTGGTGCCCTAAAACAATACCTTCGGTAAACATCATAAAACATTTTTCATGACTAAGTGAAAGGTTTGCTTCTTGACATCTTTTTAAGACTTTTTCCAAGTTTTCTAAAGCCTCTTCAAATGTGCCCCCATAAACTGTGAAATCATCCATATACACCTCTACACAGTCATGTATCAGATCAAAAAAAATTCCTAATACTGCCCTTTGGAATGTTGCAGGTGCATTGCATAACCCAAATGGCAATACTCGGTAGGCATAGGTACCCCAAGGACAAGTAAATGTGGTTTTATCTTGGTCTTCCAGTGCTACTTGGATTTGATTGTAACCACTAAACCCATCCAGGAATGAAAAGTACTTTTTACCTGCTAATGTATCTAATACTTGATCTATGAAAGGTAAGGGGAAATGGTCTTTAAGAGTAGCTTTATTCAGTTCTCGGTAGTCAACACACACCCTCCACTTTCCATTTTTCTTAGGCACAATCACCAAAGGAGAAACCCACTAACTATCTGAAATAGGATAGATGAAATTAACATTTAATAATTTTTGCAGTTCTTCCTTGACAATTTCCCTAAGATTTGGATTCATCCGTCTTTGAGGCTGTCTGATTGGTTTGCAATTTTCCTCTATATAGATGTGATGAGTACAAGTCTTGGGACTTATCCTTTTCATGTCAGTGTATTCCCATGCATATGCAGAAGAATGTCTCTGTAATACTTTGACTAACTCTTCTTGTTGAGATTTTTCTAGGTTTTTGTTTATGTTCAAGGTTTTGCCTGGAAAAATTTCACTTGTAGAGCTGCCAAATTTTTCCATAGAATGAAGAGACATCTGCCTAGATGACAAGAATTCAATATTGGATCTCTCTTGAAATGATTCTTGTTTGTGTTCTGGAGAAGATTCAAAGTTTTCTAGAGTATTCAGAATTTGATTATCTTCACTAATTTATGAAATTGTGAAGAGTGGTTGTAAATATTCTTCATCCTCTATCCATTGAGTGTCATCTAGTTCTGTAATTGTCCTAGCTGGAGGATATAAAGTGAATTTCTTTGTTGAACTACCATCATAAATATACATATCACCGGACCTACAACTAATAAAGGCATCAGATGTAGCCAACCAAGGTCTTCCTAGTATAACGGGATGGCCTCCTAGATTATTCTTGGGTGTTAGGATCATGAAATCCACAGGGTACTCCCAAGAGTCTAGGGACACTGGAATGTCTTCTATTACCCCATCTGGTCTGATCACAGATCTGTCTGCTAATTGTAATAATGTGGGTGTAAAGAGAAGATTAGGAAGTTTCAGTTTGTCCATGATCTATCTACTCATGATATTTATTGCTGCTCCTAAGTCAATGAGTGTGTTTTGAATTTCAATTCCGTTGATGTGAATTTTGACAACTGGATTTCCTGGGTCAAGGTACTTTGGAATAGTAATCTTGCCCATCATAATGTCTGCTATTTGTCCTACCAGTTGAATTTTCTTGGTTTCTCTTATTCTTTTTCTTGTTGTCTTCATATTCAACTCCTTTATTGTTTTGGCTAAAATTGGGATTTCCTTGATGGCTTGCAATAATGGAATTTTAATGCAAACATTTCTCAATTCATCCAAGAAATCATAATTAGGCACCATTATTTGTTTTTCTACACCTTTATCAATTTGTAGTATTTCCGAAAAGGGAGGTATAGAAGTAGATGTGGATGGTTGCTCTAATACTGGAGTTGGATTTATTGGATCTTTTTGTTTTAGTTTTTCAATGTTTTGGTCTTGAAAGGATGTATCTTCCTCAAGACTTTTGTTAACCCGTAGGGAGTCTTCCTCAGAATTATCTTGTTCTTGTATGATCACAGAAGGTTTCCTCTTCTCAAGTATCCTTCCAGACCTAAGTTGAACATCACTAAGGTCTAGAGGAGTAATTAAATAAGTTGGAAATTGTTGTCCTTCTATCATGTATGTATTATGAGGGTTCTTATTATTGGGGTTTGGTATGGGCTGAGCTGGCAATTGATTGGATTTTTGAGGGAATGGTAATGGAAGTGGTTGATTTTGATGAGATTGGTTCGGATGATGTTGTTGAGGATTTTGTTGAAAATTTTGTTGAAGATTTTGAGGATAAAAATGTGGATATGGTGGATAGGATGGTGGATACTGATAATATGGAGAGTATCTTCCATAGGGACCTTGTGATCCTTGTGCCCAAGCTTGAGATTGATTTTGAGATTGGGGCCAAGGTTGCTGCCAAGAATTCCAAGGTGGAGGTTGATTATACATTTGATCATGGAATCCTTGTGTCTGAGATCCCTGCCAAGGTCTTCTAGATACAAAATTAAGAGACTCTGTGGAATCTGTAGGAATTTCTTCCTGAAAAACAGCCTTGAGACCAGGAAGAGAAGGACAATTCTTGGTCTCATGCTTCTCAGAACAAATAGCACATGTTTCTACAACTTTTACATCTAGAGGACACTCTCTCAAGGCATGTTTCTTCCTACATTTGGGACAAAAGATTGCCAAGGCATCAGATTCAGCCTTTTGCTTGTTTTGTATCTTGAGGGTGTCTATTTGCTCACTAAGACTCCCTAAGATGTCAGATTTAAAATCATCAAGCATGTGTCCTATTTCTGATCTACTTACTGTCCCAGAAGCAGACTTACTTGCCCTTGCAAGAGCAGGATCTCTTGGACCTTTGACAATTTTAGATTTCCCTCTTGAAAGGTTGATACATAACTCAGATATTTCAGGTAATGTGAGTTGTGATATATCTCCTTTTCCCATCATGTTAAGGATATCCAACCATTCATCCCTAATTGTTTTCAACAAAAGAGCTTTTAAAGTGTCTTGATCTAGGTTTTCCATTTGTGCCCTTTTTATGTTGTATTTAAATCTTTCCAACAAATATTCTAAGTTTTCATCTTTTTTTTGTAACATCTTGAACACTTCTTCCTTATGATTAACCGGCATACAATAATCCAAGTATCTCTCTAGAAATGCTTGTTTCATGTTTTCCCATGTTCTAATAAAACTACTGTTTAAACTCATAAACCACTTCAATGCTGCTCCCTTCAAAGTTGAAGGAAATAATTTCAGTTTTTGAGCATCTTGTAAGTAGTCATAAGTCCTACACAGCACTTCAAATTCGAATAAGAAAGTTTCAGGATCTTCAATTTTAAGTCCATAGAAGTTTGGAAGGACAGAGGGTGAAATGTTTTTCATGGTTGTATTGGTTTCTTCATCAAGTATAGGGAACCCAAAAGAGCTTCCTATTCTACCTCTTCCTCCATCTGCACTTCTACCTCCTTCTCCTCTTCCTCCTTCTCCTCTACCTCTACCTCTACCTCCTCCAAATAATGTATGTTCTCCATTAACAACTCCTCCTCCTCCTTCTTATGCCATGGTTGACTCTCTTGTGGAAGTAGAAAGGTTTGTGTCCCTAATAGGAGTCTTTAGATCTTCTTCTATAGCAGGTTCAGTGGATGAAGTGGAAGGTTTCTCTAATGGAATAGGTGACCTTAGATCTTCTAGAAGTCCAGGATCAGTAAAGGATGGAAGATGGATTTGAGTTGAAGGTGTACTAGTTCTAGGTCTAGATGAAACAAGTGGTGTTCTAGAAATCAAAATTCTACCTCTGCTGCTTATAAATCTTTCCCTTGAATCTCTCTCCCTACGCATAAAATTGTTTTTGGATGCTAAGAAACAAAGGTTACCTAGTTTTCACTTCCCCGGCAACGGTGCCAAAATGTTGGGTCTCAATCTAGCCTCCTAAACTGAGCTCATTTAATTGTCAACCAGGATTTGTAAACTGTTGAAGTGAAGTGTACCATATGTACCTAGGTGCTTGTTTCCTAATGCGTTGTGTGTAGTGTTTTGTGATGTTTTTGGTATTTTGTGATGATTTATGATGTTTTTGGTCTTTTGTGATGATTTATGATGTTTTTGGTCTTTTGTGATGATTTTTATGTTCACAATGAAAATGTCTAGAAAAAAAAAACTAATAGAAAGGAGTTGGTGGTCAAAACAGAGTTAAGCCTAATGTATGGAATGGAAAATGCAATTGGAAACACTGAAGCAGAATCTAAACTATGACTAAATAAAAGCAAAAGCTTGATAATGACTTTTTAGGCAAATGACACAAACTAATCTTGGGAAATGATCACTAAATATGCAAATCCTCTAACTAAACAGTTAAACATTAATCTTACCATGATGCAACATTTTGTTCTAAGCTCTTCTATTCTATGACTAATTCCTAGTTCTGTTAATTTAATAGTGAATATCCATGAGAACCTTTACTCAAGGTGAACGTGGTTTTCTTTTAGTAGTTTCTTTTGAGGGAAAGAGAGTTAAATTTATAAAATGATAGGGGAGATTCTGCCAATAATTCTAGAACCAGCATAGTGATGTTATCTTCTGTTCATGTGGTTATAGATCAATTATGGATTTCAGAACAAGAAGAAGTTTGTGAATAATGAAGGTTGTCTTGTTAATCCTAACAACTGAAGTAATTTATTGTGCAATGGAAGACAATTTGAATATGAAGTGCAAGTGAAATGAGTTAATCTAAGAATGAACCTAAGATGCCACTAATCTAGAACAATGCTGAACTATAAGTCATCATCAAACTTGAAACAAAGTAACTGAACATGAATTAAATGCAATGAAACTCCGGAGTATTCTAACTATACTAACATGCATTATTCTATGAAGTTACACAATCTGTTTGTTCATCATTAGTGATATTTTGGAAGAGTTCCTTCTTTTGGAAGAGGTAGAACAATTCTGACTATGTAATTGAGTGCAATTGTAAGCAAATGGACTGAAAGAAAATGAAAAACTAAGTTATCACATCCATACCCTACTCGTCATTATGATGTCTTGGGCAAGCGTTTAAGAGCAAGAACAGAGATGATACTTAGTACAAACACACAACTAAATCATTCATTATCATGGTCATGTCTTGAACTTCTTAAGAATTTCTTGGAAGAGTTTCTTCTTGTGGAAGAGTGATTAGAACAAGTGTAACTGTGATAGTGAATAGCAAAAAAAAACTACAACTAAATCCTACAGTACTATAGCTATTCATCATTCATCATTATAATCTATTGGGAGAGTGTCTTCTTGTGGAAGAGCTAGAATGAATATAACTACAGTAGCTAGTTAAAACAACTATAAATTCAACTCCTAATCCTACAATACTATAGTCATTCAACATTCATCATTTTAATCTGTTGGAAAAGTGTCTTCTTATGGAAGAGCTAGAATGAATACGACTACAGTAGCTAAAAAAAACGACTACCAATTCAAATGCAAAACGTAAAGGCAGCTAGGAAAACTTATCTAATTTACGCAAAATAAATCCGTGCAAGAGGCAGGGGCCCTCTACCACTTGACGACATTCAACTCCAAATTAAATCACGCCTTCAAAATAACTTTGTCTACTCCATTAACGATGCAATAGTTTGAACATAACACTCTGCGTTTTTAGGAATGTAACACAGAGTTTAAACAAAATCTAGCAGCAAATCTAACATAAAATCTCCAACATAGCTCTCGGTCTCCCAAGAGTTTATAAAGAAAATGCACGTAACAATAATTACAATAATTCAGGAACACTGTCTTTCCTTATCCAAATCACGTTAGGATTCTTTGAAGTGGCTACGTGAAGAAGAAAAGACATCTGGACTGAGACAGTCCTAATAGGAGTCTTCCTTCCTAAATGTGTTCCCCACGTTCAAAACCATACCCAGAATTCATTTCTTCCTCCATGATGAGCAACGAACCATGTAGACATGACGTGGATCATGCTCGTATGCGGTTTTTTTCAAGAGGCCACCTGGAACATACTCAAACATGAAGGCAGCTGCAGAATCGCCGGTTAGCTACGGAATGTCTGCATTCTGCAGCTAGTTCCGGTCAAAATGCTTAACAATGGAAAAAATCACAAAATTCAACAAGTCAGTCATGTAAATCATTCTATAAGTAATTTTAACTATATTTATTGATCAATTGGGTCTAAGATAGAAATGGACAAGGGAAAATGAGGTAAAATGAGGTGAAGGAAAGCACAAATTTGAGGCTCAACACAACTCTCCTTAACGTCTGCACCACACTACCATCATTTGTGGTATCGAAGCGGTCTTGGAGAATTTTGATCTTGAGCAAGCTTTCAAAGGTGAGGAAAAAGAAATCAATATGGCTGTCATAATTGGTAGAGGGAGGTGGTCTTGTGAAGGGGTCTTGTGAAGAGAAGAGGTAGACTAGTTGCAATTGTTTGAAGTACTACAGAGACCATCACAGCCCGATTCAAACGGATTAGAGACAATAGAAACGGGTTTCCAACGAGAGAGATCTTGAAGATGTCGGTGAACCGAAAGTGAAGAAGAAGAAGAAGAAAATGTTGAGCTTACTCCTAATATGAGATTATTTAAATCAGTTTTAGGATCTACATCCAAGCCTAGACTTGAAGTATCAACTTTTGCAAGAGGATTGAATCCAGAAGAGTTGATAGATTGGATCAATGAAATGAATAAATTCTTTGATTATGAAGAGATGGGTGAAGAAAAGAGAGTTAAGTTTGTTGTCACAAGGTTGAAAGGACATGCAGCACTTTGGTGGGATGGAGTGCAAGTTGAAAGAAGAAGAGTTGGTAAGCATCCAATCAAGAATTGGAACAGAATGGTTGCAAAGTTGAGAGGTAAGTTTTTGCCTAGTGATTATCAGCTTTCATTATTTATACAAATGCAGAATCTTAGACAGAGATTAATGACAGTAAAATAATACACAGAAGAATTTTACAAAGTGAGCATAAGAGCACGACAAATTCAAGATACAACATAGAATATTTCTAGGTACATAAATGGTCTCAGAATGGATATTCAAGATGAGATAAGTATATTGTCTCCTAAAACAGTAGAAGAGGCTTACCAGATGGCCTTAAAAGCTAAAGAAAAAATCATAAGAAAGCAATATGCCGAAGGAAGAGGTACTTTCTGAGGAAGAGGAAGTCAAGGTGGTAGAGGAAGATCTACAGCACCAAGAGATGGAGCTAGCAGTAGCTCACCTCAGTATGCACCCACAGAAGGTGATACAAGTGGCAGAAGAAGTCCTTATAGAGGAAGAGGAAGAGGAGGCAGAAACATAGGAAGAGAATTCAGATGTTACAAATGTAAAAAATTAGGACATAGAGCCTATGAGTGTCCAGAGAATGTGGGGACAAACCAGAGAAATGCAATTGTTGCTCAGACTGAAGAAGAAGCAGCAAAGTTGCCTGAAACAGAGAAAGAAATTGTGCCAGAGAAAGGATAATCTTTGGTGGTTAACAAGGTTTTGTTAAAACAAACAAAGGAAGTTGCTGAACCAACACAGAGAAAGACTTTGTTCAGATGTGTGTGAAAAGTTCAAGGGAAATGCTATCAATTGGTAATTGATAGTGACAGTACAGATAATTTGGTCTCTACAGAGGTGATAGAGAAGTTGAAATTGAAGACAAGGGAACATCTAACACCCTACAAGGTGTCATGGCTTCAGAAGGGACATCAACTGATAGTAAAGGAACAATGTGAAATAGAATTGCAAATGGGCAGTTACAAAGATAAAATCATGTGTGATGTGATGCCTATGGATGTGTGTCACATATTGCTGGGTAGACCTTGGCAGTATGACAGAGCAGCAGTACATGATGGAAAGAGAAACACTTACAAGTTTTTCAAAGATGGTATGAATCAAACATTGTTACCTATGGAAGAAGAAGATGCATCAAGTAAAAAGTATGATCCAAAGGCTTTATTGTTGAGTGGAAAAGAATACTTGCAACAGATTGAAGATGATGAGGTAAATTTTGCTTTAGTTTGCAAACCTAAGGTAGTATTTACTTCTACTAAAATTTCTGATTTGCCAATTGAAATTCAAGAAATGTTGGAGAGTTATTGTGATATTATTGTGGATGATTTGCCTGATGAATTACCACCTGTAAGAAGAATCAACCATCAGATAGATTTGATTCCAGGATCAAATTTTCCAAACAAAGCAGCTTACAGAATGACTCCTACAGAAAATGAAGAAATCAGAAAGCAAGTGCAGGTATTGGTTGACAAAGGTTTGATCAGAGAAAGTTTGAGTCCTTGTGCAGTACCTACAGTATTAAGTCCGAATAAAGATGGAGGTTGGAGAATGTGCACTGATTCAAGAGAAATCAACAAGATAACAATCAGGTATAGATTTCCTTTACCTAGAATTGAAGATTTGATGGATTGTTTGAGTGGAGCAAGATATTTTTCAAAACTAGATTTGAAAAGTGGGTATCATCAAATTAGGATAAGGGAAGGTGATGAATGGAAAACAACCTTTAAAACAAATGAGGGATTGTATGAATGGATGGTAATGCCTTTTGGTTTATCAAATGCACCTAGCACATTTATGAGGCTTATGAATGAAGTATTAAAGGAATTTATTGGTAAATTTGCAATAGTATATCTGGATGATATATTAATTTACAACAAAACAAAAGAAGAACACCTGAGACATCTTAATTATGTCTTAAGGAAGTTACATCAAGAGAAGTTACTGGTAAATTTAAAGAAATGTTCATTCATGAAAGAAGAATTGGTATATCTAGGTTTTGTTGTTTCTGCTGAAGGATTAAAAATGGATCCAGAGAAGATAAAGGCAATTGTGGAGTGGCCTTCACCTAAAAATGTTTTTGAGGTAAGAATTTTTCACGGTCTTGCTAGTTTTTATAGAAAATTCATAAGGAATTTTAGTAAGATCAATGCACCTATCATTGAAACCATAAAGAAGGACAAACAACCATTCAAGTGGACTGCTGAAGCTGAAAGGAATTTTCAGTTCTTGAAGCAAAAGATAACTGAGAAACTTGTCTTAGTTTTGCCTGATTTTAATAAACCATTTCAAGTAAAATGTGATGCCAGTGGGGAAGCTATTGGAGCTGTATTAAGTCAAGAAGATAGACCTGTAGCATATTTCAGTGAGAAGCTGAATGAGACAAGGAGGAAGTACTCTTCTTATGACAAGGAATTTTATGCAATTGTACAGTCATTGAAGAAGTGGAGACATTATTTAATGTCTAAAGAATTTGTGCTATATTCAGATAATCATGCTTTACAGTATATTATGCAACAACCTAAATTGAATCAAAAACATGAAAAATGGGTTGAATATCTTCAAAGTTTTAACTTTGTATTGAAGCATATAAGTGGTCAAGCAAACAAGGTAGCTGATGCCTTGAGTAGGAAAAGCATTCTTGTTCAAGAAAGTCAAATTGAAGTGTTAGGTTTTGATTTTCTTAAAGAACTCTATAAAACAGATTTGGATTTCAAAGAAGCATTTGAAGCATGTTGTAATCCTATTTTGATAGACAGAAGTCAGTGGTTAGATTATTTCTTGCAAGAGGGTTTATTGTTCAAAAGAAATCAGTTGTGCATACCAAATTGTTCTATGAGAGAAAATTTAATCAGGGAGAAACATAGTGGTGGACTTGCTGGACATTTTGGCGTTGATAAGACTTATGAGCAACTAAGTCATTTTTATTTTTTGCCAAAGATGAGATATGAAGTGGAAAAGTATGTGAAGAATTGTAAAATTTGTCAATATGCAAAAGGGAAAAGTCAAAATGCAGGTTTGTACATTCCATTACCTATTCCAAACAGACCTTGGGATATGGTAAGTATGGATTTTGTTTTAGGATTGCCTAAGACACAGAGAGGAAATGATGCAATTTATGTTGTAGTTGACATATTTTCAAAAATGGCACATTTTATTCCATGTTATAAAACCAGTGATGCTACTCATGTTGCCAATTTGTTTTTCAAGGAGATTGTCAGATTACATGGGTTACCTAAAAGTATTATCTCTGATAGAGACACCAGATTTGTTGGTAATTTTTGGAGGACATTGTGGAAGAAGCTTGGTACTAAACTAAGTTTCAGCTCAGCTTCGCACCCTCAAACTAATGGGAAGACTAAAGTAGTGAACATGAGTTTGGGTAATCTTTTGAGAAGTCTTGCAGGAGAACATCCTAAATAGTGGGATCATATTTTACCACAGGAAGAGTATGCATATAATGATTCACCTAACTGAAGTACAGGATAGAGTCCATTCCATTTAGTTTATGGAATGCACCCAAGTGGAGTATCTCAATTGAGGAACTTTGGAAAAGAAGAAATGAAAAGTACTGAAGGAGAGGAGTTTGCTTTAAAAATTTAAGCAATACATGAACATGTAAAGCAACAGCTACAAGACAGCATTATCAAGTACAAGAACCGAGCATATTTGAGCAAAAGAGAAGTTAATTTTGAAGTTGGTGATTTGGTTTTAGCACACTTAAGAAAAGAAATATTTCCAAAGAGGAAGTATAACAAGTTAAAATTCAAAAAGATAGGACCATGCAGGATATTGAGAAAATTTTCTGCAAATGCTTATGAAATTGAATTACCGTCTGATATTGGAATATATCTAATATTCAATGTTGCTGATTTGTACAGATATGAAGATGGTGGCATAGATCACAAACTAGAAGACAGAGAAAAGATTGACTAGGTAAAATAGTTACCCACAGCAAAGACATTACAGCCAGAGAGGATCTTAGACAAGAAAGTGTTTAATAAAATGAGGGGATAGGAGTATTTTCAATATTTGATCAAGTGGAGGGATCAACCAATTGAGGATGCTTCCTAGATGACAAAAACCATGCTGCAAAAATTGGGCAGTTATGTGGCTGAGCTCATGGACAGGAGCCCATGAAGATTTTTTTCCTCAGGAGTCTGATGTAGGAGCATGAGGCTTAGAGACAAAAGGCTTCATTAATTATTCCAAAAATACACAAAAAAAAAATTACAAGCAAAGGTGTTGGTACCTTTAGCTGTCAATTTACAGTTTTATTAGATAGGTTTGAACTAGTATCTAGGAGGATTGAACAGTTTTAGACTAGATTCAGCATATTTAGCTTTCAGTTGAAAGATTTAGGGAAGATATTATGTAATTGGGATTTTGTCTAAATTAGGAGAATTCGATCCTCAAGAAGAGGTCGACTGTTATGTAAAAACCTATAAATGTAACCTCTGAGAAGGAGGAAATTGAATTTGGATGACAGAAGATCTAATCGAGAGGGTTTCGCCTCTGAGTTAATAAAATTTGCAGAATTTATTTATCTGTTGTTGCTTGGCAAATTCCCGGAGGGTTTCATCTCTTCAAATCCATTGGATTTATGAATTCTGTGTATAAATCGAGAGTGATTAGCTTCTGTGTGAAGGAAAAATTAAGTATATTAAACTTATGTATAAAGGGTTCAGAGGAATTGAAGAAAGTCTGGGTTCTTTGTTTGAGAGCGGATATTGATAATCGATTATATTTGTTGAGACACAGAGCGGAAAAGGGAGGTTTCCAGAGGAGCGAAGTTAGAAGATAAACCAGCGAAAATCCGTGTCAAACGCGACCGAAAAATGAAAATTTGAAGGTTAAGTGGTTTTGGAGAAAACCAGTCACTGTGTTCGCATAGCTTTTGGTGTGCGATTGGTTTTATTTCAATCGAACGCGATCGAATAAGATTGTGACACGTCACAGGCGTTAAACCGCCAGTTTCGCGTGACTTTTGAGTGATAAAGTACGGGGGTTGATTGAATGCGATAGTCGTTCGATCATTTGCATTGGAGATCCAACAATGATCGTGTGGAAAGTTGCTCGGAGGTTTAAAAAGGTATGGACCCAATGGAATTTATTCAATAAAGTTTTATTAAATTGTTTTGAAATCCGAAACTCCATTTCTGAAAGGTTTAACATTGGTTAATGGTGAATTATTCTCGTTATGAATGGATAAAGGGACTTTTGCTTCCGCAAGTCCTTTTATTAGTTTAATAAACAAATTTAATAAAGTTTGATGACCGAGAGTGGAAACAAAGACCGTAAACTAATTCCTCCCGAATTAGAAAGCATTATAGCTAGATTTGGAATGCATCTCTCCTTAACGCTCGCACCCACATGCCATCAACATCATTATAAAGCGGAAAATTAGTTGACTATGGTTGATTACGGTTAACAATATTGATTATGTTCAAACATTAACGTAACAATATTTTTATGATATTGTCAAATTTTGACCACTATTACATTAATGTTATATTAATGGTTGTCAACCATGGTTGATGTTACATTAAATGTTACATAAATATTACTTTAATGGTTACATTAATGTTACATTGTTGAACAAGGTTGACCATGTTTAAACTTTCTTGATCATGTTCGAACATGATTCACTATGGTTAAATATGGTCAAGTTATGGTTGACCATGAATATGGAATTCCATGCTTTCCATGGTTGACTATGAATAAACATAGTAGACCATTTTATTATATAAAGTTATTTAAGTTAAAGTTGTTAGTTTTAATGACTATCCCCATGTTGACTATGGGTATAATGCCTATGGTTGACTTTGATCAAATGTGATGCCCTTGTTGACCATGGTCAACTATCTTAACCATGTTGATGATGTTGACCATGGTCAACCATCTTAACCATGTTGATGATGTTTATCATTACTGACTATGGTATGGACATGTTTGAGCTCAATTGAACATGGTTGGACATTTTGACCATGTTGACCATAGTTGACCTTATTGTCTATGATTGGCTATGCTTGACTGCATATGACCATGGTCGATCATGTTTAACCTCACACAACTAAGGGAAAATCATTGTTGACTTAGTTAAACATGCATGGCATTACAACATTGTTCATTACATTGCAATAATGTTTGTTGTTCTCCATATTGCGATCATGTTTACTATTTGCTGTGTTGCAACATTATTTATTGTTTGTCACATTGCAACAGTGTATGTTGTTGGTTATATTGTGATGATGTTTTTTTCGTCACATCACAACGATGGTTATTGTTCATCACATTGCGACATCATTCATTACGATGATATTTATTTTCATCATATTGTGATGTTGTTTATCATTCATCACATTACAATGATGTTTATTAAAATAATTAAATAACAATTAAAAAAACTATACTTATATATATTATATTATCAAGATTTGATTTTATATGATTTAATGTTAGGTAAAAAAATATTTATAAATTAAAATAATTTTAGATTAATTTTAAACTTTTTATAAAATTATCTAAAAATTTATAAAAATAAATTCAATAAATTATAAATGTATTTTTAATATAAAACTATTTAAAAATTTATAAAATTATTTTTAATAAATTAAAAAAAAAACAAATTCATTTCAAATTATTATTATAATTTTAATAATAATACAAATAATAATTTAAATTTAAAATAAAAATGTAATTTTCATTCTATATCCTAATAAACTGCAACTCATTCTATACCCTAATAATTGCAATTGCAGTTTATTGTTGGATGAGAAAACCAACTAATTGTTTTACTCCGGCTTGAGTTGGAGACCCAATTGCAGTTTGAATTTAAACGTAGTGAAAAATGTTTATATAAAAAATAATAACGTAGTGAATTTCGGTTTGAATTTAAAAGAAGTGATTAACCTTTATAACAACGGTAATACTCCTACTCCAATCAGATAAGAAGACGATTAAATAAGATGTATTTATCATTTTTAAAATTTGCCTCAACAAAATAAATTTATAATTTTGACATGGTTTAGATAGAGAAATTCATGTAATTTTACATCGGTAAAAGATGGTAGTATGAAACTATGTAGTTCTCTTTATTAATAAGATACTTTTCAGATATCATTTTTGGGATTCAACTGTGTTAAGTAAGTTTTTCATGTATCACCATTTACATGAGAGGTAGTTGTAACTGACTAGTTTCTCATGATTTTGGAATATTCCACTTGGCACTCATTGCATTGGGCGATGCTCATAGGGGTGAAGAATTGGGATTGAAACTAGTGAAATGAATCACATAACGTTAATCATCACTTCTAGGGCTTGCACCCAGTAACAAGGACTTAGGAGGTCACCCATCCCATAACTTCTCTAGCTCAAGCGCACTTAACTGTGGAGTTTTTCCCATAATCAAGCCCACTTAGCTTGCTACCCCATTTGCAAAACCTTAGCAAAGTATTGTGCCTCATGAACCATTCAATTAGAGCTCCCTTTTACTCTTTGTATTTTAAGTATGAGGGATATCCGCAGTGATATCATTTTTGGGATTCAACTGTGTTAAGTAAGTCATTCATGTATGACCATTTCCATGAGAGGTAGTCGTAACTGACTAATTTCTCATGATTTTTTAATAATGAAAATTTTCATACATAAATGACTTAACACGGTTGAATCCCAAAAATGATATCTAATATAATGCACTG
Organism: Pinus albicaulis; assembly: GCA_034641835.2. Taxonomy (NCBI): domain Eukaryota; kingdom Viridiplantae; phylum Streptophyta; class Pinopsida; order Pinales; family Pinaceae; genus Pinus; species Pinus albicaulis. The sequence continues at coordinate 88,695,469 of CM076576.1, forward strand.
CGGAAACCCCTCATACTTAAAATACAAGGAGTAAAAGTGAGCTCTACTTGAATGGTTCATAAGGAACAATACTTGTTAAGGTTTTTCAAATGGGGTAGAAATATAAGTGGGCTTGATTGTGGGGAAAATTCCACAGTTAAGCGCGCTTGAACCAGAGGAGTTCTGGGATGGCTGACCTCCCAAGAAGTCATGGTTACTGGATGCAAGCCCTGGAAGTGATGATTGACACTATGTGAATCATTTCAGTAGTTTCAATCCCACTTCTTCACCCCTGTGAGCATCACCCGATGCAATAAGTCCTAAGTGGACTATTCAAAAATCATGAGAAATTAGTCATTTATGACTACCTCTCATGGAAATGGCCATACATGAATGACTTACTTAACGCAGTTGAATCCAAAAAATGATATCTAATATAATGCACTACGGAAACCCCTCATAATTAAGATACTTTTCAGTTTCAATCACAATTACGATAAATAGGATATTGATTCCACTTTGAAACATGATTATAAGTAGGCCTAGAGTAGTGGTTCAAGTAGATCTAGAAATTCAATTACCCAACGTTGCTTATTTGGTGTGTCATTAGGAATAAAGCTCTCACTTGGGACAATATTCAAAATGATGCAAAGCAAGCCTGAGATGGTGCATACTATATAAAAATATTGAGGAAACAAGTTAACACTTGTTTTTTCTTTTCACTTTTATCTTGAGTATTTTGGAAAAGGTCAAGCAGGCTTTGGGAGTTAATTTGGAGTGGAGAGATCGTAATTTTGGGGTGGTATGAAAATCTTGGTGGGACCTAGCTCGGGACAATTTTCACAAAAAACATTCATTAAGGGAATTTCGAGGTATAAAATAAGCTTCCTAAGGAAATTATAAAAAAATAATAGAAATAATAAAATAAGATTATATTACATCATCAAATTTTAAAGGGAAAAAAGAAAAAACTACTTTTTCAACTCATATTTTCAACTTATCTCCCTATGGGTTTACTTAGATTTTAAATGGGAATACTCGTTAGATGTGTAATTTGATTCCTCATTCAAGGAGTACTAATGTTGCATACTTTCGATGGATCCTGCTACACGAAAAATGAGATCACATTTTTTGTGTATTTCTCATTTTTTTTATAGTAGGCTCCATCAAAAGTATGCAACATAGGTACTCCTTAGATTAAGAATTAAAATTTTCACCCAATGAGTACTCCCGCTCAAAATTTGAGTAAAACCTTAGGGAGATAAGTTAAAAATACAAGTTGAAAAAATTATTTTATTATTTTATTATTTTTTAAGCTTTTTACTTTGTTATCCCAAAAATTGTGAATCATACCCCATGGTTAACATCATTATCTTGAATCTTATTGGTTCTTATAAAGTTAATTTTTGTTGTACATTTTTGTTAGGAAGCCCATTTTAGACCTCAAAAGTTCTGTAATGCCTCTTCTTTTATGTTGGGGAGTCTAGTTAGCTAGGAACAAGGAAATTTTGAATGATCAAGTCTCAACACCAATCCCCATTGCATCAGAAATTACAATGATTTACTCTCTAATTCCAATGAAGGAATCAGGCTCAACCCCAAGAGTGTTAGTGGCGGAAAATATAAACTGTGAAATCCATTGGGCCTATTTCGACAGAGAATGCAATGAAAAAGGATGGTGTAGTGGACGGATAGTTCTTCACCTCAACATGTCACATCACCTAAAATCAAAAATAGGTTTGGGAAGGGGGACAAATAACTTCGCAGAGATTCTAACCCTTAATTTACTTATTTGTTGGGCTCTAGAGATTGGATACAATTCTTTACAAATATTTTGCGACACTCTAAATGTGATAAATTGATTCAACACTTTCTAGATATTGCACAACCATATTTTCCTCCCTCTTTTAGAAAAAATATTACAACTAAAATCATCTTTTGATTTTGCTTCTTATTATGGCATATGCAGGGAAAGCAATGGAGACACATACACCTTATCTTAAGAGGGTGTTAGACACGTTCAAAGATCTTAAAAAATCAATGAATCCAGAGAGGAGATAAATCACTTGTCTCTATATACGTTGTTTGCATAGTAGCAAGTACTACTAGAGTCATATGTTTATAGTAGGAATTTTGTTTTTTTTCATGACTATTGGACAAACTTATCTCTTTGTTTTGTGCTAGAGATTTAATTTCTTTATACCCAAGTTTTGATTTCTGTTCTATGTGTTGCCGTATGGTGGTCTCCTTAAAACATGTACTTATATAACTTTTTATAAATCTTAATAAATGGTTACAATTTTTTTGCGGAGAAATAAAAATAAAAAATTATGATTTATATTAATTTTAACAATTTTATACCTAATAAAATATTTTTAATCATAACCATTATTCCCAGCGACACAATTTTGTAAAAAATCTAATTATAATTTGTTTATATTGGTCATTAGTCGACAACATGTAGTCATCATTCTCTAACCAGCCTTGATTGTCCCGGTGATATTGTTCGGGTCACGCCTCAAAGTTTCATAAGAATGAATGGATATGCCACCACTAGTATTAATCTCAGACCATTCAATTTCTCTCGCATTTAATGAATAATTTTGAGCAGGTGTAACAGAAATTGAGATTAACAATAGTCATGGTACAGGGATAAGATTCAAAGGATTTGTCGTCATCTTCATCCACACTGAACTTGTGCACAAATAACTTCGTTAACTTTAGTTTCTTTTTTTTCAGAAGAAAAAAATGTTGTTATATATTAATATAAGCAGTACATTAGCGAGATCATCTCAAGCTGTTAGACCTAACAGCGAGATACAACCATTGACGTCCAAAAGATAATGCGTTGCTCCCAGAAGAGAAGAGCAGGAAATGTAAATTAGGCCACCACATATCAGAACATATTGTGTCCATAACAAAAATGCTCAGCTCATGTAGTGAGCAAGAGAGGCAAAGTGGAGAATGATTCAATAGATAAGACAAAAGATATAAACAGAATATGAGATACCCCAGAGTTATAAGCTGAGAAAAACAATTGCTTGTTGATCGCAGCTGCGGGATGATGAACAATTTCGTTCCATAGTGGCCTATCAGAAATGTGTGGATCAGAAAGCTATATGAAGGACAGGAATGGAAGATTGATGCATATAGCTTATATGTGAAAAAATTATGCAAAAAATATTGTTCGATGAACAGACAGAACATAAGAAGCAGTGCATTTCTCCTGTATGGTTCGAGCCGGCTCGCTTGCAATTGAAGGCACACTCGCTTGTAGAAATCCCATTGAAACCGGCACGCATGAGATATGGAGCCATCTGATATTAAAATGATCCTGGCACGGTTGTAGTTGTACAAAATCCGGCTCGCTTGTTGGAGTTGTTAGAGATGATTGCATAAATATATGCCGGTCCATATGAATGCAGAGTCACCTGTAATTATAAAAGTCGGCTCTCCTGATCATTCTTTTCCACGCTCGCTTGTAAAAGTAGAAATTGAAAATCCTGCATAGAAAAGACCTTTGCCACAAAAAGTTCTTAACAAAAAGCACAAAAACCACTTATAAATCCGCATTAAGGAATCGCAATATCAGATTGCCATAAAAGAGAGCCATCTCTATACAGCTGAACCTGCATGACGCAAAAATCAGAATTTAAACCCTTCTTGGATAGACCATTGGCCCTAGTATTGTTTTCCCTATATATGTGACAGATAGATGGCCTATTAAGAATAGAGCATAACCGCCAAGCTCGAAGTACCCAGCCATGAAGTCCAGGAGGGATCATAGCCTCAGGATTTGTGATCCATCCAATAGCAGTCTTTGAATCGCCATATACATGAATATCGTTCAGCTGTAAATAGATAGCAAAACGCATACCTCCCCATAGAGCTATGATTTCCGCTTTGTTGTTGGTTCCATGTCCAGCATTCCAGTGAATATGAACCCTTTCCCTTTGTGATATCTTGATCCATGTGCCACACCCCATAACACCTTCCATGCAAGCGCCATCAAAATAAACAGCCAGGATAGCCACTTCATGTGGCCTGATGCGTATGGAACAGTCCATAATAGACATAATCTTCGTAGGGCGGTCCTCCATCCATTTGAGAATTGCAGAGAAAATACAAGGAATCTGAAAGGGAACATTTTCAAAGATAAATTTGTTTCTTCCGAGCCATACCTCCCATATAAAGAAAAAAGGCAGTGATCTGAATTTTCCTTTTAACTTGTCCCATTCCGTTGCCGCTGACATGAAGTCATTCAGAGACCATGATGGGCCCATAAAATGGACAGAGAAGAGCCTCCATAATTTTACTATAATAGGACATCTTAAGAACAAATGTTCGGTGGATTCAAAATCCGCACAACAAATATGATATCTGAATGGGCCAGAATAGCCCCTCTTCAACAAATTATTTCCAGTAAGGACCTTGTCTTTCCATACCAACCAGCCAAAGAGCACGATCTTTGTGGGGATATTCCTCCGCCAGAACATATAGAAGGATCTATTAATCTACCCCTGATATGATTCCATGTTAAGTCCCCTGTATATATCTTTGACAACCGAGACTCCATCCTTCGTGGAACCATCCTAGACTACCACATCACCTCCGGAATCCCAGCAGAAACCCACAGCTCGAAATATGTCTCTTAGAGCCTCCCATTTATCATCCTCCGGTTCTCTCAAATCCATTTGAATAGCAGATTTAAATATAGGAGCCCCATAGGACCATACATGAACTGTCTGTGCTAGATAAATAATACCCCGGTGGGCTAACCTGTGTATGAGTTGCGGAGAAGGGCCTGCATGTGGGGGAAAACCAATTAACTTATTGAAAGAAAATGGGATATGTCCTCCATCCCGGAAGAGCCAAGCCATTCTATCCTCCATATGAGTGATAACCTTCTTGAAGCTGCACCAAATGACAGAAATGCAACGAGGATGTGAAAATTGCAAAGTAAGGATTTGTTGTAAAACGTCACCCTCTGTGTATTTACATCTGATAACATTGTTCCAAACGCCATCACCACCAATAGCTCTCCAAAATGACTTAATGAGTAGTGCCTTATTGAAGTTCCTCGTGTCAAGTATACCCCATCCGTCATGATCCTTTGGCTTGCAAAGACTCTGTAGTTTGCAGAGATGTATTTTGTGTGGCATCTACGCATCGCCCCATAGAAACTTTGCAATAATGGAATTGATCATATTAATAATACCGTCTGGAAAGTAATATATATGTCCCCAATATACCATCATCTGAGAGAGAAAAACTTGAATCATAATGAGCCTACCCCCCATAGAAAACCACCTGTGTGTCCATCTGAAAATCCTCCTTCTAAATTTGTCAATGAGCCACATCCAGTCCCGGATCTTGTAACCACATGGTTTAATATTAAAACCCAGATATGTGAAACCGACAGAGGCTTCTCTTAACTCAACACCCATAATATCTGCGATGAAAGCCAGCTCCCTTTGGTCTCCATGTTCATATATGATAAAAGATTTGTTCTTGTTGATGGCCAACCCGGTAGCCGATTCAAAGCATGTAAAAATAAGATGTACGTAGAACCAATGGTTCCGGTGGATATGAACAAATAATAACATATCATCAACGAATAAGGAGTGCGTGCAAGTGACCGTATTGGAGAAAGAGAAACCCACTGTATGTCCCTGTTGTACCGCCATATGTAGAAGACAACTGAATCCATCCATAATTAAAATGAAGATTAATGGAGACAACGCACAGCCTTGTCTGAGTCCACGACCAGCAGCAAAAAAGGTTGTAGGAACACCATTAATGATGACCGCATAATTGACAGTGGTAATACAAGACATAATCCACCTTATAATTCGAATGAGGAGCCCAACCTTCATGAGAACCAACCTGATATAAGCCCAATCAACAGAATCATAGGCTTTATGAATATCTACCTTCATCATGATGGCCTCCCTTTTTTCCATATGCATGGAATGCAAGAATTCTTGTGCAATTGCCGTGGCATCATGAATAGATCGTCCTTTTAGGAAACCATACTGTTCCTTTGAGATAAAGGTAGACAAAGTATCCTGTAACCGCTCTGCTATAATTTTTGATGTAATCTTATAGAGGACATTGCAAAGGGAAATCGGCCTGAAATCTGCAAAAGTTTGGGGATCATCCTTCTTTGGTATTAGAGCAATGAACGTGGAGTTGAGATTGGCCGGCATGTATCCCCGAATTCGGATTTGTTCAACCACCCGTGTTAATTCCTCGCCCATCAGATCAAAAAAATGGACAAAAAATTCCGCAGGCCACCCATCCGGCCCCGGATATTTATCTTTAGAGAAAGTTTTTAGGACCTTTAAAACTTCATTCCCTGTGATAACATTATCCAGTAAAGAAATTGCATCAGCATCAAAAAAACGAGGGATATGTTCCAGCAGCCATACCTGATTATCCTTATTTATCACCACAATAACATTAAATAATATTTAACGTCGCACAACTAATTTGTTTATTTTTTATAGCCAAGGTAATCGAAGCCATGGCCTTTACCGAACTACCTCAACGAACCGGAAACTATTACATTTTTTTTAAATGTAAAATAGTGATTTGTCGTCATCTTCATCCACGCTGAACTTGGCACAAAGAGCTTCCTAACTTTAGTTTGACAATAACATAAATAATATTTAACGGCACTTGCATCATTATTTTTTATTTCATAGATACTATCTTATTCACATGTTTTTCTAAATTATAATGTGGAAACTATTACACTTTCTATAAGCATATTTTTTCTCACATATTTTTGTTATTTGAAAATCAATGTGTCATGATGTTGTTAACGTATTTTTAAATTATATTTTATTTATTAAATAAAAATTTTAATAAAAGAATAAAAATACTATTTAGTGAAATGGTGTTGTGTTTTTTCTTGTATAAATATATTTTTTCAAAGATATTTTTATTATGAGACAGTCAATGTGTTCTTCATGTGTTTTTAAATTATATTTTATTTATTAAATAAAATATTTAATAAAAAAATTTAAATATTATTGAGTGAAATGGTGTTTTGTAGTTTCTTTGGATATTTGGAGTATTTCAATATTATTTTATAATATATTAAATATTTTTTTAAATGTTTATTTTATGTTTTAAAAAAATAGTTATTTAAAATAATTAAATTGTTTAAATGTTAAACAAGTCTAGATTTATCTTAACTTTGAAAATAAATCTAGATTTATTTTATCTAGGGATTTATCATACGTTGAGAGTGATCAAACCTCTTTTAAAGTAAAAATAAAATTGATCTCTCTCGAAGCTTGATAGATATGGGATAAAGCTAGATCTAGGCAAGTTTTTACATACACCTACCATATATAGGTTTGATCTATCTCTCCCTCCCTCTATTTCTCTCCCTTCCCTCCCACTGTACTCTCTCCCTCCCTCTCTCCTTCTCTCTGTCATGTGCTATCTCTCTTCTTTCCTCTCTTTCCATTTCTCTCCCACCTCCCTCTATCTCTCCACCCATTTCTCTCTCTCCACCCTCTAACTTTGTCATTGTCTCCCTCCCTCTCTCATTTTTTCTCTCCCCCTCTCTGCCCCCTCCATCTCTATGTATGCTTCTCTCTCTTCACTTTCTCTCCCTCTCTCCTCTCCTCTTTGTCTTCCCTCATCTCCTTTCTCCCTCTATCTCCCTCTCTCCCTTATCACTCCCTCTTTGTCTACCTCTATCTCTCCACGTCTTTGTTCCATCCTCCTCTCTCTCCCTCTCTCTCTCTCTCTCTCTAACTCTCAACTATGTCATTATCTCCCTCTATCTCTCCTTCTCCCTTCCCCTCTCCCCTCTTTCTCTCTTCACCCTATGTAATGAATGATATATGCAATGTCAAAAATATTTACTTTTTTATTTTTTATTGTGAAATGAGTTATATTTTTTGGGCATGTGGTATAGATAAGACATCGTATTGTAACAAAACCTATTTACAAATTAATAATATCCATGGTAAAGCAGGAGTGGATATCAATGCTTAAGACAAATTTTATATTGTAAGTATTAATTTTTTATGTGCTTATTAAGTAAATTTAAATATGGTTATTATTTTAGCATTGACCAATGAAAATCATAATGTTTAACTTTGAAAATAAATATATTATTTTCTATATTATTAAAAGATATAATTTTCAATCATTTTATTGGACTATAACTTATAGGGATTATTATCATCCTTTGTACAATATAATGTCACGTGGATAACTATCTTACATATTTTATGCCATAGTTTATGGATATGGTTGTACTATTCATGCATGATTTTTAGATATTTAGCATAATTTCTAACTTGAGTTGGAGGGGCTAAACTTCCCTGTAAAACAAAATTACAATATAACAAACTAAATTTTATTATTTTTATTACATTTAGCTTTTTATTATTAATTGAGCTAGTATTTAAATTTTTACACTACAACATCTCCATCATATTTAGACTCTATATTACTTTTAATTTTTTATTATTTTTTAATTAAGTCGATATATCAGTGTTAAATGTTAAACATTTACATCAACACAACTAACCCTAAACTAAGTTATAGAGTACCTCCGAACGCAATAATTAAATTATATGTTTTTTAAATATTTTTAAATATAATATAATATGTGATATAGTAAAAATAAATAAAAATTAAGAAAATAACAATCCCAATATCGTTCAATATCAAAAGACTATTTAAGGGCATTGTTACTTGAGTGATAATAATGTTGGCATTCACTAATTTTTATAGTGGCATGGCAATAATTTCTAGACATTTGACATGGTCGTAAAGATTATTCAACCCGTCATTATTATTTTAGAAAGGTTTAATTTCATTTTTCAATTAATAAATTTTTTTAATCAATTTAATGTAAAATAATGTACATAATTATCTATACAGGTAGTTATTTCACCAAACTCAACTACTATAATATGAGATTTTAACATCATACAAATGCATTAATAAGGTTGCTAGATATGCATAAACTTTATCCTAATTTTCTTTTGCATCAATGTTGGCATCATCATTTACATCAAATAGTGTTTTTATACTTGATGCCCAAATAGAATTGTAACAATCTACATCATCTTGCATCATGCTACTTCATTATGACCAACATTATTGTTAAATTTTCAACCTTCGGTTATAATTTGTGTCAATGTGACTCTTTATTTGCATTGTTATTATGACATGCTATGTATCTCGATGTTTGATACACCTTGCAGGGATAGTTTCATGCCTCATATGCCATCCGAGGGTTAAATGTAAGGGTCTTAGTATGTGGCTTCACTATGTAGGTTGGGTTTTGCGTACTTGGGTTAAATGTGGGTTGGGTCACTCCATGGTTATTGTGTGATCGTGACCATTTTAATTTCTTGTGTTTATAGATTAACATTGCAAAAGTGGTCGATGAATCACTAAGAGGTGAACTATGTATATGATATATTATTGGAAATATTTTGGAGAGTAGTAAATGGTGGAATTATATATTAGGTAAGAGAGTTGTCTCTAAAACTAACTTTTAATTAATGATCATAAAAAAACTCACAAATTTTCCAAATAATCACGTTTTTTATTCAAATATCAATAAATTTTGTTAATAAACCACTAAGAGGTGAAACCGTGCATATTGTATATTATCGGAAGTATTTTGAAGAGTACAAGCATAATTTATGTGAAGTGGAGGTGTACAATGACATGTTTTAAATCCTAAAAAATAATTCAAGTTCCTAAAATCTCTCATCTTCAGCTTAGTTTACTAGCATGATATGTTCACAATCTAATTTTTGGAAAGGAAAATTCAACTATTATAGTCATTTAGGTTAATTTTATTGTAACTATGGCTTCTTAAAATGAGTAGATCAAGATGTTAACTAATTACCGAATGACTTTGATTTGATAAATTTTTATTGGCTTTTTCAGGTTTTGGTTTTTTTTTTCTTAGTTTTATTTGGCGTCCACATATACAATTTAGAATAGCTTTTATATGAATGAAGAACCCTTTTTTATTGAAGTTGGATTAAAAAGGTATAGTATAGACTAAAAAATATAGATTTTGATTATCAATGTGTCAATATTAACATTTCTAATGTCGAAAATAAGACTTGGAAAGTGGCAATATTAGCTTTCAAAGTGTAAATTTTTATTCCAAATTTGTGAATAGTTTTGAATCCAAAAATTGAAATTTGTTATTCGAAGGGTTCATGATGCCATAAATTTGAAAGGAAGGGTTCATGAACTAGTAGCCAAACCAATAAATAGTCAATAGATTAAAGTTCTAGACAACAAGTGGACTAGGGCTATAGACTTTTGGCTTTTACAAGTGAAATAGAGTTACCTGGTAGAATTTTTTGAAGAATGTAGTGAATACTTCAGTAGCACAAAATAAAAGTTTCAGAATCACCCCAAGGATATTTTTTTGTTGGCATTTAATTGTGGATTAAGATGTTATTTTTGTAGAAGGGCTCGATGAGAATGGAGCATAATGGAATGGAGGAGTAAAACCCAATGTTGAGGATGGGGAGTGTGGGGGGGTAGGGGGCGGGAGGCCTGTTGAAGAGAAGGAAAAGAATAGGAAATAATACATAAAGAAGTAGAAATAATGGATCCAGAGTGGTAGAAGAAAATAAGTGAAGAGGGATTGTGGATTTTATAGGCTAGGAAAAGAGGTAAAGGAGAAATAAAAGAGGGATAAACAAAATGAAGCCAATGTATGAAGGAAATAGAGTGAGGAGAATTAGAAGTGTGAGAGCGGTGTAGGAAGGGAGAATTGGAAGCTTATCATAGGAAGGGACAACCAGAAGTGTATTGGAAGAAGAGGGCACTATAGGAATACCACATGATAGGAGTTCTAGGAATACCACATTATAGGAGTTCCAAGAGTGATTAAAGGTCATTAAAGACACACTAGGTGAAGATGATGGAGATACTAGAAATGGGTATGTAGGTGATAGACCGGAATCCTTATTGAAGTTAAGAGACATGATTGAGCTCAGTGAGACTGAAGAAGAGGATAGGGAGTATGCTAGGACAATAAGTAGTCAAGTATAAGATACTAGATAGGATGAAGAGATATTAGAGTTAGTAGGAAGGATCATGTAGTTAAGTTTGGAAGGATTTATTAGATTCATCAATGTAGGAGATCAAGTAAGAAAAATTGAACCCCCTCTTAGAACCACCACCCTTACATATTTTAACAAGTGTGAGTTTACAACAATTAGAATCTAATAGAATAGTAGGTGAAATTTCAAGTAGCCAAAAGAAAGGAAATTGGAGCAATTAGGTGAGAGTTTTGAAGCATCTGAGCTTAAGGTGCAAATATAAGTTGAGATTCCACAGTGGTTTTGTGAAAAGAAGTTCTAAAAAGAGAAGAAATCCATATGATGGGCACATCAGCCTGTTGGATAAATGGTGAAAGTTACCATGGAATTAGAAGGTTCTATAGTAAGGCTTCCATTTTTCATGGGGCAGAGAAATATTACACAAAGAAACAATAGTTCACATGTGAAACCATCTAGGTGGTGAAGTAGACTATTGACGGAAAATATAAAATTATAGAGTTAGAAAATAAATTAAGCGACGGAACTTTGACATGGTTTATGGAGTATAAGTTGATAGTTACCACGAGAAAGAATAGGTCACTTAAAAAGATAAAGTGATATTTTTCACAAAAATTTTAGAAACTAAAGTGATGTCCGTGTAGGTTTTATATACATCAACTAGTGGGTTGCATGATGGCATGCAACTATTTTGGAAGGAGGGAGATTATGAGTCTCCTATATGGTACCTTTTAACCCTCTAAAACCCTTCGTTTTTTCATACTAACACACTCATTTCCTATAAAACAACTATTTAGTAGTAACTAGCTCATTTCTTATCTAAAATGACAATCATAGATTATGTTTGGTTTTATTCTAACAATTTGTTATACATTCTGGATTCCTTATTATGACTTAAAATATGAATTTGTGTAAATCTTGTTTATAAATTATGGATTTCTTATGTCTTAAAATATGAATGTGTGTAAAGCTTGTTTATAAATTATGGATTTCTTATTATGTGTAAAAGTATGAATGAGTGCAAGGCTTATTTTTCAAGGTTAAATAAATGGGTTCCCTATTCATGGTTGAATAGGACCATTAAGATCATGATGAGAAATGGATGCAAGAAAATCAATACTCAAATTGATTCCTTTGATGTTTTGAACTAATTACTGATATAACATAATTTCATACCTATTTCAAGAAGATCATGGCCACTAGTTATGACATATATAAAAATGATATTACCCTTTATTCATTGGTATCGACATCCAACATCATGTGAGAGATATGAGCACATCCTCAAGCTTGTATTTTGGATTGTTTGAAATTATATTCAATCCTCTGTGAAGTGTAATGAGTATTCGAAGTTGATCAGATGCTTGTTCTAAAAAAAAATGATGAGGATAAGGGGAAACATTTTCTTTATACTTCATGGTAGTTTAGACTTAATTATGTGTTTTTTTTTTCATATTCCTAAAATGGAATTAGCCACTCAATATATTGTAAGGAGAATGAATCAATAATATCTAGCTAAAGGATAGATAATATAGGAGTCAATATATAAAACTATAAAAACATTGAAATATTCATTAATAGAAATAAAATGTTTGTGCTAGAAATTTGTGGAAGTGTTATATGTATTATTTTATTTTTTATGTAATAAGAACTAAGGAGGAGGGACCCACTCTACAGTTACTATATTACTAGCGTTTTCCTTGCATTAATGTATCTATATCTAATTTATATGAGTCTATATCTTATAGATTATTATTTTCTTTTAGCACATAATTAATCCTTGTCATATTATCTTTTGAAAATAGCATTAGAATTTAGCATTTTTATCAAGCATAATAAGATTAGCATTATATAAATTATTTCTTTCAAGCATAGTTACAAACAAAAAAATATTATGTGTAATCGTGTATATTTATTGATTCTACAAATAGTGATAGACTATGTTTAGAATTAAGACAATCATTTTCATTCTTATGCTATTATATTTGATGTCTATAGAATAAAATTTAGCTAAGAAGTTATTTTCATTGCATCCTTTGAATATTGTCATTAGGTCAACTTACATGACAATGAAGCCCTAAAATAGCCAATAAAATGTTCATTTCCTACATAAATGGTTCATAATTCCTCACTAGTATATAGGAGTTATTAGTCAAGATATAAGTAAATGCAATAGTTCTCTTGATTCGGTTGGATATCTATATAATATCACTCTCATTTTTGCCACAATTTATATGGAGGCACTAAAGAATATAATATATTTATTTTATACTAATAGAGTATACATAACATTTAGAAAAGGGCTATATCTTAGGAAAACTCCCAAATTTCCTTTTCACACCCTTCTAAAGGTGATGCATTAGGTCACATTAGGATGCTTGAGAAAAACTAAGAATAGTATCCATTAGGTATGCATTGCATCAAGATCAACCCATAACATTAACACCCTAGAAGAAGGATCAAGAAAAAATATTAAAATTATTTTTTCTCAAGAATTCCATCTAGAAATTTGCTTGAGGTAGCATTCAATATACTAGGTAGTACTCAGGAGGAATAATTTAAATTTTGTGATTTTATAGGTTATCCACCCTGTTAGTATGAATCCTTTGTTGAAGTGTACGAAAAAGGACCACTTTAGCTACGCATAACTAATAGCCCTAACAACAAATATGGCTGCCAATATCTTCAGATCTGCAGTTAGTTGATCAAGAAAAGAGCTGCAAAAAACCAGATCTATGCATAGAAAGACATTAAGCAGTAAAAAGAAGGGTTTGCTCCATATACCAATAGACAAGACAAGAACAATTTGTGAAAGAATTTTTGTATTAAGGGCACCTGGGAGGAAAACAAGAAGGCGTATCCAATTCTCCTCAATGGGATGGGTTCTTGGAAGTCCTCAGCACTTCAAATCTAGAATCTCTCTCTCTCTTGTTGGTGTAGAAAACCCACACAAAGAATAGAACTCAAAGGGAGCTCACACAGCAAATAGTGGAAAAATGTGACCAAGTGTATAGATCCAGAGTGATCTAATAGGCAACAAAAGGTGAAGAATGGTAGGAAAAACCCTCCTATTTATAACAAAATATTGGGTCATTCTAGATCTTGGTGCATGATTAAAATGATGTTAACCAAATCTAGATCCACCTTTTATGGAATATTTTATTATATTTGTTGGAGGGAAAGGGTCTTTGACTTGGGTCAAATCCCTTGATTAGTCAAAAATAAATAAATAAATGATTTATTTATCTTTTTAAGGAATTGGTTGGAAGATAATCAAATAAATAATGATTTATTTAATTATTTGTGGGTGATTTGGTCATATTTAACAAGGAATATTATCTAAATAAGATTTAAATAATTATTCCTAGAAATTAATAAGATAAATAAAGGTTTATCTAATTAATTTCTTTGTTTTGGGTTAAACATGACTAAGAATAATAATTTAATTATGATTTAATTAATTATTCCATAAGGAAAATCAAACAAATATAGGTTTGTTTAATATTTCCTTTTGGGGTTTCCTGTTTAGACCATAAACAACCTAATAAATGTGGTTTATTAAGTTATTTAACATAGTGAAGACAATTTTACTTAGGGTAAAATTGGTCATACATGGTGTACTTGGGTCCATCTAATGATAATAGGTTAGATGACCAAAAAATGGTGTAACAGATTGCCCCCCAGCGTGCGAGTGTTAGGAGCAAATCGTATGACCGAAGTACATTGTAAGAACTCGATCACCAGACATCAAAAGGGAAGTCAGAGAGAGAAATGTGAGGTAGACTAATGTGCTGAAGAACTAGACCCTAAGGAGACGAGACTTGCAGGTGCAACAAGTCTCTTTTTATGAGAGGGTACTTGTGCTAAAGGCGGCGGGGGAGGCATACCTATGCCCGCCGAGACAAAGTACAAAAGAATAGTGTGTCCAATAAACAAGGGACTGAACCATAAAGTACAGCCAGCATAAACATGAGCCAGATAAAAATACCATGAGGGATCCCACATACATGTTGTGCCTGGGATAACAGCCAGGACTTATACAATAATATTTGGGTACATGAGATACAAATACAACCCAAATGCCCCCTGTAAATGGGGAAGGGCTCGCAAAATCTGACTGATACGTGTAAATCAAATAGGCGCTGCAAGTGGCTAAGGCCAACATCATCAAATATCTGGAGCTGCATTGAAGGCTGCAAGGCGGAGGTCATCCGGGCATGTGGGGGGCTACCTGCAGGGCCACCCCCTCATGAGGGCTGAGACATCTCACACACACCCAGGAATCATCAAGAGCTGCTGCTGCATCACTGAACCATCAAGTATACGGATCTCGATCATGCTGAAAGGAGCTGGAATGGAGAAACAATCAAGTCAAAAGGAAATGAGAGATCCCTGTGCCTGATCCGAGTCACCGAACAAAAAGTGGAAGCTGGAACTAAGTTACACTTCCCTCTAGACTTGTCTTCTAGAATGAAGGAGCTGATGTCAATAGAAGGAGGTTCGCCATAGGTGAGGCAATGAGAGATCCTCAACTAAGGCACAAGAGAAATTAGTAGAGCGACGGACAGACTAATACCAATGATGATGGTGGAATGGAGGGGCTTGAGTAGCGAATGGACGACTTCCCTTGCTAGAGCATAAAGGGCATGAATGACATGGCAGCAACTGACACAGTATCATCAAGGATAAGGGACAGTGGGACTGAAAGTCATAATGTGCGACACAAGAGAGAAGCCAAGCAATGAGGGATGGAGGACTATAGCGGGGTACAAAGGGACTTGGGATAGACTCCCTGAATGCGATGATGACTCAACTTGGATGCTCTAAACAAGGGCGACTCGATCGTGCTGCCATACAGTAAAGGTCCAATGGGGGACCATGAAAACATGAGTACAAGATGGTAACTCACGACGAACATCAACACGAGCATGGATAAGTATGGAGGCCAAATGGTGCCCCTAGTATGAGTGTTGCATGTGAAGAAATTCGATTTTGAAGAGGGTTATGGTTGAGGGGCATAGGTGCCCCCAAGCATGGTGTGGTCATGCCAAAATGTATTTAGAAAAGGGGGAATCTAAACACATTTTAATGATGTGGTGCGCCATTTGTTTTCGTTATGGTTATGCAGTTTGAGAAAGGGAATGGAGGATTAAAAATCTCTTTTGGTACTGCATATAGGAAGCAAATGGACTTTAAGTTTCTGGGTTGGCATACCTGGTGTCACTATCCCAAAGAGAGGAGTTGGAGATAATGAACTGATGCTCTCGTAGAAAAGCTATAGGTTGGTCAATAACAATGTCTAAGAGATGGAGTTGCTGATGTAAGATGAAGGAATGATAAGGGGTATCATCCTTAGAGTGATCTAAAGTGATATGGGACTCTAGAGGTTCTTCTAAATGTGGAAGAATAATGGTACTAAAGTCGGCACGACCAGATACACTAGGAGAGTTGTGGAGAATTGCTTCTCTTGGTCTCTCGAATGTGGGTGCCCCCTTACCCAAACATTGGGTTTCAATGTAATGGCCACAAGGTGTATGTGGTGTAAACGCATGGGTTAGATGTAAGGGGGAATAGAGAAAGTCAGGGGTGGGGATTTTTTCCATAATGTCATCATCGTGATAGAAGATGGGGTGACTGGTGGAAGAAAGACCACCTGACGTGGCGAAGCTACCTGAATCATCATCATGAGAAGAGAGGGTCACATGTGCATCGTCACAAGGGGTGACAGAAGAGTAAGAAGATAAAGGATCTACTGATGTTGAGCCCAAGGTGATCGCTGAAGGAAGGTCAAGCGAAACAACAGGGGAGGATTGAGATGGAATGTTCCCCGAAGGTCGCATGGATGATGATAGGTAGAAAATTTTGGACGAAGGCTCCGTCATCTCGACATCAGGAGGGGGAATTTCAATGGGATCAGTCATGTTTGGTAGTTTTTCCAAAGCAAAATGCGCAAATTTGGGAGAGGTAGACTCGTTGCGCTTGGCCTCGAATTGGCAGACTGCGGCTAGAGAGGTACGGAAGTCCTCGAGGCGGGGACAAAGGTGGGTGTAATGGCCATGGAGATCACACAAAGCACAGGGGTGGTTGGTGTGAATATTCTTGGGGTTCTCGGCCGTGGTCGCGAAAGGAATAGAGGCTTCCGGGACCGTGGACTCAGGGAACGCGACATTAACCATGGGCTTGAGATGAAGCAATTCAGGACAGGTATTGGTGGTGTGACCGACAATATCACACAAAGAAAAATGGATGGTATGCTTTGGAGGCCGAGGAGGGGCAGGGTTTGTCGGGGCAGCCTTGTCCTTTGATGCCCCCTTGTGAGCTTTGCCCCTCTTACCCGAAGCGGTCACAACAGGAGGTGGTTCCTATTGAGGTGACTGAGGCACTGTTTCAGCGGGAGAAGTCACAGGGACCGGTTGAACCGGGGTCAAAGAAATATAAGGTTTGGGTTGACCAGGTAGGGTTGCAACTGGAGGATCATGGTACCATACGGGAATCCCAAGGGTCAGGTTAGGAAGAGAGAGGGTGGCCATGACTGGTACCGTGGACACTCCTGGTGGGGGAGCTAGGAACGGTATCTGACCGGAGGGGTAATGGCCAGGTGGGACGGCTCCTAAATGGCTAAGGCTTGGAGGAACCATTCGAGGAGGGTAAAGAGGCTCATGAATACCAGCTGCAAGTGAAGGGCTAGGAGCAGGTTGCGGAGAGCGCGGTTGCTGACTAGCCGAAGCAGGTTGCTTGAGAGCAGCCCGAGACGATTGCATCATGAAAACATTCGACAAGCTAGGATCAGAGATAGGAGGAGGAGGAAGACCAGGGAAGGAGCCAAGCAAAGAGGAGTCTTTGTAGACGTCGGGAGAGACACTGGTCAAGGAAACGACTGTTTGCTTATTGGTTACAGGAGAGATGGTCGTCTCAGGGGAGGTCTGAGATTCTGGCTCATGATATGTCAACTGGTCAATGGTGACTATCTTTCCATTATGAGGGAAAGACCTCTTGCGGAAAATCGCAGATGGGACAGCAGACATGGCATAGGTGTAGCTCCGCCCTAAGAGAATGTTGTAATCTAGAGGGGCGTCGATGACTTCAACATCAACGCAAACATTCTTGCCCGCAAGAGTGATAGAACAATTACGAAATAGGCCAATGGGCTGGGAGGCGTGGCCATCCCACGCTCGAAGGGTGATCGTGGAAGGGGCCAACTCAGGAGAGCCGAGTTGTTTCCAAATCGAAGCGGACATCACACAGGTGGATGCCCCCTCATCAATGATGCACCGAGAAACGTTAGCGTTCCGGATTTTGACTGGGATTTGGAAAGCGACAGAAGCAGGAAGAGGAGGATGTTCTGATTGATGGGCGTCGAAAACTATCAATTGGTCAGCAGTAGGATCTACAGCGCCCAGGGCAGATAGTAGAGCCTTCTTTTGAGAAGGGCACGACTGGAGGAGTTCCAATATAGAAATGGCAGTAGGAGACTATGCCAAATCATCTACTATGCTATACGACTGAGCAGCTCAACCAGAAGCAGCATTTCGGCGTAATGGTCCTTTAGGAATCTTGGTATGAACCTCAACGTTGGGTTGAGGGATAGGAAAGGGACCATTGGATGTCGAAAGAGGCTCTGTAGAACCTGAAGAAGGTGACTCGAGGATAGATGGAGTGGGAGGCTTGGGGTACTGAGGGGCCCGAGTTTGAAGGTTAAGGTTGACGGTTGGAGGTGGAGCAGAGTTCATCATGAGGATCTGATAATTGGAGGAACCAGAAGGGGAAGGTTGAGTGGCCACCTATCCGTCAGGTGGTTGGGTAGCCACGAATCCCTACTGTGCATCCACCTGCGCTTGAGGGGGCGGTGACTGATGTTGCAGGGGTTGAGAAGGCAAGGGAGGCGAAGGTGCTGATGCTGGAGGAGCTGGAGCACCAAACTGCAGATACGAATAATAAGGGGGTTGGGTAATAGTATGGTGAGCAAGAGGTTGGGCCAAAAGAGGAGGTATGTTGTATCCTGGATACGTGCTACCGGGAGGGGGACAAGTGCGGGAGGTGTTGCCCCCTCCCCCAGGAAAACCATAACCCATGGGAGGTTGGGCATATGGATGAGAGAGAGCTCCAATGATAGCATCGGCAGCATGAGGTGCCCCCTGTGCGTTGACACCATCGGGTCTAGGGAGATCAGGTAGAATGGTATAAACATAACCTGTCTGAGTGTAGATCAAGTCATATTTTAGCGCCAGTTGGAGGGTGGCTTCTTCGATTTGGGGAAAATGCGACGTGACATCTTTCCCGATAGGAGGCAATAGAGATCTAAGGAACCAGTCCATGTAGACACGGTCTTCGAAAGTAGGGGATTGACATAGGCTCTTTAGTCTCTGCCATTCCTAGACATGATCGGATAGGCGGGTTGCAGATGATTGACAGAAAGAAGTCAAAAGTTCGATACCAGTGTCATAACGAAGGGGAAGCTGGAAGTAAGATAAAAATGCCCGGGAAGAGTCGCAAAGGTGGTATGAGAAGAAGGGGGCTGATCAACATACCACTTAGAAGCCGCGCTTGTAAGCGTTCATTGGAACAACCGGAGATGGAGAGAGTCATCGGTAATGGAGGTAGATGAACACCACATGTGGAAAGATCGGACATGATTTGAAGGATCTTCTCCAGCAATGCCTTCAAACTTTGGGATGTCAGAAGGGAGCTTTGTCGACATAGCAGGCCAACTAGCATCATGGTGTATAGGGTCATTTGTCAACCGGTCCAAATCAGGAAGGCTGAGGCCTACCATGAAGGGGAGCAAGGGCGCAGCCGAGGTAGTTCCAATGGCGGTTCCGCTAGTAGCAGTCCCGGCATTAGGGCCGAGATTACCGCTAGCATTAGGCCCTGGACCAGACATAGTGAAGGTAACAGGGGGAGAACCAAAAGTAAAAGGAGAACCCAATGAATCAGAAGAGGATTCGGAGTGCGGACTCAAAGGAGGACTAACTCGACGACGGCGGGAAGGAGTAGGTCGACTGACCGGAAACTGAGGGTGAAGGCTAAGAATTCTCCGAGATGTGCGCTTTGGGGGCGCAATGGTGACAACAAAAAGACGGCACGAGGGGAAGAAGAACGACCGACAAAGGCAGGGAGGTGCAAAATCAAGTGATTACAATGTCGAAACAAGGGCAAAAAGGTGCAGTGTCAATTGATTTTAATGTCTTTGCCTGGCGGTGTAAACCAGGCTCTTCTTCGCTTAGGGTGAGTGTGTGGCGTGCTTTAATTTTAATTTTTAAACCCTTTTTGTTTTGAGAGAAAGAGAAAAAGTGTGCTGTGTAACTGAAAATAAATCTACAGAGAACAGTATATAATGCTGAAATAACAGAAAAATAACAGCTACTAGTGCATTGATTCAACCCAAGAAGGCGGGTCGCTCAAAACTAATCTAAAAGAGGGAAAAAATCTAATCAAAACACACTTAAAAAGAGGCCAATAGATCTAGGGTCAAAAGGGACAGGGATCTAAAGGATAAAGCTGCTGAAAAGAGGTGTAGATCACAGCCAAGAGGCAGAGGCAAGGTGGCTGGAAAAAGGAGGAAATCAACAAAAAGAAGAAGGGGCAAGGAGGAGGCCCTAAAAGTAAATCCAAACAAATCTCCAAGAGGTGATTTGAGAGGGAGAAGAGCTGATTAAAAGGGATCTGAAAAGGAGGTATCAAATCTGAAAAAAGAAATGGCTGAAAACTCTGAAAATTTAGACACTTACAGCAGCTAAAACTCTTCCACAAAAAGTGGAGGGTACTGAGGCCCTAGGGGACTATATTCCCACTTAGTTGAGTAAAATAGAGCAAGAATAGGTCTAAACGGGCGGAGACGGAGGTCAGACAACCCTGACATAGGTTCAGACCAAACCTAGAAAAGTTTCAGAAAAATTCCAGAAAAAAGTCCAGGTCGCAGTTTTTGGGCTGAAAAGTGCAACCTGGAGGTCCAGGTCGCAGTTTTTGGGCTGAAAAGTGCGACCTGAAGCTCCGGGTGTCCCGGCAGCATATTTCCAGAAAATTTGTCGTCTCAGTTGCGGCTGATGTCTGTCACCTGCGCAATAGGGCCAGAAACACGCGGAAGTTAGAAATTTTAATGTTTTAGGGTTTTATAGGTGAAAAACAACATGAAAATAGGAAAAACAAAAATCTGAAAAGAAACCCTAGGGTCTGAAGTAGCTGGATATGCAGGAATATGAAAAATGATAGCGGTCGTAATTGAAAACCTGTGTGGAGTCGCCAATTGTTAGTATGAATCCTTTGTCGAAGTGTACGAAAAAGGACCACTTTAGCTACGCATAACTAATAGCCCTAACAACAAATGTGGCTACCAATATCTTCAGATCTGCAGTTAGTTGATCAAGAAAAGAGCTGCAAAAAACCAGATCTATGCATAGAAAGACATTAAGCAGTAAAAAGAAGGGTTTGCTCCATATACCAATAGACAAGACAAGAACAATTTTTGAAAGAATTTTTGTATTAAGGGAACCTGGGAGGAAAACAAGAAGGCGTATCCAATTCTCCTCAATGGGATGGGTTCTTGGAAGTCCTCAGCACTTCAGATCTAGAATCTCTCTCTCTT
This sequence comes from Pinus albicaulis, assembly GCA_034641835.2. Taxonomy (NCBI): domain Eukaryota; kingdom Viridiplantae; phylum Streptophyta; class Pinopsida; order Pinales; family Pinaceae; genus Pinus; species Pinus albicaulis. Next base: position 88,717,102 of record CM076576.1, read on the forward strand.
GTTGGTGTAGAAACCCAGACAAAGATAGAACTCAAAGGGAGCTCACACAGCAAATAATGTAGAAAAATGTGACCAAGTGTATAGATCCAGAGTGATCTAATAGGCAACAAAAGGTGAAGAATGGTAGGAAAAAACCTCCTATTTATAACAAAATATTGGGTCATTCTAGATCTTGGTGCATGATTAAAATAATGTTAACCAAATCTAGATCCACCTTTTATGGAATATTTTATTATATTTGTTGGAGGGAAAAAGTATTTGACTTGGGTCAAATCCCTTTATTTGTTAATAATAAATAAATGAATGATTTATTTATCTTTTTAAGGAAGTGGTTGAAGGATAATTAAATAAATAATGATTTATTTAATTATTTGTGGGTGATTTGGTCATATTTAACAAGGAATATTATCTAAATAAGATTTAAACAATTATTCCTAGAAAATAATAAGATAAATAAAGGTTTATCTAATTAATTTCTTTGTTTTTGGGTTAAACATGACTGGGAATAATAATTAAATTATGGTTTAATTAATTATTCCATGAGGAAAATCAAACAAATATAGGTTTGTTTAATATTTCCTTTTGGGGTTCCCTGTTTAGACCATAAACAACCTAATAAATGTGGTTTATTAAGTTATTTAACATAATGAAGGAAATTTTACTTAGGGTAAAATTGGTCTTACATGGTGTACTTGGGTCCATCTAATGATAATAGGTTAGATGACCAAAAAATGGTGTAACACACCCTCAAAAAATGTTACTTGGGAAGATAAAATCTATGAAGATAATATTGTACAAGAGCCTTATCTCTCTATTAATTCTAATGAATCTATACTCATATGGAGAAAATAGATCCCCATTATGACTATTGAAGGTGAGGTATCCCATCACATTTCAATTCCCTATATAGGAATTTAATGGGGTTGTGAAAATAAAATATATTCCATCATATTACATACCAAAATTTTATCGACTAGCTAGCGAATACCATATACATTCCCTTTTGAATTTGTTGTCCTTTATAGGAGCTATTACTACTCTTATAAGGAATAAAAACTAAAATATTTCCCAACCACCTTGAAAGAAGTAGCACTCTAATATACCATGGGTACAGGGGAAATATCATTAAGACAATGGAGAGGATGAGGTAGAAATTATTAACTAAAAATTAATATTATTTCAAGGCAAGGAACCTTGAGGAAGAAATTTTGAAGCTGACTTAGAGAGATTATGAAAACCTAGTGAAATTGCTAATAAATAAGCGTGTCACTATAATTCTTTATTTTTTTTTAATATTGAATCCTTTCCCCTTAATTTCTTTCAAAATATCCTAAATGAAAAAAAAAAAAACATAGTGAGAATATTTTTCATTCATCTTTTTCGACGTAACATATCTCTAGAACCCTCAACACTTGGTCACATTTATGATTTGAAAAATGTCTAACTTCATCCACTCCCCAATTATTCACATTCTCACTTCTCATAACTGATCAAAACTTAGTCATTTATTGTAATTTTTCAAATGCATTAAATTCACCATCAAATCTTATTCTTGCACCTCTACATGCCCATATTGCACTCTCCATCCTTCAAACTCTCTCTTTCCATTCCATAATGTCATTTAAAGCACTATTTTAAAAAATAAATAAAGTATTAATGCCACCAAAATATTCTCACAAATATGAATATATCATCATTGAAATCCATTGTGTGTACTCATATTGCACATGAAGGTGGATATTTGTATTAATAAGTCCATTTTTTGAGAACATTTCCTATTACTAAAAATTAAAGCCACTTAAGGGACACTTAAATATTTCTAAAATCCTTGTAAAAGGAGATTAGAGTAAAGTCACAACTAGTTGTTACCGAAAATCATTAAACACAATTGGCAAGTAGAAGAACATAATAATTTTAAGGAAATACAATTAACACTTTTAGATAGGATAACCTTGATTTTCATTGGTTAGTTGATTAAAAATTGTACTCAAAATTTCCATGCAATTAAAAGGATTCTAACAATATTTGGATTGCTAAAATTTCTAAAGTAGGCTTCATGCTCAAAATTTTCAATTTCAAAGAAGTAGTACCGTGATGCAAAAAAAAGTTCAAAAAAGTCCAAATGTTGATACAAATTTGGGAGGGAACCCTTTTCCCACTAACTCAATAGTTTTGAGAAGATGTTGCAACTACTCCCCTAAAATAAAACTCTAAATATGCCTAAATTTCATGCCTTTATTGATATAAAATGTAGAGGACTTAATATTTTGAATAAATTTCTTGCTTAGTCATCCACTAGTTGAATGCATATTGCTAAAATTGAGGCAAGTCCATTAGTAAATCCATATAGATAATTTGCATGGATATTTTCATGAGTTGTTGGACAACAGTGAATGATCTATAGACCAATATATGTTCTCTATGTTCTAAATTAATTTGTTCATGAAGGCCCTATATTTGATTGGGTCAATGTCAATTCCAACAAAATGTCATAGTAACTAGGGAGCTATCATCAAACCAAAAGGTTATGCATGGCATCCTACTTATTTTATGCTCTATTTATTGTAATGTATGTAATGAGTTACCTCAAGAATAGAACATATATTTTACCAAACTGAGAATACCCAATTTTGGTACCCATTCATATGAAACCACAAATCCAAATTATTTTCCTACTATATTAATAATAGTTTTCTTATGAAGTTCAAATAAATGATCCTGGGTCCTATGAGTCAAAGGTTCGCTCACGATGCCCAAAATTTTCTTCAACGAAAAAGGGATATGTGAATATGACAACAAATTAATTTGATTAAAATTGTTTGGATTTGAATGGAAACCATTTATTATAACATATTATTCACTTGATGTGTGTTTTATAGATAAATTGTGCAAATAATATGAACCCTAGGAAAAAAAAATTGATAAGAAAAGAAAGGAAAAATTTATTTCACTACCTTTCAGATTGAAGATATCAAAGTAAGAAGTTCATCTGATTTGAATGAGAGAGATTCATATTCTTATTTATTTAAAATTAAAGAATCCAAATCCTACAAATATTTCGACGCAAAATGAGTTTTCTCATACCATATGTTCCCTATTGGTTATTGTTACATAGTAATTTTTCACCGTCCCTGCAATCCCCCATCCCGCACATAGGAGGGCCTTTCCCATGACCTGTGAGTAGTGACATAACCTAAAACCACTTTCATGGCATCCCTCTTGACAAGGACAACCATTCCTCTGAAGAAAATTTCCCTCGAAAAACCCTAAAAACTGATTTTTTAGCCTTGGCGCGACGTGCGACTAGCCAGTTCAGCCCTCGCGCCAATGGGGAAAATCCTCCATAGAGGGTGCGCCTACTGGCGCTCTATCCCAGTGTCTTGATCACACCAAGCTTAATAAGAATTGTTTTTTAAAAATAAATGGCGGAAGTTTGATTCCAGAAAACTGCTGAACAAGTCTCTAAAATGAGATGGGAGGTTTGGCTCCGGATCTCCACGTACGGGAGGTGGTTTTCCACCTATCATGGATGCTTCCTTAAGGATAGGGATTTTCCCACAATTGTAGGGATCCCAAATCCCCTTCCACCATATATATAAGCTTGCCTTTTTCCCTTAGCAAGCTATTCCTAGTAGCACTAGAGAAGAGAAGAGTTGAACTTGTAGCAAGTAGACTATCGCCAGACAGCGTTTGAGAGCCAAGCCAAAGAGAGAGAGCTTTGTCCCGTTTCTGACAAGCTTCATTGAGACGTGCTCCGCTGTTAGCCCCGTAAAAGGAAGATCTAGCATCAGAGCTTTCGGTTGTATCTTTTCTTCATTATTTTAATGATAAGCGACTTTGATTATGGTTTCATTCATGTGTATTTTTCTTTGATGTAATGAATTACATCTTCTCTGACTGATGTATGGTTACAAGATTTAGACTCTATGTTGTGTATCGTTGTGTTTCTTCACATGTGTGCAGGTGTTCGGATGTGTTAAGCGGAAGGATCATTATCTACCAAAGCGAAGGATGGGAAGCGTCATCCTTTCTCCAACGACCATTGCGTAGGACCTGAGGTAGGCAATTCGTTATGTTTTTTCATTTTTGTAGCTAGAAATCTACATTACTGCATGACTGATTGTTGCTAGACCCGATCTGGGCTAGTAAGGATCACCTCTGTCCGTAGAGGGGATTTATCTCTCCAACAAACTAGAGACTCTGCTGGGGTTTTAATTGGAGTTTTTCTTGTCTCTTTCGGTTGTTTTTGGCTTGTTTCTGCTTGATTTTCTCTTCTGGTTTGTCTCCTTCTGGCGTAAAACCTTTGTTCAGCCCCCACCATACTTGATCTACTCTCTATTTGCTCTTTTTCGTTCCTATCCTTAGTAAACTCGATTGGCACGCTTTTTAGCCTGACAGTCGCACCAACTTGGCGCTTGTTGCTAGTTAGGCCCCCGCACCAACCCTGTTTTGGCGCAAGATACAGTCAAACAGTCGCGCCAACCCTATTTGGTGTTAAGGTTTACTTTTTTTTGAGCCCTCTTAGTCTGATTTTTTGTTTTTGTGTTATTTTCCCGACTTTCTGAGTGCCTTGAAGCCCTTTTTGACTGTGTGTGACCTCTATCCTCTCGTTGTTTTCCCTCTACCATTAGTTTTACATTCTAGCCCTAGGGCATCTAGGTGCTATTGTGTGCTGAGCCTCCCATGGCAGTTTTTGGTTTTCGCTTGTTCAGTCAACTTCGTTTTCGCTTCCTTGCATTCGTTTGGTTGGTTCCCATTGTATCATTGTGTTATTTGAGTGATTGCTCTCTTTTTCATTCAAGTTTCACTTTGTCTCATTTCGAGCCTAGATCACACGGTTTGTATGATTCTTTTGGGATTCCTCTTTGATTTGAGGGATTTCTCCATCAGTTTGAGCTTTGATTGTGTGTTTTGTGTTGATTGAACTTGCTTGTTTCTACTCTTTTGCCATCATTTCTCAAATTGGTCTCTTTATTAGTTTTTCATTTCGTTGGGTACATTTTGCTCTAAAACATTGGAAAATACAAAAACAAATCTCTTTTCTTTGATTAGTTAGTGAAAATTGAAAGCTTTTTTGCATTATTAGTGTTATATAACTCTAAGGGAAAAGTTTCTAGTTTCATTAGCGTGCATTAGAGACAGTAGTGGGTTTTTTGTGGTCATTTTGTTATTGTTTGAAAAGCTCTCAACCTTCCCGTAGTTAGCTCTTCATCGAACAAAGTGATATATTGTGGCATGTAGTGTGCATTTAGAGGATTTTTGAAACATAACATTCGGTAGGGCTTGAAATTGAAACATAATTGAAGATCAACTCTAAAATTTATTCAATTTACCTTAAGGCAACATTGAAACATTAACGAAATATCTAGAGGTCTACGCGAGTGACGTGTTTTGGCGTCATTAAACCTAGTAGCTGTTTTTCACCTTTTCGATTTAGACAGCGCTAGTATGGACTTGTGCTCCATGTACCATCGCGTATATAAAGGGAGACCCTGTTATCACTCAGGTTTTCCTAGAAGTTGTGTAAGAGGAAAGTATACCCGAGGTAACCACAAACCAACCTTTTAGATGCAGAATCTAGCCAATCTGCATCCAGAGAGGGCTCTCTCTTTATGATTTATCTTTGTTCTTGAAAGGTTTTAGGCTAGCTATAGATTCGAAATTTGTTTTGGGAAATTGGTGGAATCCACAAACTAAGGGCAAGGTTGAGAGCTTTCAGTCCATTGGGCTATGGAGTCAAAGGATGGCTTTACTGGATTTCTATTCTACGCACAAGATGGTATTACAGGGCAAGATAGCTAGACAGAGAACAATCCTTAAAATTTAAAGTGGGTGGGATGGTCTTGAAGGGATGAAAGGCAACTAAGAATCTTTCACCATGTTCAAAGGAAAGAAGTGAATTGACTACAAACAAAGAGCAATAAAGGATTCTTTATTATAGCAATCAACAGTGCTTAAATTAGCGAAGCAGGAGCATTTAAGAATTCATGCTTTTAGCTAATTTAGAAGAAAAGATTTAGGAACAATCACATTTGAAAACAGAGTACAATTAAGCAAATTCTGTTTCAATCCTTTATGTAAATTATTCAGAAATGGATATGATGGTATTATAAACTAATAAAACATGCTCTTTCAAAGTCATTTTAGTGAAGCGTCAAGGTCAAATTTGTCATTTCAATGAGTCTTGCCAAAATTTGGTTGCTTTCAGCATTAGGTCTAGGGTTTGCTTTCACTTCTTCCAAAGTTGTCCAAATGTCAGTCCATGTCACCATTCAGATGAGTGTATCATCATTAAGGGGGTTTCCATCATCATGTCAGGTTCCAAAGAGTCAGTTTACATCTCGTTCATGCTTCAGTTGTGCCTAGGAAAGGTCCATTTCCCTCTCCTAGGGTTTTGGAGGTAATTTCTCTTGGATGGTCAAATCATCGAAAAACTTGTATTCTGATGTTCATACACCTTCCCCTATACTTAATTCACCTAATTAAACACTTCCCATCACTGAGATCCCCCAAATTCCTCATTTTTGCACAAACCCTAGTTTCTAGCCAAAACTTGGCAATTTCCTAGGCTAGACCTGTGTTTTGCCCTTTTGGACCCTTTCCCCTCACTCAAACTCTGTGATTCCACTTTTCCCTACTTCCTAAAATCCCTCCATACTTCCCAAAATTTCCCCAAGAATTTAGAAGCCCCTTACCCCCTTCGTTTCGCTTCATTTCGACAAAATTCCTTGTTTCACACATCGGGGTAAGTTTCACTCAAAAGATGTTTCAGAGCAATCAAAGATGAATTTTGGGAAACTGAGAGAGGTTTTTTGTCCAAACATTCCAAGGAAGAAAACCTCTTTTCAAGTTTTACACAGGTATCATGGTTTTGAAAGAAATGTCAAAATACCGTTGCCTCAGAGAATTGAATGCATGAAGTGACCTTGGGAAAATCAAGTTTTCTCCTAGCATGTTTGGCCAAATGACTTTCTTGATGAGTCAAATGATAACTAGACAGAAATACCTTTCCAATGAGCTATCATGAGCTCAATTGGGAGTTGAGGAAGACCTTCAAAAGTTGATTTCAATAGCGCTCTGCCTTGAGGCAGCCTCATTCTGCTCATTTTGACTAGTGTTGGGATATTTTATTTTTGACATGGTAAATGAAATCCAAATTTCCTAATTCCACTTGTTTTGGAAAGTAGACTAAAATAGATTTCCAACGAGCTATCACACGCCCGATTTGGACACCGGGAAGGCCGCCAAACACTTCCTGCAAAATTCACTATGTGGCAAGAGGCTGCGCGACCCACGCAGAGGCCGAGCGACCCACCTGGGCTGCGCGACCCACGCAGAGCTGCGCGACCCACGCAGACACAGGGTTTCGAAATTCATTCTGAGCGCCCAGCTTTGCTTGGAATCGATGCAACTGGCCTTCAAACAGGTTTCTATCAATTGCTTGATGTTTTTGAATGCATTGGTGGCATCATTGGTCGTTTCAAATGTTCAAACGGAGGATTTAAAACCCCACAGTCATAGCATTATCGTTTCAGGGTTTTAAAATGAAAATGAATGGTTGAATGAGTTTGTTTGCTATCGTATGGCAGTGATGCATCCAGCTTTATATATAATATCAAAACCATATTGCTCTCATGCCCATTATGCCACTGCAACCATTGCTATTATTATACCATGTTTAAACCCTTTGTTCCATGGTGACTGTGTTTGTAAGGTGTCTCACTGCCCAATGTAAAAGCATTCTCATGGCTTTGTTTCAAACTGCTCATTGAGACCTTTGTGATTATTACTCATAGGCAAACACATTCTATTGATGCCATGTCCTCCCTTTGACTAGACTTGTGCAATATTTTGAAGGTTGCCTGCTCCCTTTTGATCGAAGTTTCACTTGCATTTAAACACAGAGATTGTGCCTTTTTCCAATCCATCTAAAACAGAGATTTTATCCATGATTTGATTCCTTGATAGTGCTTTGACGGTGGGAATATTGGTTGGGTGTTGAAACATACATTAGGAATTTTGTCTTTCATCACATCTATTACATTTATATCAGTATACATAGTGCCATTATCTTGTTCCAGGCCATGTCAGAGACAGAGTCAGAGTATGAGCAGGAGTCGGACAGTGACTCAATCGTTGAGGTTGATGTACCGAGATGGAGCATAGCAGTGCGCCAGTGGTGGTAACATATCAGAGAGGCCACAGAGCTTTGTTTGCAGCATCACGACGAGTACTATCTCCACATGGGGTGGAAGGGGTCTCGTTGACTTCATCAGCAACGCGAGTACTATCTCCACGTGAGGTGGAAGGGGTCTCGCCTTCTTCATCAGCGCAGGTACATTCACAGGATCATGATAGAGACCAACCCATACAACCGAGACAGTGTTTTCACCACAGGAGCTGCATGCTCCAGGAGAGCACTAAAATGGCGGAAAAGGCCTGATCCACTCTGGACTTTGGCCGAGGCTTCATTGACTGAGCAAGACACATGATGGAGGACCTCCGCTCCGAATTCGGGCAAATTCGGAGAAAATTTTGTCATTTTCAAATTTTTGGTCTAAAATGTGTTTTCATAGCCTACGTGGGTCGTGCCACCATGTGCTCGCGGAGACACTTGCCGGAGGAGATTTTTACATTTTTGGATTTTTCATGGTTAATTATGCATCCTCTCGAAGTCAACTTAGCATTTCAACAACCGGATGGTCAAAATGTACCTTCAAAACACCATGAAACCACCTTGGTCGCCACCTTTGTACCGTTAGGCACTTGGGAGAATGTGTGGTTTTGGAGGGTCAAATAACCACATTCCGAAATTCCACTTGGGTTGGCGTTAGACATCCAGGCTTTCCAACGAGCTATCATGAGCTCAATTTGGACTCGTGAGCTACTCAAATCTCACCGGGAACATGAGCGACCCACACAGTTCAGGAGCGACCCACCTAGAAATTTTTCTGAATTTTCAGCTGCCAGCTCAGTATTTCGCCTATTATGGACCAGTTTTGCTTATGGATAGAATTTTTTGGTTTTTATGATGTAAATTCATGTTTGATATGTAACTTTGGCTTGTTTTTATCTCTTCTAGAAGATTCACTCTCAAATGAGTAAAAAATCATGTAATGGATCAGTTTCCACTCTTTTAGAGGCAAGTTGTTAGCCGCCTAGATTGTAGTTCCATGATTAGAATTGGTTGAAACTGATCCCTGAAGAGGGAATTCGACCCCTAGAGGTGGGGAAAGGGGTTAGAGTGATCTATATATTGTAATTTCTGAGGCATTCTACAGGTTGGACTCTTGGGATACTTTTGATACTATTGTACATACTTTTCATATTTTGGCTAAGGAAAGATCAGGGTTTTGCGGCACTTGTTGGGATCCTTGTGGTGTTCTGTTCTTGATGATGTTTCTCCTTTGTTTACTGTAAGTTTCTTCATGTTTAATGTTGCCATCCTTTCATTATGCTTCTGAACTAAATCGAATGAGTGAAATAAGGTTGAATCCATTGTTTACAGTGCTTAGCCTTTGAATTCAGTTAGTTCTATATGTTTTCAGCTGTTTGGAGAGGATCCAAGTTCTTCTTTGCCTTCTTCAGCTCCTCGTCGGTCTAATCTATCCATAAATCCAATTTAAAGCATCAAGATCATCACCTACCTCGCCCCAGCTTGAACTCTGCAAAGGTCTGACCTTATCCCCGGACCCAAAACTTGTTTTCCCATTTCTCCAGCGAAAACCCAAAAAACAAAAAATCAAACATACCTATCTCTTTACTAGCCTAAAATCAGTTCTTATTGTAAGTCATCTCGCATCCTATTGCTCATTTTCTCGAGATTGACGGAGAGAGCCCTCTCCTGTCCTCGTAGGGCTAGCTACGAGGCTGAGCGTGGTTTGATGTAGCCTTGAGTTTTACTTCATTTCAGCCTGAAGTAGATTTGAGTGCTAACATAGTGGCGACCATACCGGGGAGAAACTCAAAACGTTTGCTTGCTATAGACGGAGTCTGAAGTCACGCCAGGTAGCCTTCGAACTGCACATTGCTTTGCGAGTGCATAGTAGATAAAAGCTGCTTCAGTCGATCTCCGGTTTAGCCTGTGAATGTGACACTCGACTTGTAGATTGTCTTGCCCCAGTACGTGTATCAAGTTCAGATCTGATGGTTGATGGTGGACAACGATCAGACATAAGAAGGCTGAAATCATTCACCTGGTGACTCCAATTCAAAGTCTGGAGGACTGACTCTTTCTCTGAGAAAATGAAAGGATCTTACACGAAGTTCAGGTATCTAAAGTGGAATGGTATTCAGGATCTAATCTGCTTTCTCGTAAATTACTTCTTTGCTGGTCTTGAAGCTATCCTGAAAGTTTTTCAAAGTTTGTTGTATGAGAAAGGTCATCAAAATCTTCACTCGACCCATTCAAAAAGTGTAAATGTTGAGTTTCCCTTTGATCCTGGCCTCCTCACTTTTCCCACATCTTATGTTGACTCTCTACAGAGTGATGAGCCTAAAGAAAAGAAAACTGATTTCGCAGCTCTTGTACATGCCCCCACACCTTGTAAAATTCCAGATCGGTATAAACCTCTTGTTTTGCCTTCTGTTCTTCATGCTTTTCCTGCAAATTATGACCTATATCTACCAAGATTTGACAGTGAATGTAACAATTTCAATGCTGAGCAACATGTGCAGAATGTTGAGACTTTTCTAGATCTTTTTGAAGTTGATGATGAAGATGTTAGTATTAGGCTTTTTTCTCTTTCTTTGAAAGGCCAAGTGAAGAGTTGGTTCAAAGCCCTGCCTGATGCGAGCATCACAGATTTTCAGCAGTTTGTCAAAGTTTTCCTTGACAGGTGGATGATCGGACAGAATTTTTTGTTGATTATAGAAGAGTATAATCAGCTCAAAAGAATGCCAGGTGAGACAGTACAACAATTTTCTGCTAGATTTAACCAAGTTTATTATTCGATGCCAGTTGATATAAGACCTTCTCCTAGATCCGCTCTCTTGCACTACCCAGGTGCCTTTGATCCGGAAATGGAGTTTCAGTTGAGAGAAAAGAATATTGCAACACTTCACGAGATGCAGAACAAGGCAGTGAATGTAGAGGCTCATTTGCTGATCTTGAGGGCAAGGTTGAAGGAAGAAGAAAAGAAGAATGTTTCAGAGCAGCTGACACTTTCAGAGGGAAATCTTGATCTTTTCGTAAACACAATAGAAGAGATGGTGCGGAAAATGACTGCAAAAAATGAAAATGACATTCAAGAACAGGTTGCTGACCCAAAACATTTTGTTTCTGATCCCAGTAGTCATAGTGATTGTTTTATAGATCATTGTGAAGAAGAGAGAGCTGTTGATATGATGTGTATGTTTGATGATGAATTGCCTCAGTTTGATCAGTATGATGATGATTATGTTCTCCAAAAAGAATCTAATCTTGCAGACAAATCAGCGGCTAGCTTGTGCGAGGAGGAAGTTCACTTTCAGAAGCTCGAGTACAGTGATCAACCGATGCATATCAGCTATGGCAATGATGAGGAAAGTGCAGAAAGTTTTGATGTAAGTGAAGGATCTTTGCCTTTGTGTTTTGATTCGTTTCAGTTCATTAGAGATAACTTCCATGCAATCATAAATCAAACGTCAACAAGTCTTGATCTGGATCGTCTTGAGGGCAACGAAAACTTCTCATATTCAGATTTGCAGCCCCCAAAAGTCATTGATTGTCAAGTTGCAGCTGAAGATTTGGAAGTGGGCACACATGATTTAATGATTCAAGGTGACTCTGTACCTTTATGTTTTGAATCATTTCAGTTTTTGAGAGAAAAATTGCATGGTAAATCTTCAAATGAGCAGCTTGTAACATCAGATTTGCAGCCATCTAATACAATTGAAGGTCAGATTACAGATGAAGTTGTGGAAGATGAAATATATGATTTGATGATGCAGGAAGATTCTATACCCTTTTTTTTTTAAGCATTTCAGTTTATAAGGCAGAATCTTCATAATATATCTCAAGGAAAAGATGAACAGCCAGAAGGAGGTCATACAGTTTCAATGGATACATTACAACACTCTTCTCAAGTTTTTGATGATCCCATTGCTCGTGTGTTGGATGATGTTTGTTATAAAAATTTTGCTCCATTAGCTAACCATGTGCTGGAAAAGAATGTTGATGATAATCTTGTTCAAAGGTCACCTTCATTGTCTTGTTTAACAGATTGTTCATTACATAGCACATGTCAAGATTTCCATTCATATGAGGAGATTGATAAAGGAGGCTTTTGTTCAATCTGGAATCAGCAGCAAAGTTTGATTTTTCATGAATTTCAGGATCCTTTTGACAGCTTGCTGCAATCACCAAAGAAAAGCACCGCAGATATGAGGAAAAGTTTAAGATCAAGGTATGGAGATTATCTGGACCAGAGCTATGTTTATGACGATCCTTTCGCAGTATTCTTGCAGTCGTCCAGTCAATTTGTGCTTTGCAAGTTTATCAGCAGTCCACTTGGTTCAAAGTTTTCATGGGAGTTGCCTTTCAGTAGTTATTTCTCGTTGTTCATAAGCAAGCCTGTGGGAAGAAATCAAACAGCCGGCAGCATGCTTACATGGTTTCATTGGCTGTTCCATTTCACTTGATCGGGTGGTGTAAAGCACAATTAGAGTAGGTTGTATTGAATAAGCTCTACTTTGAGCATATTTCCAGTTTGTCGGTTGTGTTTAAGTATCGAGTTAGTTCTTAGTTGAGTGAGAGTCAATTTGTGTCGTCAAGTCATCAGTTTTCAGTCATGCATTTCAGTTTGAGTTTTTGATTCCATGGCCCAATGGATAAAGCACTGGTCTGCTCTCCCAAAGATCTGCCGTTCTTGGCACCTCCAAGGAGCTACCATCCCCATTGGAGCCAATGTTAGATTCAGCCTTTGCAGCCTTCCTTCAGTGATCAAACATGCTCTTACAAAGTGATTTTAAGGTGTCAAGGTCAAATTTTGTCATTACAATGAGTCTTCAAGCAAAATTTGGTCACTAGGCATTAGGTCTAGGGTTTGCTTTCACTTCTTCCAAAGTTGTCCAAATGTCAGTCCATGTCACCATTCAGATGAGTGTATCATCATTCAGGGGGTTTCCATCATCATGTCAGGTTCCAAAGAGTCATTTTACATCTCGTTCATGCTTCAGTTGTGCCTAGGAAAGGTCCATTTCCCTCTCCTAGGGTTTTGGAGGTAATTTCTCTTGGATGGTCAAATCGTCGAAAAAACTTGTATCTTGATGATCACACACCTTCCCCTATACTTAATTCACCTTATTAGACACTTCCCATCACTGAGATCCCCCAAATTCCTCATTTTTGCACAAACCCTAGTTTCTAGCCAAAACTTGGCAATTTTCTAGGCTAGGCCTGTGTTTCGCCCTTTTGGACCCCTTCCCCTCACTCAATATCTGTGATTCCACTTTCCCCTGCTTCCTAACATCCCTCCCTACTTCCCAAAATTTCCCCAAGAATTTAGAAGCCCCTTACCCCCTTCGTTTCGCTTCATTTCGACAAAATCCCTTGTTTCACACATCGGGATTGGTTTCACTCAAAAGATGTTTCAGAGCAATAAAAGATTAAATTTTGGAAACTGAGAGAGGTTTTTGTTCAAAACATGCCTAGGAAGAAAAACCTCTTTCACTTTTTACACAGGTATCATGGTTTTGAAGAAATGTCAAAAATACCGTTGCCTCAGGAGAATTGAATGCACCTCTGAAGTGACCTTGGGAAAATCAATTTTTCTCCTAGCATGTTTGGCCAAATGACTTTCTTGATGAGTCAAATGATAACTAGACAGAAAGACCTTTCCAATGAGCTATCATGAGCTCAATTTGGAGTTGAGGAAGACCTTCAAAAGTTGACTGCAACAGCACTCTGCCTTGAGGCAGCCTCATTCTGATCATTTTGACTAGTGTTGGGAGATTTGATTTTTGACATGGTAAATGAAATCCAAATTGCCTAATTCCACTTGTGTTGGAAAGTAGACTCCAATAGCTTTCCAACGAGCTATCACACGCCCGATTTGGACACCGGGAAGGCCTCCAAACACTTCCTGCAAAATGCACTATGTGGCAAGGGGCCCGAGCGACCCACCTGGGCAGAGCGCGACCCACGCAGAGGCTGCGCGACCCACGCAGACACAGGGTTTCGAGATTCATTCTGAGCGCCCAGCCTTGCTTGGAATCGATGCAACTGGCCTTCAAACAGGTTTTTATCAATTGATTGATGTTTTTGAATGCATTGGTGGCATCATTGGTGGTTTCAAATGTTCAACGGAGGATTTAAAACCCCACAGTCATAGCATTCTTGTTTTCAGGGTTTTAAAATGAAAATGAATGGTTGAATGAGTTTTTTTTCTATCTCATGGCAGTGATACATCCAGCTTTGCATATAATATCAAAACCATATTGCTCTCATGCCCATTTTGCCATTTTGACCATTGCTATTATTATACCATGTTTAAAACCCTTTGTTTCATGGTGACTGTGGTTGTAATGAGTCTCACTGCCTAATGTAAAAATATTCTCATGACTTTGTTTCAAACTGCCCATTGAGACCTTTGTGGTTATTACTCATAGACAAAACACATTCTATTGATGCCATGCTCTCCTTTGATAAAATTTGTTCAAAATTTTGAAAGTTGCCCGCTCCTTTTGATCAAAGTTCACTTGCATTTAAACACAGATATTGTGCCTTTTCCAATCCACCTAAAACAGAGCTATTATCATTGTTTGTTTCCTTATGGTGCTTTGACAGTGGGGGATATTTGTTGGGTGTTTGAAACATACATTATAACTTTGCCTTCACTGCATCTATATCAGTATACATATTGCACATATCTTGTTCATAGCCATGTCAGAGATAGAGTCAGAGTATGAGCAGGAGTCGGACAGTGACTCAATCGTTGAGGTTGATGTACTGAGATGGAGCATAGCAGTGCGCCAGTAGTGGTAGCATATCAGAGAGGCCACAAAGCTTTGTTTGCAGCATCACGACGAGTACTATCTCCACATGGCGTGGAAGGTGTCTCGTTGACTTCATCAGCAACGCGAGTACTATCTCCACATGGCGTGGAAGGGGTCTCGCCTTCTTCATCCGCGCAGGTACATTCACAGGATCATGATAGAGACCAACACATACAACCGAGACAGTGTTTTCACCACAGGAGCTGCATGCACCAGGAGAGCACTAAAATGGCGGAAAAGGCCTGATCCACTCCGGATTTTGGCCGAGGCTTCATTGACTGAGCAAGACACATGATGGAGGACTTCCGCTCCGAATTTGGGCAAATTCGGAGAAAATTTTGTCATTTTCAAATTTTTGGTCTAAAAAACAGGTTTTGCAGTTACGTGGGTCGCGCGCTCATGCGCTCACTTTTTTTTGGGACACTTTCTGGAGGATATTTTTACATTTTTGGATTTTTCATGGTTAATTATGCATCCTCTGAAGTCAACTTAGCATTTCAAAAAAATCTGGATGGTCAAACAGCTCAAAAACACCATGAAAATCACCTTGCTGCCACCTTTTGCACCAGCAGGAAGTACCTCTGGGAGAATGAGGTTTTGGAGGGTCAAATCAACTCTAAATTCAGAAATTCCACTTGGGTTGGAAAGTAGACATCCAGGGCTTTCCAACTAGCTATCATGAGCTCAATTTGGATGCCGGGAGCTACCTCAAAATCAGCATGGAACATGAGCGACCCACGCAGTTCAGGAGCGACCCACCTAGAGATTTTTCTGAATTTTCAGCTGCCAGCTCAGTATTTCGCCTATTATGGACCAGTTTTGCTTATGGATAGAATTCTTGGGTTTTTATGATGTAAATTAATGTTTGATATGTAACTTTGGCTTGTTTTTATCTCTTCTAGAAGATTCACTCTCAAATGAGTAAAAAATCATGTAATGGATCAGTTTCCACTCTTTTAGAGGCAAGTTGTTAGCTGCCTAGATTGTAGTTCCATGATTAGAATTGGTTGAAACTGATCCCTGAAGAGGGAATTTGACCCCTAGAGGTGGGGAAAGGTATTAGAGTGATCTATATATTGTAATTTCTCAATCATTTTCAGAGGTTGGAGAGGTTGGACTCTTGGGATACTTTTGATACCATTGTACATATTTTTCATATTTTGTCTAAGGAAAGATCAGGGGTTTTGCGGCACTTGTTGGGATCCTTGTGGTGTTCTGTTCTTGATGATGTTTCTCCTTTGTTTACTGTAAGTTTCTTCATGTTTAATGTATGCCATCCTTTCATTATGCTTCTGAACTAAATTGAATGAGTGAAATAAGGTTGAATCCATTGTTTACAGTGCTTAGCCTTTGAATTCAGTTAGTTCTATATGTTTTCAGCTGTTTGGAGAGGATCCAAGTTCTTCTTTGCCCTCTTCAGCTCCTCGTCGGTCTAATCTATCCATAAATCCAATTTAAAGCATCAAGATCATCACCTACCTCGCCCCAGCTTGAACTCTGCAAAGGTCCGACCTTATCCCCGGACCCAAAACTTGTTTTCCCATTTC
>CM076576.1:88733724-88903327 GCA_034641835.2 Pinus albicaulis
GTTTGGTATGGGCTGAGCTGGCAATTGATTGGATTTTTGAGGGAATGGTAATGGAAGTGGTTGATTTTGATGAGGTTGGTTCGGATGATGTTGTTGAGGATTTTGTTGAAGATTTTGAGGATAAAAATGTGGATATGGTGGATAGGATGGTGGATACTGATAATATGGAGAGTATCTTCCATAGGGACATTGTGTTCCTTGTGCCCAAGATTGCGATTGATTTTGAAATTGGGGCCAAGGTTGCTACCAAGAATTCCAAGGTGGAGGTTGATTATACATTTGATCATGGAATCCTTGTGTCTGAGATCCCTGCCAAGGTCTTCTAGATACAAAATTAAGAGACTCTGTGGAATCTGTAGGAATTTCTTCCTGAAAAACAACCTTGAGACCAGGAAGAGAAGGAAAATTCTTGGTCTCATGCTTCTCAGAACAAATAACACATGTTTCTACAACTTTTACATCTAGAGGACACTGTCTGAAGGCATGTTTCTTCCTACATTTGGGACAAAAGATTGCCAAGGCATCAGATTCAGCCTTTTGCTTGTTTTGTATCTTGAGGGTGTCTATTTGCTCACTAAGACTCCCTAAGATGTCATATTTAAAATCATCAAGCATATGTCCTATTTCTGATCTACTTACTGTCCCAGAAGCAGATTTACTTGCCCTTGCAAGAGCAGGATCTCTTGGACCTTTGACAGTTTTGGATTTCCCTCTGGAAAGGTTGATACATAACTCAGATATTTTAGGTAATGTGAGTTGTGATATATCTCCTTTTCCCATCATGTTAAGGATATCCAACCATTCATCCCTAATTGTTTTCAACAAAAGAGCTTTTAAGGTGTCTTGATCTAGGTTTTCCATTTTTGCCCTTTTTATGTTGTAATTAAATCTCTCCAACAAATCTTCCAAATTTTCATCTTCTTTTTGTAACATCTTGAACACTTCTTCCTTATGATTAACCTACATACAATAATCCAAATATCTCTCTAGAAATGCTTGTTTCATGTCTTCCCATGTTCTAATAGAACTGCTGATCAGACTCATAAACCACTTCAATGCTGCTCCCTTCAAAGTTGAAGGAAATAATTTCAGTTTTTGAGCATCTTGTAAGAGTTTTATAAGTCCCACATGGGTGACTTAAATTCCTGGGGCAGAAAGTTTTCAGACCTTCGACTTTAAGTCCATGGAAGCTCCCAAGGACAGGTGAAATGTTTTTCACAATAAATAGTTTCTTCTATCAAGCATAGGGAACCAAAATAGCTTCCGTGCTCCCACTTCTTCTCCATCTCCAAGACTTACCTCCTTCTCCTCTTCCTCCTTCTCCTTCACCTTCACTCTACCTCCTCCAAATAATGTATGTCTTCCATTAACAACTCCTCCTCCTTCTTATGCCATGGCTGACTCTCTGTGGAAGCAGGAAGGTTTGTGTCCCTAATAGGAGTCTTTAGATGAGATTGTTCCCCCTCATGACGATGGGAAGGTTATAATGGAATAGGTGACCTTAGATCTTCTAGAAGTCCAGGATCAGTAAAGGATGGAAGATGGATTTGAGTTGAAGGTGTACTAGTTCTAGGTCTAGATGAAACAAGTGGTGTTCTAGAAATCAAAATTCTACCTCTGCTGCTTATAAATCTTTCCCTTGAATCTCTCTCCCTACGCATAAAATTGTTTTTGGATGCTAAGAAACAAAGGTTACCTAGTTTTCACTTCCCCGGCAACGGTGCCAAAATGTTGGGTCTCAATCTAGCCTCCTAAACTGAGCTCATTTAATTGTCAACCAGGATTTGTAAACTGTTGAAGTGAAGTGTACCATATGTACCTAGGTGCTTGTTTCCTAATGCGTTGTGTGTAGTGTTTTGTGATGTTTTTGGTATTTTGTGATGATTTATGATGTTTTTGGTCTTTTGTGATGATTTATGATGTTTTTGGTCTTTTGTGATGATTTTTATGTTCACAATGAAAATGTCTAGAAAAAAAAAACTAATAGAAAGGAGTTGGTGGTCAAAACAGAGTTAAGCCTAATGTATGGAATGGAAAATGCAATTGGAAACACTGAAGCAGAATCTAAACTATGACTAAATAAAAGCAAAAGCTTGATAATGACTTTTTAGGCAAATGACACAAACTAATCTTGGGAAATGATCACTAAATATGCAAATCCTCTAACTAAACAGTTAAACATTAATCTTACCATGATGCAACATTTTGTTCTAAGCTCTTCTATTCTATGACTAATTCCTAGTTCTATTCTGCAATTTAATTGAATATCACAGAACCTTTACTCAAAGAGTTATTGGTTTCTTTTTCAAAGTAGTTCTTTTGAGGAAGAGTTCTGTTTATAAAATGATGAGGAGATTGCAGAAATACTTCAGACCTTATAGTGATGTTATCTTCTGTTCATGTGGTTATAAATCAATTATGGATTTCAGAACAAGAAGAAGTTTGTGAATAATGAAGGTTGTCTCGTTAATCCTAACAACTGAAGTAATTTATTGTGCAATGGAAGACAATTTGAATATGAAGTGCAAGTGCAATGAGTTAATCTAAGAATGAACCTAAGATGACACTAATCTAGAACAATGATGAACTATAAGTCATCATCAAACTTGAAACAAAGTAACTGAACATGAATTAAATGCAATGAAACTCCAGAGCATTCTAACTATACTAACATGCATTATTCTATGAAGTTACACAATCTGTTTGTTCATCATTAGTGATATTTTGGAAGAGTTCCTTCTTGTGGAAGAGGTAGAACAATTCTGACTGTGTAATTGAGTGCAATTGTAAGCAAATGGACTGAAAGAAAATGAAAAACTAAGTTATCACATCCATACCCTACTCGTCATTATGATGTCTTGGGCAAGCGTTTAAGAGCAAGAACAGAGATGATACTTAGTACAAACACACAACTAAATCATTCATTATCATGGTCATGTCTTGAACTTCTTAAGAATTTCTTGGAAGAGTTTCTTCTTGTGGAAGAGTGATTAGAAAAAGTGTAACTGTGATAGTGAATAGAAAAAAAAACTACAACTAAATCCTACAGTACTATAGCTATTCATCATTCATCATTATAGTCTGTTGGGAGAGTGTCTTCTTGTGGAAGAGCTAGAATGAATATAACTACAGTAGCTAGTTAAAACAACTAGAAATTCAACTCCTAATCCTACAATACTATAGTCATTCAACATTCATCATTTTAATCTGTTGGAAGAGTGTCTTCTTGTGGAAGAGCTAGAATGAATATGACTACAGTAGCTAAACAAAACAACTACCAATTCAAATGAAAAACGTAAAGGCATCTAGGAAAAATTATCTAATTTACGCAAAATAAATCCGTGCAAGAGGCAGGGGCCCTCTACCACTTGACGGCATTCAACTCCAAATTAAATCACGCCTTCAAAATAACTTTGTCTGCTCCATTAATGATGCAATAGTTTGAACATAACACTCTGCGTTTTCAGGAATGTAACACAGAGTTTAAACAAAATCTAGCAGCAAATCTAACATAAAATCTCTAACATAGCTCTCGGTCTCCCAAAAGTTTATAAAGCAAATGCACGTAACAATAATTACAATAATTTAGGAACACTATCTTTCCTTATCCAAATCACGTTAGGATTCTTTGAAGTGGCTACGTGAAGAAGAAAAGACATCTGGACTGAGACAGTCCTAATAGAAGTCTTCCTTCCTAAATGTGTTCCCCACGTTCAAAACCATACCCAGAATTCATTTCTTCCTTCATGATGAGCAACGAACCATGCAGACATGATGGATCATGCTCGTATGCGGTTTTTTCAAGAGTTACCCAATATATCAACATGAAGGCAAACAAGTAGACCGTCGGTTACCATTTGAATGTTCCATATTCATAGCCTAGTTCCTGGCCAAAATGCTTAACAATTATAAAAAATCACAAAATTTAACAAGTCAGTCATGTAAATCATTCTAGAAGTAATTTTAACTATATTTATTGATCAATTGGGTCTAAGATATAAATGGACAAGGAAAAATGAGGTAAAATGAGGTGAAGGAAAGCACAATTTTGAGGCTCAACAAGTATCAAGATGTATTTGCATGGAGTTATGAAGATCTAAAAGCCTATGATATAAACATAATTCAACACAAGGTTCCTATAAAAGATTATCAGAAACCATTTAAACAAAAATTGAGAAGGATTAATCCTGTCTTATTACCTTTGATAGAAAAGGAGGTTAAACACATGTATGATGCCCAAATCATTGCACCAATCAGATTTTATGATTGGGTATCAAAATTAGTACCTACCAGGAAGAAAACAGGTGAAATTAGATTATGTGTAGATTTTAGATATCTTAATAAAGTATCATTAAAGGATAATTGCCCTTTACCCAAGATGGATCATATTTTACAAAGGGTGGTTGCTTCTTCCAGGATATCTTTATTGGATGGTTTTTCAGGATATAACCAAATACTTGTCCAAAAGGAAGACCAACCCAAAATAGCTTTTACCACTCCTTGGGGCACTTTCATATATCTGAAAATGCCTTTTGGTTTGATGAATGCTGGAGATACTTTTAAGAGGGCTATGGACATAGCCATTGCTAAGGAAATACATGAATTATTGGTTATTTATTTAAATGATATTATTGTGTTTTCTAAGTCAAATAATGAACACTTGGATCATTTGAGACAAGTTTTTATTAAATGTAGAAAATTTGGTATATCATTAAATCCTAAGAAAACTAATTTTGGAATAGAAGAAGGAAAATTACTAGGACACATAACTTGAAAGGAAGGTATTTGGATAGATCCTCCAAGAATAGAGGCAATTCTAAACATTCATCCACCTAGAAATATCAAAGAGTTACAAGCATTTTTAGGTTAAATCAAATTTTTAAGGAGATTTATTTCTAACTTGGCAGAAATCATCAGAGAACTGAATAACATGCTTAAAAAGGACTCTGTTTTAAAATGGACAGTTGAAGCAAAACAATCATTTGAATCCATTAAACATACTTTAAAAAAAACACCAGTCCTAATCAGTCCAGACTTCAAGAAATATTTTATAATCTTTTCATTTTCCTCAGAATATACCATAGCTGCAGTTCTACTGCAGAAAAATGACCAAGGTTTTGAATAGCCTATAGTTTTTTTTTATTAAAGCCCTTAGAGATGCACCTTTGAGATATAACATAA
Source organism: Pinus albicaulis (assembly GCA_034641835.2). NCBI lineage: Eukaryota > Viridiplantae > Streptophyta > Pinopsida > Pinales > Pinaceae > Pinus > Pinus albicaulis. The sequence continues at coordinate 88,738,906 of CM076576.1, forward strand.
TAGAAAAACAAGCTTTAGCCTTGGTTAAAGCCATAAAAGATTTCAGAGTGTACATTATTTACTCCCACATTATTGCATATGTCACTAATTCTGTAGTCAAAGATATTCTTACATAGGATGGGCCAGATGGAAGAAGAGGAAAGTGGATTTCCACTATCCTTCAATACAACATAGAGATTAAACCAACCAAGCTCATAAAAGGACAAGGTTTAGCCAATGTGATGGATGAATCCAATTGTAATGCTTTAGATATAAATTTTATTGCTCAGGTTGATAATCAGGAAGAGATGGCGACTCCATTGATCAGTGAATCCTTTCTAGACTTACCATGGTACTCAGATATTATCTTTGTACTTACACATTTACAAGCTCCTCCTGGATTAACAAGGACTAAAGCTAGATTTATTAAACTTTTAAAAGCAATGAGATTTTGTATTGTGAATAATGTTCTTTATTGGAAAGAACAAAGTGGGATATTACTGAACTGTTTACTAAAAACAGAAGCTGACAAAATTCTTGGATAATCTCATGCAAGTGATTGTGGAGGACACTTATACTAGAAAATTACATCAGATAAACTTCTTAGAGCTGGTTTTTACTGGCCTACTTTATTTACTGATGTAAAAAAAAAATTTACTTCATGTCACAAATGCCAAATTTTTGAAGGAAAAAAGAAGTTGTTACCTTCACCCCTAAAGCCAATTTCTAGTAAGATGCCATTTCAACAATGGGGTTTAGACTTCATTGGAGAAATTCACAATTTCACCCTCCATCCTCTGGCCAACACAAGTGGATATTGACTAATACAGATTATTTCACTAAATGGACTGAAGCCATTCCTACCAGACAAGCCACTGATTTAGTCGTTATCTCTTTCATAGAAAACAACCTTTTATCTAGATTTGGATTCCCACAGAAAATAATTACTGATAATGCGGCAGCATTTAAATCGAAGAAAATGATTTCATTTTGTCACAAGTACCATATAACCCTAGGCCACTCTACTGCTTATTACCCCCAAGGTAATGGCCTAGCTAAATATTCAAATAAAAGCCTTGTGAATATCATTAAAAAACTACTTGAAGATAACAAGAAAACCTGGAATAAAAAGTTATTCTATGCCTTATGGGCAGATAGACTTACTACCAAGAAGTCAATTGGAACATCTCCTTACCAGATTGTATATGGGATGGATGAATTTTTCCCATCATCTTTAGGTGCTCCGGTAATGAAGATAATTCAAGAATCACAAGTAGAGTTAATTGTTATACAAAGAAGGATAAATCGGACTATTCATCTGCAACAAACAAGGAAAGACGTCTATGAAAAATATCAATTCATTCAAGAGAAAATCAAGAAAATTTTTGATAAAAGAAGTAAAGAAGATGCCTTTTACATTGGAGATAAAGTGTTAAAATGGGATTCCAGGACAGAAGAAAAAGGGAAGCATGGAAAGTTTGACTTTCTATGGAAAGGGCCCTATGAAATTTATGGATATAGGGGTAACAATGCTTTCTTCATAAGAGATTTGGATGGAAATGATATTCAAGAAGGACCAGTTAATGGTAGAATGCTTAAACACTACTATTCCTTTGAGTTAACCAATAGTTAGTCCCAGTTACATTTTACATCATTTTAAATATTCATTGAAGTTTTTAGATTGGATTCAATATTTTATTTTCAAAGTTGAAGCCCAAAGTGAAGGCGCTAACCTTTGAAAAGTAAAATGTCATAAATATGAGTTTTTGAAGGAAAGAGAAGACAATTACTAGATCATCAAGTTCAAAAATTAAAGGCTACTAGTCTTAGAGTTCTTGACATTTTACCAGGAAATTCCATCCCTATGTGAAGCTATTGCTAGGGTCCTATAAGTATAGGATTCATAATTTGGAATTGACTTATGACAGTCTTGTAAAAATATGTACATACCTTGCTTTTTTCAAGTTTTTTTTCCCATATTTTGTAAAAAAGAATAAAAAATAGAAAATAAAAAAGATGGTAAAATTCCTAAAAGAAAGATCAAAGGACTTAGAAAAAATATAAACCCCAAAAGAAAAGAAATAAAAAATGAAAGTGTGCAAATTCAAATGCTACTACTTTTTACTTTGTTACTGATGATTATGGTAGAGTGTCAATAAATGCCATAATCCATGATGAGTTCAACTGCTTAAACTTGACTTATCATGATTTCAATTTTATTGTTGTAGAATAGTGAATAAAGATTAGTCAGATAGTTTAATCCCGACTAATTACTAGATAGGTAGAGAATAAAGAGGAGCTCATCAGTTTAATATGAGCCGTTGGATGATATAAGGTAGATTTAGATAGTTTTTCTGCTTTCAAAAGAATAAAATGTTTGAAGGTTGCTAGCTCAAATGCACCTGCAAAATGGAAGAAAAAATGTTAGATTAAAGTTGGGTAGGTAGAAAGAAGTGGGAATAATCATGTAAATATTTATCACCGAGCAACAATCACTAATTTCCCCTCCCTATAGTTATTCTACATTCTAGACTTTCAGTCAAAGAGTGTGAGAGCATTTCTTTGACTTTTGTTGGGACCAGACCCAAGTCTCGATGACTGATAAGTTAAAAGTGTTGAATTCCTATATTAAATCCCTAATTATCATCATTTACCATTCATACACTCATTATTATACAATTTCATAACAAAGCACCTTTTTTACTTGATGAAATATGAAATTCCCCATTTGACTAACTCCCTTCATTCAGAAAAGCATTAAAACCCTTCAAAAAAAATTATATCCTAAGTAAATGTGGTGAAATTATAAATGATACAAAGCTTTTCTTTAATATTTTCACTTTACTTAGTCATATAATTTTATTTTTGATGTATTACATTGTCCCTTGTCATATTAACTTCTAATTTATATATTAAATCCCTAAAATGACCTTTTCCTATTAATATAATTCCCTTTTATATAAATACCCTTTAAACCCACTATTATAAGATTTTAGGCAAAAATTATTATCCACGTGCTGAAATAAAATCCCAAATTATACCCCTTTGGTCTAAAAACTACCTTTAAATAAATACCCCACCCCATATAGTTATTAAGCCCCCATGGTTTAATAAACTATATAATACTTTGTAAATAAATGTTTCTATCCCCTCATTAAACAAATAACCCGAGGTGTATTGGGAAAGAAACTAAAGCTTATACCATAGACCATGTTTCGTATTAGCTTTATGGTACTTTTCAAATATGTATTAGCCTCACGCTATACATAACGTAACCGCAGTTAACTCCATAAACCCACCTCATGCACCTTTATATATATATATATATATATATATATATATATATATATATATATATATATATATATATATATATATATATATATATATATATATATATATATATATATGAACTCTATTTATATATATAACATCCCCACTTAACCCCTTTCGAAAATCATGTATGGACGGGCTATACATAAAACCTTTTTATTTTGATAAAAAACTTTGGTTATAAACGCATATATATAATTTTTTTTACATGCACCATCGCATAAGTCAACCAGGCCCTACCCAACCTTTTCACCACAACTTTACAGTTGATCTCGACCGTTCGCTCTAATCCTCTAGATCCAACGCTTGACGATGAGTTTCGCGCCCACAAACCAAATGTTTGCCCAAATGCCAAATATATGTGAAATGGGCAGTTTTTGTCAATCCGCCTCTCATGACGTGTCGCAATTTCATTGCGTCGCGTCCATTTGGAGAAAATCAACTTACAACCTATTACTAATGCGAAAACCATTTCCTATTTTTACATTCGAAAACAGAAACCATTCCGCCTTTTAATATGACTGGCATTTATTACAATGAAGATATATAACAAAGGTTTACAACCTTTATTATACTATTTTTTCAATGCCATTCCCGCATTCTGAACTGTGAAAAAAGCTCTGCTTGACTGTATTTAGCCCTTTCAAGAGCCTGTTTACCAATCTTTCATTCAAAACCCAGATTTGACCATTGATTTCTCATTTGAAGACTGGGTAAGCCATTTGATGCATCAATTATTCGAACCAGAGCTCGAATTCAATTACAATGAGTTGCAGAAACCCTTCCGACTATCAAAATACCTGCAATTAAGGTATTTTTCCCAATCTAGCTTGCAATCTCAAAATTTTAAGCCTTCTGTGAACGAATTAAGCTTCAAAAAGAGAAATTTATCTATTTAATTTGCCCAAAAACAATAAAAACTAAGGCAAACCCTTGCAGATTTTCTCCAGAATTCATTGTATTCATAAAATCCTCTTTTAAAACCCAATTCCTCAGCTAAAGATTCCTGAAAGATCAATTCCACGGCTCGAAAAGGTTTTAAAACCTACAGAAAACCTAAAAAGTCTCTTTTGCAGTCTTAGTCATTCAGAAAACCTTTGTTTTCTGTCTTAGACCTGTTGCATGTGTCCTAGATTCTTGATTGATCATTAAAATAATCACTGAAGCTATCTTTGCCCAAAAAATTGCTCAAATTCCCTCTGTTTCAACAAATCCAACTACTGCAAACTATTTAATCTTGCTTTAGTTATTTAAAAATGACCAAGAAACAAATGACACCTAAAGCTGGAGGCTCTAGGCCTGTTAAACTTGGAGGATCCAAACCTCCTAATTCTGAAGCAGCAAAAGCCCCAAAATCCACCCGTGCACTCACTGTAAAAACTATTGTGTCTGTCAATCCCCTTCAACCACCAGTAACTACTGAAGAAATCATCCCCTTGACTAATGTGGATTATAAAATTGTGGACCCTGTGGTAGAATTCAACCTATTAGAAGTTCACAATTGGTGTTATGAAAAGTTCCTAGATAAATATGACATGCCTATCTGGGAGAAAAATTTACCCAAATATGTAATCCCAGTAACACACCCTGGTCAAGACCTGGTAAGATTGTGCCAAAAATACTATGTACCAAATCAGAGAGAAATTGTGAATGCTAATAGGGAGATTCTATTTTCTATAACTACAGAGTCTATAAATGAAATGTTACAACTACAGTTTGACCCTAGGGCAGTCCCCCTATCCATTGAAGCATTAACTCAGTTATATTTGGGATTGGATTTCCCTAAGAGATTTATGATTTTCCAGAACTTTATGCCATCTCATGTGGACATTCCAAAGCTAAATCCTCCTTACTCCACTTCCAAGTTTCCTGAGGGTTCTAGGCATGTGATTTCAATGTTATCTTTCATACTAGGTTACTTCACCGATGAATTCACTGATGAATCCATCCTTGGTTTTTTATCTACTCTATCTCTGGGTCAGCCTCCTGCCATGATTTTTGACTATGCCAAATTTATAGATGAGTTTATCCATCATCAGTTGACCAAGTTGCCCACTGAAGGGGTATTCAGATACTCTTCCTACTTATTCCACTTGTTTTTGTTTTCACAAGCTGATCATTTTCCAATAACATTGTAAAAATGGATGTAGAGGGTAAACCTCTATCCATTATCTATTGGACATCTTTGTTGAGAAAAGAAGAAAATGAGTTCAGTTATTCAGAATTTTCAGATTTGTTCATCCAGCCAGCTATGAGTTTATTGTACAAAGCAGATCAGCCTAGGATAAGTGAGGACATCAAGAGAATCTTGTAGTTATCAGAATAGTGCAAGATGGGAGATTGGTATTTGTATAAACAACATACATAATTGAGGATTTTTGGGTCCAATTTACTGCCTTACAAATTGCCTAAGTATTTGACTATCAGAGTCTTTGCATTAGAATATTTAAGGCAAGTTTTGAATTATGATGCCATTAACTTCATGGCTTCCAAAAAGAAGACCCAGTTCAAGTTGAAAAATCAGATTGGTCCTTTCATTGTAAATAACAGAAAAGTTGATAAAGAGATAGACAAAAGATTGTTAGAGCTAAAATTTCAGAAAATTTTCCCTTGGAATTATGACCCTCAAGGTCTTCTTAGCAGTATCAGGGTTAAATGTAAGCTGCCTCCTTTCATACATGAACCCAAGCCTGATATTGTGAAATTTTCAAATCAGACAGAATGGGTAGAAAACACATTGATAGATGTAGTTAGCAATACAGAGCTAGCAGAAAAGATGAATATAACACAAACCATGGTAGTTGCAAAGCAGACTGAAACCTCTACAAAAATAGGTAGAGATGAGGGAGCCTACACATCAGAGACTACTACAGAGTCTAAATTTAAGCTCATCTACAACAAAAGGCCTAAGCTCACTACTGTAGAAAAAGAAAAAGTTATTGAGGTTGAAGATACAAATGAGCCTGATGTAAATAATGATGAGGCTACAGAAATAATAAATGAAACTCTTGTAGATATACAGAAATATCAAACAGCAGGTGAGCAGGATACTTAGATGATTGAAAGACAGAAAATTATGGAGGCTTCTTCCTCACAAATAGTTGAGGAAAAATACCTTGACATCAAAGAAAGGTACAAACAAATTAAACAAAAAAATGAAGAGATCAAAAGTGAGATTTATTCTCAATTTCTCAAACAGAAGCTAGGGAATCAAAACAGGTTACTTACAGCATTTGATTACTCCACAAATAAAATGATCATGTCATATCTGCAACCAACTACTTCAACACCTAAGACAGTGGCAGACTACAAAAAGGTTGAGTTTGAAGTAGATACTGAAAATGTGCATGAACTGGATCAAATAGAATTCCACAGACATAGCTTTGAGATGCTATATTCAACTGTGGTAACAAAAGCTATGAGTGCCACTAAGTTGCAGAATACCATTATCAACATGCAGGACCAAATGAAACTTGACAAAGGCTCTTTGTATGCTAAATATCTAAGGATTAAAGCCTTAGAAGACTTAGTTTTGCAGGTGGGAGTTGATCCTTCAGATGTTCCAGCAGCAGAAATGTTGATTAAAAAGAAAAATGAGGACATTGCAGCTTTGAGGAAACAGCTGAAGCTTCCTCAAATTGAGCACCCTCAAACTAAAGAAATTCTTCAAGAACAGGCAGAAAAAGAAGACATTATGCAGTTGATTATCAAACTGACTGCCCAAATCAAAGAAACAGAAACACAATTGGATCAACTTATGAAAGAGAAAGAAATTGTCAAAGAAACTGAAGCTCCAATTATCCCCTCAGTCATACCAGTTGTTGATCATATCAGCCCCTTGTCAAAATTTTGTTAAGCAGCCCCCTTTAAAACACTTGAAACCCCTCTATTTGGAATAAAAATCCATTTTCCGCCTATCGTTACTTTCTCCCCAGTCACAAAATCGCATAAAAGGCCAAAAAACCCACTTTTAACGCTATATTAAGGCCTAAGCCCCTTTTCCGCCAGCCCCTTTAGCTTTTTCCCCATGAAACCGAGAGCTCACCCTTAAGGCGCTAATCGCATCAATTGCAATCGCAATGTTTATGTTATGTTTTGCTATCGGAAGATCGCAAATGTTTGTGATGTGATTGATCACAGGTTCCTCCCCCATCGCATCACATGTCCGACTCCCGACCCCCGATCGTGCTCCCCTCCGATCGATCGTCGCAAACATTTGCGATGCGATTGATCGCGTCACATTTCCACTCCGATCATCGCAATCACAATTTCCGTCGTGTTTCCCCTTTGCTCCCTCCCTCTCCCGATTTGTGATTGCGATTGCAACCCCGGTCCCACCATTTGATTCCTCCTCCCTCCATATCCATTCTCCCTATGCATAGCTTTCATAACCAAGTTTGCGGGTTTTGCAGGATTACAATGACAGAAAATTTCCATTATTCACAGCCTCCATTTCAGAAGTCGAGAACGCATCAAAGGACCATCTTTCCGAGGTAGAATTTATGAGGGGAAATCCAGGAAGCTGTTACGGTGCGGCTTTCATTAAAGGAGCCAGGTTGAAATCTGTCAAACCCTCCAGAATCATTCAAGAGGCAGATTTCGCAGATAAAGATATTAATGTTGCGGCAGAGAGTATCAGTGGGAGATCAAAGGAATTCAATGATCAGCATTGAATATTTTAAAGCCCAAATTCAAAATCCAGAAGACATAGGGTACCATTCGCAGAAAACAATGCCCTCGCAGTTTTATTTCAGCAGAATTTTCTCTCCAGGAAAGGACAGACTTCCCATAAGGTTTTTTCTCTACCGTGTTCCTAAAGAGACTTGCACCCAGTGCATTTATTCCATAAATCAGGCAACATAGTACCTACAGCACTACAAAGTCATCAAGCAGTATGGGCGTGAACGTTTCCGCCATCTGGTCTTTATTAGGCAAATTAAATTTTCATCACCTACCTCTTTTGCTAGGTTTTGGTCTCTTCTATAAAACCCCAAGAGAACGAATTATTAGAGGTTCCAGATTTCATCAGAAAACTATGCAGTGAAAGGCTTTTGGTATGCATTTTGAAAAGCTTTTGTACGAAGGCTCAGAGCCCATAGGGTCTCATTGAGGAGGAGTTCTATCTGTTAAAGAGGATTTTGGTCTTTGGTATTTCACAGTCTGTAACTCTCTTTATTGTGTTATATTAATAGAACACTTCATTTCATCCATCTTTCTTGTATCATGTTTTGGAATGCGAGTGGCTCACTGATTTTTGGTATGGATTCATCCTAGTTGGTGCCCATGCTCGGATCATTCAAGCACTTTAAATATGGCTCATGCATGATATTATGTTCCATTGTTCAGCTATTCATACTTCTACTATATTAGTTGTTTTGAGGGGGTGCTTTTAAAATGCTATTATCATGTATGGATTCTTAGATTGGTAAGCCCATGCATGGTGGTATTGTATATCTAGGTATCAACTCAAGGTTAACTAATATCTTCTCAATATTGCTTTCACTACATACACCTTCTGATAACTTATGTCTATGAGGTATTTCTGAATCAGCCCGCTTTTCAGTAAGTTGTCTCTGAATTGTCTGTTGCTTTTATATTAGAACTTTGCACATTGTCTTTGAATATTCCTTCCTCTGTGTCAACTTTTGAAGGTCCTGGTCCCATTCAGACTAATTTTTCCCTATTTAAAGGAGATAGCATGGGAGTTGAAGCTGACACTTCATACATCATATTATATGCCCCTTGCTATGCTAAGATGTCCTAGGCACTGGTCTATCACAACTCCAGGTTGTCTCTAGGAGCTACAACATCTTTCTGGCGCTGTTTCCGGGGACAAATTTGAGAAAATTATAATCCCTAGGCCTCGACAAAATCTTATTGACTCTTCAAGTAGGTGAGCATGGAGAGTTGAGAGTTGTAGATCCCTCACCTTGGCGACTCCACATTTATTATTTGATAAATCTATTTGCAGTCCTGGCTCCTCGGAAGCCACACCTGAGGTCAGATACGTCTAAGCCAAAGACACCTTCAGTGTCTGACCCTAACAAGATTTTACATAGGAGAAATTGGAGGGAAATAAAATCATCTCGCTCAGAAATCCCTGAATTGTCTATAGAAGATTTTCCATCCTCTTCTTCTCAAGAAGCTCAAGTGCCAGATCCCGTCTCCACTGTCGGAGATACTGATTATTATTACTCAGATATCCCACCCCGGGAGGGTATCAGAAATAAAAACAGTCCTCATCCTACTCCTGAGGTTGAAGAGGTCAAAGAAGTAACTGAAGTATCTGCTGTTAGCAAACCATTATTCCCCTCAACGCCTCAACCAACTGCAGTCGAATATATTCCTATTATTATTCACACTCCACTTCCACCTCCTCCTCCTCTTACTCATCAAACTATTGCACTACCTCCACCTCCTCCAATGGCCAATGTCCCGGCCTTCTTGATGAATAAATATGTTCCCTTGGCTTTACCCCAGGTGTTAAATGATATGCCCTAGGATTATCTGAAGGTCTTGCCCATATTCAATGGAGAAAATGAGATTGATGCTCAAAAACATCTTGAGACTTTCTGCTCCTTTGCAGAGAACTTCAATGTTGAACATTTAGATGTGGTCTTAAGACTTTTTGTACAATCTCTTGATGGTGAAGCTCAAAAGTGGTTTAAGACATCGGCTGGCTGTTCTATTACCACGTGGGATAACATGGAAGATACTTTTCTCAGGAAATGGGGGGGGGAAGAAAGACCATGGAAACTGTCTCATTGAGTTCAATACACTAAAGAAAAGACACAATGAAGGAGTGTCAGAATTTATCAAGAGATTTAATAAATTATACCTGAGTCTCCCTATTGATATGAAACCTCATCAGACTGCTGCTAAAGTTGTTTTCATAGCAGCCTTTGACTCAGAATTTGGTTTCTCTCTTAGAGAAAGAAAGCTTGCTACTCTGGATGATGCTCAGGCAGATGCACTAGAGTTGGAAGCAAACTTTGCCTCCACTGGAAAATCAAAAGGAAGAACTGAGCAGGATAGCAGAAGAAGGGGCAAGGATGAGGTATCCACTTCCAGTCAGGACAGAGACTCAAAAAAAATGGAAGAAATGAGAAAATTGATTAAGAAAATGGTCAAGCTCGAATTAGAGGCCAAGAATTCAGCTTTCAGGAATTTCCAGAATGCTCCAAATAGAGGTTACAATCCTCAGTACAGGAAACCACCTCTACAAATATTGCCAAGGGAAGCAAAGGAGCGATAGGATCAAGTGCCACATCCATTGTACCTGGAAGGTCCAGTAGATGATTCTACTGAGGACACTGCCTATAGACTAGAGGATGCAAATCTTGCCTTTTCAAATAGTGATGGAGAAGAAGAAGCCAGAGACACAGAAGATGCAGAATTTGATCATTATTGTAAACAATTTGATGATTTCATGCAAGCACATTTCAATAGAAGATATGATCTCAGATCTTCTAGAAAGAGGACCCATACTCAGGAGCAAGAAGAAGAGCTACCCCAAAAGGAAGCACCTGCTCAGGAGGAATCAACGATGCAGAAAGCTACAGACAAAGATAAGCAACCCCTAAACAAACCTTTGCAATCTAATGATCAAATTCCTTCTTCTTAAAAGGTAGTCATTCCTCCTAATACCAAGTCTGTGTCAAAAGAAGTCAAGCCCCCAGTTGAAAACAAAGAGTAAAAAAAGGTTGTGATAGAAAATTCCCCCCCTGCTTTCAATCTGCAAAAGGAACTTGAAAAGGTCAAAATCCTAGTCCCCTTGACTGAACTGTTGAAACAGCCAGCATATCAATCTCAAGTCACCTCTTTCATGCTCCCTTCAGAAGCACCAGTTATCCCAGATAGTCTCAACCTTCAAGAAGAAATACCCATGGTATTTTTTGGCCCTCATGTTGAGGAGATAGATCCTTCTACTCCTCCCTTCTATGTGTCTCTAGTGATCCAGGACCTGCTATTACATAATTGTATGCTAGATTCCGGGGCTTCCCATAATCTTATGCCTCTGTCAGTCATGGAACAACTAGGTTTACAAATCACACGTCCATATAAAGACCTCTATTCATTTGACTCCAAAAGAGTTAAATGCTTGGGGATGGTCAAAGATTTGGTGGTCAATTTGGCCCAAATCCCAGCAAAAAGTGTGGTAATGGACATAGTGGTAGCTGACATTCCAGCTCATTTTGGTATGTTTCTGTCTAGGTCCTGGGGGACAAAAATCGATGGATCACTCAAGATGGATCTAACATATGCCACTATTCCAGTTTTTGGGGAACAAGAGAGGAGATTGTATAGGGAGACTAGATTTGTCAAGATGGTGACCAAGGCTGACAATTCAATAAATTCACCAGTATACAGTAAGGAAGGATATTTTTCATGTCTGATGCTGGAGGAAGATCAAGATTATGCTCATGAACCATCCTTTTGCTAGATCAAGACTAAGCAACCTTCATAGGGTCATGAAGCAGGAATATGGACACTTCATTTTGATGGAGCAAATTCAAGAGAAGGAAATGGCTGGAGTGCTATTCATTTCTCCTACAGGAAGGTGGGTTCCATTGTCCTTCAAACTAGAATATGAAGCCACCAATAATGTGGCTGAATACGAAGCACTCCTGTTAGGATTGCAGACAGCCAGGAATATGAGCATACAAAGCTTAAAGGTTCTGGGAGATTCAGAACTGGTGGTCAGGCAAGTCAGAAATCAGTTTCAGACCAAACATCATAGGCTAAGGGCTTATAGGAATGAAGTTTGGGACATGGTAGAAAACTTCTTCTTGGAATTCAATATACAGTTCATGACCCGAGAACAGAATAGGATGGCTGATTCCCTTGCTGTAGCTGCAAGTACATTCCGACCACCTCAGAACCCTCTTTTAAGATATGAAGTTGAGGTGCGTTATCGGCCTTCAATCCCAGACAACATCAAACACTGGCAGGTATTTGAAGACGAGGAACAGATGAAGAGATTCCTGGAAATAGTGGGAGAATTCTCCAATATGGAGATCGATGTTGATGAAGAAGAAGGAGAATCTAAAGATGCTTCAGAAAGAAATTGGGAGGAGAAAGTGGCAGGTAATAAGGTGCTGCAGTTAAAGGGAAACGTTATACCTAGAGGGATGGTGCCTCTAGAGAGATTATTTGACAAGAATGATGTATCACTGCAGCCAAGAAAAGTGGTAGAAGAGAATTAGGTGGAAGACCTGAATTTGCGTACTGAGGCTGACCCCAAAATTGTCAAACTGTCCAAGAAAATCCCTGAAGAATATAAAAAGCTATATCATAAATTATTTCAGTCTTACAGAGATGTGTTTGCATGGTCCTATCAGGACTTGAAAACTTTTGATATCAGTATTATGCAACACAAAATTCCATTGAAGGTAGATGCAAAGCCCCATAAACAGAAGCTCAGACAAATCAATCCCCTGTTGATGCCTTCTATTAAGAAGGAAATTAAGAAGTTTTTAAAGGCCAAGATAATTGTACCATTGAGGTACTCTGAATGGGTGGAAAACCTTGTCCCTGTACGCAAGAAGAATGGAGAAATAAGGCTGTGTGTGGATTTCAGAAATTTAAACAGAGCATCCTTAAAGGATAATTATCTGCTACCTAAAATGGAGTACATCCTGCAGAAGGTGGTTGGAGCTTCTAGGATGTCAATGATGGATGGATTCTCTGGTTATAACCAAGTGGCTGTACTTCCAGAGGACCAAAAGAAGACCGCGTTCACCACACCATGGGGTACATTTATGTATGCCAGGATGCCTTTTGGATTGATTAATGCAGGGGCCACTTTTCAGAGAGCAATGGATATTTCTTTTGTTGGGGAGCAAGATAAATTCCTGGTGGTCTACCTCGATGATATCACTTTATTTTCAAAAAATGATGCTGAGCACATTGAACATCTCCGGAGAACTTTTGAGAAATGCAGAAGGTATGGTCTCTCCCTTAATCCTCAAAAGTCTTTATTTGCATTAGAAGAGGGAAAACTTTTGGGCCATATCGTGGCTGAGGATGGGGTGAAGATAGATCCTAAGAGGGTAGAGGTTATAAATAGTATTGATTTTCTCAAAAATAAGAAAGAGGTACAAGTATTTCTAGGGTGCATTAATTTCTTGAGAAGGTTTATCCCTAACTATGCCGAGATAGTTAGGCATATAACATATATGCTGAAGAAGAATAATGAGGTAAAATGGTCACAAGAATCATGGGAGGCATTTACCAGGATAAAAAGTGCTTTTGCAGAAGCCCCTGTGCTGGCTGGACCATATTATGATAAACCTTTCATGATTTTTTCTTTTTCATCACCTCATACAATAGCAGGAGTTTTATTGCAGAAAAATGAGGAAGGGTATGAACAGCCTATTGCCTTTTTTAGTCAGGTGCTCCGTGATGCAGAATTAAAATATAACATATTGGAAAAGAAAGCATACGCCCTAGTGAAATCCCTCAAAGCATACCGTGTATATATCTTACAGTCCCACATTACTGCATTTGTGCCTGCAGCTGTTGTAAAATATATCCTTATTCAGGAGGATAGTGAAGGAAAAAGGGGCAAGTGGATTGCTAAAATACAGGAATATGACTTAGATATCCTCCCTACTAAGCTGATCAAAGGATAGGGGCTTGCAAAAAATTTATCTGAATCAAACTATCAAGCCCTGGGCATAAATTTGTCCATTTTGGTTAGTGAGGAACCTGAAGAGAAAGAAGAGCGACATGGAATTGGGGTAGCTACCCCAGAAACACATATAAAGTACCTCACCAGTCAGTGGTACAAAGAGATAGTAGAATATCTCCTCACACTCAGTTGCCCTCCAAGCTGTGATAAAGCTAAATACAGAGCATTACGATTGAAATGACAGAAGTATATAGTCGCCAATGGCCAGCTATACTGGCGAGATCCCTCAGGCATCTTACTCCTCTGTCTCACAGAAAATGAAGTCGAGAGTATTATAGCAAAATTTCACGAAGGGATATGTGGAGGTCACTACAGCTGGAGGGCCACAGCTCATAAAATTCTAAAAGTTGGTTTCTATTGGCCAAAGCTTTTTGGAGATGTTTTTGCCAGGGTAAGAGCATGTGATAAATGTCAGAAATTTGCTGAGGGACAGAAATCAGCACCATTTCCCCTGATTCCAGTGCATGTGGATGAACCATTTAAACAATGGGGTATTGATTTTATAGGTGAGATACATCCTCCGTCAAGTGGACAACATAAATGGATATTGACAGCCACGGATTATTTCACTAAACGGGTGGAAGCCATACCTGCAAGGAATGCTATAGATATTGTGATCATAAAGTTCATGGAGGAAAACATCATATCCAGGTTTGGTTGTCCTGCTAGGATAGTGACTGATAATGCACAGGCCTTCAAGTCTACAAAATTTATGAATTTCTGCCAGCAATACAATATCATACTGAGTCACTCCACAGCTTACTATCCACGGGGAAATGGCTTGGCAAAGTCTTCAAATAAAACTCTGGTGAGGGCCTTGAAGAAGACTATCAATGAAAATCAGAAAAATTGGGATTCCCAATTGAAATTTGCTCTATGGGCTAATAGAATCACCAGCAAGAGAGCAACTGGGAAATCCTCTTATGAATTGGTATATGGATGAGCAGCGATTTTTCCTGTACAGCTAGCTTTACCAGTGGCCCGATTCATACAAGAAAGTTAGGAGGAACCTGATGATATGATCAGGAGAATCAACCAATTGGTGGAATTAGAAGAAACACGGGGCCAGGTGAACCAGAGGTTAATGGAATATGAAGAGAAAATGAAACACATTTTTGATCGGCATGCAAAAGACAAGAAATTGTAGATTGGCGATCTAGTGCTCAGATGGGATGTCTGAAGAGCTGAGAAGGGAAAACATGGTAAATTCGACCCCCTCTAGTTTGGTCCGTTTAAAATTGTGGAATAGGGGGGGAATAATACTTTCAGGTTGGAGAATTTACAGGGCGACTTGCTGGACGCCCCTGTAAATGGTCAATTCCTCAAACCCTATTTCCAGTTCTGATTCAGGCAAAGATAGCCTGATGTACTATATTGTATAATGGTTTTTTGTTTTATCTTTATTTGAATGATGTGGGTGTCCTGGTGAATTAAGAAGTGAAAAGCAAAGGGGCTGAAGAGTAGGGTCTATATGGATGATGATCAGGAAGGTCTGCAGTGTTCTCGACACGTCCAAGGATGAACGTGCCATCCCCATGTGGAGCCAATGTTGATCATATCAGCCCCCTGTCAAAATTTTGCTAAGAAACCCCCTTTAAAACACTCGAAACCCCTCTGTTTGGACTAAAAATCCATTTTCCGCCTATCGTTACTTTCTCCCCGGTCACAAAATTGCATAAAAGGCCAAAAAACCCACTTTGAATGCTATATTAAGGCCTAAGCCCCTTTTCCGCCAGCCCCTTTAGCTTTTTCCCCATGAAACCGAGCACTCACCCTTAAGGCGCTAATCGCATCAATTGAAATCGCAGTGTTTATGTTATGTTTTGCTATCGGATGATCGCAAATGTTTGCGATGCAATTGATCATAGGTTCCTCCCCCATCGCATCGCATGTCCGACTCCCGACCCTCGATCACACTCCCCTCCGATCGATCATTGCAAACATTTGCGATGCGATTGATCGCGTCGCATTTCCACTCCGATCATCGCAATCGCAATTTCCGTCGCATTTCCGCTTTGCTCCCTCCCTCTCCCGATTTGTGATTGCGATTGCAACCCCGGTCCCACCATTTGATTCCTCCTCCCTCCATAGCCATTCTCCCTATGCATAGCTTTCATAACCAAGTTTGCGGGTTTTGCAGGATTACAATGACAGAAAATTGCCATTATTCACAGCCTCCATTTCAGAAGTCAAGAACGCATCAAAGGACCATCTTTCCGAGGCAGAATTTATGAGGGGAAATCTGGGAAGCTGTTACGGCGCGGATTTCATTAAAGGAGCCAGGTTGAAATCTGTCAAACCCTCCAGAATCATTCAAGAGGCAGATTTCGCAGATAAAGATATTAATGTTGCGGCAGAGAGTATCAGTGGGAGATCAGAGGAATTCAATGATCAACGTTGAATATTTTAAAGCCCAAATTCAAAATCCAGAAGACAGAGGGTACCATTTGCAGAAAATAATGCCCTCGCGGTTTTATTTCAGCAGAATTTTCTCTCTAGGAAAGGATAGGCTTCCCATAAGGTTTTTTCTCTACCGTGTTCCTGAAGAGACTTGTACCTAGTGCATTTATTCCAGAAAGCAGGCAGCAGAGTACCTACAGCACTACAAAGTCATCAAGCAGTATGGGCGTGCACATTTCCGCCATCCGGTCTTTATTAGGAAAATTAAATGTTCATCACCTACCTCTTTTGCTAGGTTTTGGTCTCTTCTATAAAACCCCAAGAGAACGAATTATTATAGGTTCCAGATTTCATCCGAAAACTATGCAGTGAAAGGCTTTTGGTATGCATTTTGAAAAGCTTTTGTACGAAGGCTCAGAGCCCATAGGGTCTCAGTGAGGAGGAGTTCTATCTGTTAAAGAGGATTCTGGTCTTTGGTATTTCACAGTCTGTAACTCTCTTTATTGTGTTATATTAATAGAACACTTCATTTCATCCATATTTCTTGTATCATGTTTTGGAATGCGAGTGGCTCACTGATTTTTGGTATGGATTCATCCTAGTTGGTGCCCATGCTTGGATCAGTCAAGCGCTTTAAATATGGCTCATGCATGATATTCTGTTCCATTGTTCAGCTATTCATACTTCTACTATATTAGTTGTTTTGAGGGGGTGCTTTTAAAATGCTATTATCATGTATGGATTCTTAGATTGGTAAGCCCATGCATGGTGGTATTGTATATCTGGGTATCAACTCAAGGTTAACTAATATCTTCTCGATATTGCTTTCAGTACATACACCTTCTGATAACTTATGTCTGTGAGGTATTTCTGAATCGGCCCGCTTTGCAGTAAGTTGTCTATGAATTGTCTGTTGCTTTTATATTAGAACTTTGCACATTGTCTCTGCAGTAGTCCTTCCTCTGTGTCAACTTCTGAAGGTCCTGGTCCCATTCAAACTAATTTTTCCCTGTTTAAAGGAGATAGCATGGGAGCTGAAGCTGACAACTTCATACATCATATTATACGTCCCTTGCTATGCTAAGATTTCCTAGGCACTGGTCTATCACAACTCTAGGTTGTCTCTAGGAGCTACAACACCAGTAATTACTACAGTTGTGGCCTCTACATTGGGAGAAAAATTAGCACCTAATGTGCCATTGGAAACTGCAGTGCCAGTGAATTCAGCTACAACATCAGCGATAGATTCTTCAACCACATAGGTACAGCATCCAGATGATGCAGGGTAGATAGAAAAATCCATGGAGGAATTATCACTAAAAAACAATGAAATTAATAGTTTGAAAAGGATGATTCAGAATATGGAAGTTTCCAACAAAACAGCATTAATCAATGCCAACAGTTATGAGCAAAGGGCCAAAAGACTTGAAGAGAAAATCAAAAGCCTTCAAAAAGACTTGAGTTTCACTGCACAAATTTCTTACATAAGAAATTACCTTTGGACAAATATAATTGATGCCATTCATCTTCAATGGCCTTCAATTCAAATTATTTATGAACGGAGAGATTTACTTCTAGGAGCACAAGTGGAAATCCAAAAGACAACAAAAGAATTAGAAAATAAACCAGCACAAACATTAAAGCTAATCACTTTCTTGAATAGTAAAAACTGAACAGAGCTAGAAGAATTGAAGGTACAGGATAAGACAGAGACTATTTTGCAGATCAAGAAGGTTCTGACAAAGAAAAATCTGATGAACAATCTAAAGGAAAAATGTGATGCCATGAATATTTCTATAACTAAGTTTTTAGCAAAATACACTATGATGAGACAAAATGGTCTTCCAGATATTCATGTCTGCAATGACAAACTAATGGCCCAAAAAGGTTATGACAAGAAGATAAGGGATCATGCTAAAGAACAGATCAACAAGTCACTGCCACAGAGCTCTCCCATAGGAAAAGTCATTCTTTAATATATTGAAGACTTGTTTTTTCTTCAAAATGAGATCCAACATATGTTTGTTTTTAAGCCCAATTTTTCCAAATACACAGATGCTGAAGAAAACTTCAGGAAACTCAAAAGTGTAAAAATACCAAATGCAGAACAATGGCAGGCTTTTATAGATTTAATGTAGCAGTAAAAAGGCAGAACAGTGAACAAAACTACTTTAGAAACAGTCAACTTATTTTTTTACTGCTGGCAGTTTTATTTTTACAGCAGTAAAAGAGTAAATAAACAGATTCAAAGTGTATCAGGATGAAAGTACAGCGTGAAAGTGTATCAGAAGGAAGAGTGTCAGTCAAAACAACTCTAATAAAGATATTTTCCAATTTGCCAGCAAGCAGGACAGCTAGCTAGTAAAGGCTCCTTGATTAATTTAGGTTGTTCTATATTTTTTGGATAAGAGGATAGCTTGCTAAACTGTTAAGCAGTTGTCCCTCTTTATATGTAAAGATATTTTATATTTCCTAGAGTTATTCCTAGATTTCTCTAGGATATTTTGTAAACAATATTTTGTATAAATACTTCAATATTTGAAGTGTTTAGTGTGGAATAAAATTGCTAAGATTACTATAGATTTTTTCTGATACATTGGAGGCCTACATGTGTTGATTTCAAAAGTAGCAGACTGGACAAATCTAATTGGACATCATAATTCAGGATTCTCATGATAAGTTAAATATTAAAGTGCATATATCTTTTCATTGTTTATTTTCTGAAGTTCCATTCATTTCGTTATGTGTTTGTTCTTTCATAATAAGTAGCTAGGAATATTACTTCAGTACTAGCTTATGGCTCCCTGTCTTAACTAAGTTACCATTTAAATGTTTTCAACTGATTTCCAGTGTTAGGAATTCTTAACTGCTCCTACTCCCATTTGATTTCTGCCTCCTTCCTCTATTGTCCGGATCAAAGGATCCTTCATTGCCCTTTGTCCCGACTACACCATTTCATCAAAAACCTTTTACCCAAAGCTCTGAGGGTTATCTATCTTTCCCTGAATATATTTGCATCCTTTTGGCCTTGCCTTCTAGTAATGCTATCTATAATTAGACTCCATTAGCCCAATGGTCAAGTAGATTTCTCCCTAGTTTACCTTTAAGTGATTTTTTCCCACCAAACCAATTCAAAACCAAAACCAATTGTTCGATCATAACTAGCCTAAAACACTAAACAAAAAAAAAGTTAAATCATAAATAGAGAGCCCTCTCTAAAATTTAGGAAGGCTAGATCTTAAATTTCCAAAGTAGGTTTGTGGTTACCCCTAGTTTTCTTAAACTAAAAATCAAAAGCCCACAACTTTGAGAAATTACTAGGGTGATAACACCAGGGTCCATGTATTTTAGAAATATCACCTAATTACCCAACATCAGGTTAGACAGTTGTCCTACCACATTGATGGTGGGGGTATCTCTCTTCCTCCTTCCAGGTTTCTTGAAGAAAGTTTCTTTAATGAGCCTATTGTAGACAGGGACATCCTTAATGGCCTGGAGAAGTGGTATCTTTACAAACAAATTTTCTAATTCTCCCAGGAGTTCAGTCTCCTCTGGGTGTGCTGACTAGGGTGGATCAAGCGCTCTGGAAAAGGAGGTTGTTGGATCTGAGTGTTATCTTCTTCCTTTTCCTCCTCAACTTCTACAAGTGGACATGGGGGATGGTTGTCTAGGAGTACTCTTCCCGACCTGAGATTAACCTCCTGTATCTCCACAACATAAGTTGGATGGGATGTTTCTCCACTGGGAGCCTGTTGTGCCTGTCTGTTGTTCAGGTTCGGATTGGGCTGTGCAGGTATAGGTAGCCTAGGTGGAGCAGCATGAGTAAGCTGAGGTTGAGGTTGGGGTGGAGGCATTAGAGCAAGTAGTTGATTTTGTTGAGGCCTCCACCCTTGGGATGGATTGTTCCACTGAGGTTGTTTTGGAACATACAACTAAAATGGTTTGTTTACTTGCTAAGGATGATATGAAGGGTTGGAAGGACAAGTAGGAGGTGTAGACTAGGATGGAGGAGTGGAGGTGTACCAAGGTTGCATGGGTGCGCTCTGATTGTTGTAATAGTAAGATTGAGGTGCACCTTGCATACCTTGTTGATATGGTCGAGGGCCCTGAGGCCTTCTCTGGTTGATGAAACAGAGTTTCTCTAGCATTGTTTCCCCACCTTGATATACAACTTTAAGTCCAGGTAAGGAGGGACACTTGTCTATGGCATGATTCTCTTCATAGACTAAGAAAACCTTTATGAAATTCAGTAGACATTCATTTCTTGGGTGTTTCGTGGTACATCTAGGAAAAAATATGGCCAGGGCTCTCTCTGTTTCCTCTTGATTCCTTTTGACCTACATTGTGTCCATTTTCAAAGCAAAAGTGTGCAACATGTCACTCTTGAAGTCCTCTAGCATGTTTCTAATCCCATTTTTTATGAAGGTGGAAGAGGAAGGGGTATTGGATGTACTTTGGCTAGCTCTTCCCTTCTGCCTAAATGCCCTAGAATGGTTCCAGAAGACAGTTTTGATTGTTTCATAGGGTTGTTGGTAGATATCTCCTCCTGATAACATATTCAAGGTTTCTATCATCTCTTCAATGATCCCTCGAATAAGTACAGGTTTAAGTGAGTCAAGATCAAGAGTACAGTTGGCTCTATTATAGTTTAATTGAAACCTCTCTTCATAATCCTCTAGGGATTCATCAGGCCCTAGATTCATCCTAAATATCTCATCCTTAGTTTCCTTGGACCTATAGTAGTATTTGTACTTGATGTTGAAGGTATCTTCCATCTGTGCCCAGGTAGTGATGTTATCCCCAGGCAGACCCATGAACCAACACAAGGCTGCATCCTTAAGGGTGGATGGGAATAGCTTCAACTTTTGATCATCAGAGGTGTAGTCATAAGTCCTACAGACAACAACAAATTCAAACATGAATGTGTCAAGGTCCTCAGAGGTAAGTCCATGGAAGTGAAGGAAGATTTTAGGGGCTAATTTTTTTCATCTTAGTGTCTCCATCTGCCTCTCTTATGGGAAAGGCTCTCTGGGTCCCAGCCATGGTTAAGATAGGTGAAGCAGGTCCCTCAGCTGAAACAAGGTCTTATTCTTCTTCCCCAATAGGATCCTCAAAATATTTAGAAGGCTTTCCTATAGGGGGTTCAATCTCATTGCCATTGAAGAAGAGTGAAGGGTGGCTAGGAGGTGATGTGGGGGTTTTAGGTAAGGTTTGTCTTTGAGTATTCCTAGTCCTATGAGGCATGAAAATCAGATCTTTTTTGTACTTTTTCAATATTTATGAAGTGACATGAAAAGAAATGAAAGCAGAAAAGAGTGCTAAAACAAAATAGAAATATCTACTAGACACCTCCCCGGCAACGGCACCAAAAAGTGGTGAGCCCTGGTATTGCACCAAGAATGCTGCAACTCCCAGGGGCTGCCCTACTTTACTTTATCAACCCGGGGTTCGTACAAACTTTGAGGTGACAGTGATATATACACAGAAGAGGCATTTTGTTCATGTCATCCTCTTCTGCTTCACGAAATGGTGCTATTTCTTAAATTATGAGAATAACTGGAAAGTAAATTGCTGGAAGGAAATGACAAAAAGGAAACTGAACTAAATTTCTAGAAAGGAATGTCAAGAATAAAACTAATTTAATTTTCAGAAAATGGATAGCAGAAAGGAAATTAATTCTAAACCACACTTAACTTGGCCAAATGGATAAATGCACTCTACCTATCCTATGATCTATCTACCATACTCCTATCCATGCAACTAAACTATCCATGCCTTAATTTTAATTAAAAAGAACTAATTTACAGTTTAGAGGGAAGAAAAAGGGCTAAGAGGGCTAATGGGGGGTTTAACACATGAAATGAGGTTTGGAAGCAGAAAGAGGGGGTTAAACCCTTAGAAAATTTTATGATAGCGTGAGAGATGGATTTGGAGCAAACAGAGGGGGTTAAGCCCTTAGGAAACCTTATTATAATGCAAGAAATGACTTTGGAGCAAGAAGAACTCAACAATGCGATGGCAGAATGCGATGGCCGGAAAAAGTTGTGATGTGCGATGTCTCAATCGCAACTTTGCAATTTTAAATGGATAGCAATAAGGATTTAACGGAAATAACTAAATGGTGCGCAGTGCGAAGTGCGAAGAGTGACGTGGCTGGTCGCAAATCTCAATATCACAAGTTTACAAGGATAGTGGTAAGGATTAACGGGAATAAAATAAAATGTACGAAGTGTGATTTGTGTTGCGGTAAATCTTGCGATTTGCGATGGGGATGACGTGGCAATGAAAAGAAAAAGAAAAAAGTTGTGGGTTGCTATGTGCGATAGGATAAGAACTGCGAGATGCGACTTGCGATGTGGTAAGTTCCGCGAGATGCGATGTGCGATGGGGATGACGTGGCGGTGAAAGGAAAAGGGAAAATTTGCGGGTTGCGATGTGCGATAGGATAAGAACTGCGGGATGCAATTTCCGAAGTGGTAAGTTCCGCGGGATGTGATGTGCGATGGGGATGACGTGACAGTGAAAGGAAAAAGGGAAAAGTTGCGATTTGCGATATGCGATGTCGCAATATCGCAATCACAAAGAAAAACGATAAGTGTTAAGGGTAAAAGGTAAGTGTTTCGAAGTGCGATTTCGTAATATTGCAATCACAAGGAACAAGCAGTAAGAGTTAAAGGTAAACGTTAAATGTTGCGATTTGTGAAGTGTGACGTACGGTGGCAGGAGTCTCGAGGAGAAAAGGTGGAGGTCGGGTTTTTCAGTGGTTTTGAATGGTTTTCATGTGTTTTTCATAAAAAGGGTAAGGAGGCCATGAACGAAGAAAAAACAATGAAATAAGGTTGAAGGGCTTAAGGGTATTCGAAAGAAGGTAAGTGCAGTGCTAAGGTGAGAATTAAAGGAGGGAAATGGGAGCGTAAGGGCAGTGCTCAGAAGTGAAGCAAACCTACGGATTCATGCATGGGAAACAAACAGAAATGCAGGGTGAACAATGAAGGAAAGGCTTGGACTTGGTAAATACAAATTCTTCCCCGAACTCGAAGAGAAAGCAATTTTGGGTTGTGGGAAGGTCTTCCCTACTCGAACTCTATTGACAAAGATGAGAGGGGAGAGCCTTGACCACAGTTTTGGATTTTTTCTTCTATTTCACTATGCATAAGCAATTAAAACTACAACAGAATAAAAACTAAATAGCAATGAAACTTATAAGCAGCATATCTAACTTAAATGACAAAAGAAAAACTAGCTAAATGACAGAAAGGAAAATATAATAACGACATAGAAGCTGAGGCACATGGATTGGGCCCTAACCCATGAGCCTAGCCTTCTGAACTTAAATAAATCAAATGAAATCAGTCTTCTCATTTCATAAAATAATAACTGCATACACCTATGAAAGTTTCGATCCCTGAATAAAACAAAAAGCTTCAATAGTTCACAACAATAATTCTGAATGGAATCGAGACTAGGATAGACTAACTCTTCCTAGTTCTAGCTCTGCTCTATTTATTCTACAGGGCAGCTACCAATAGCTCCCTATAAAATGGTGATTGAGTCCACTGGACTCCAAGTAAACCAAGATTGAGTGCTCTCCTCTTTGAGTTGCTCGGCTGCCTCTGGAATTCTAATTGTTGGAGATAATCCTTGGGGTTCCTTCGGTTGCTTGTGGAATTCGAATTGCTAGAGAGAATATTTGGGATCCTTCGGCTACCTTTGAGGGTGGACAATCCTCCTATAATTTCTCCTTGTTGTCTCCTCCAAGTCTTTGTGATAAAATCTTTATAAAAATTCTTAATAAATCATGATTTTCTACACTCAACCTTATATTAGGCACTTGGAGTATGTTAGCCTTAATCACCACCTATACTAGCATCATAAACCCAAATAATAATAAAAATGCAAGAAAAAGAGATCTAAGAAGGCAAAAAGGTGACTATTAGCCCCTCCAAATATTTCTAATAATGGAGCTCATTAGTAATTCATCAATGTTAGGTCTATCAATTCATATTTTCATAGCTCAATATTCTATATTACAACATAGTCCAAAGGTGTTGTATCTTCATGCACTATGGTTGTCACATTAACAGAAGACAATGTCAATGTACCATTGTCTAATACACTCTCATGTGTACATATCTAGACTCAGAAACTACTTTTACAACCAATAAGGTCACTATGTTAAGTTAGGAGTTGTCTTCCAACCATTGTTTCTATGTCAAGTTTAATATATTTAGGCCAAACAAACTTTATATTGAGGTCATATGTATTTGGTATATAAGCCATAATTCTCGGTGAAGACATACCATACAAACTGTATAAAAGATCTGGTTTTTCAATGAGTGAGTTGGTATTTTTTATAAAGACCCATAGGAATATTGGTTAGGGGCTAATCGATGCTCTAACTTTGAGACCCTCTATGGAATCTATTCAAAATTCCATCACAAATCCAAAACAAACTTTATATTGAGGTCATATGGAATTGTATAAATAATCAATGCCAAGACTGTATGCAAACTTCCATCACAGAGCCAAAATAAACTTTATATTGAGGTCATATGGATCTGTATGAATAATCGAAGCCAAGAATATATACAAACTTCCATCACAGAGCCATAACAAGATTTATATTGAGGTTATATGTATTTGGTATAGAAGCCATAATTCTCAGAGAAAACATACCATACGAACTGTATAAATAATTGATTATATATATATATATATATATAGAGAGAGAGAGAGAGAGAGAGATAAAACACATATCTTTGTCGAATATTTGATGGAACAAACTATTTTTTTTTAAATGCAAACCTATATCAAATACTCAACAGCACAGGCCGACTGACAAATATTCGACTCCTATTGGTCGGAGTACTCGTCGGATAATCGACACCAGAATTGATAGACAAAAGAATCATTTATTTAACACTCATGTCGGATATACCTCTCGTTTTTCGCATATCCGACTCATCACCATCAACCTATGAGTGTCAGAGCAATAATACTCTTGTCGCACAACTTACCTATATACCGTCGATTACCTGATGTCTAAACATCAATTTTCTCGTCGAAAAAAACGATCCATGTCAAATATCTCACTGCAAAGTGGCAGGAGAACTGCCGAATATTCAATGTTTAGTCCATCGTATATTCGATGATTTATAGCATTTCCAAACCGACTTCGAAACGTTGATTTTTTTATGACCATTTCGACCTTTTTTTGTGTCGAATAATCGACATATGTACCATTGAATATCTGACGATTACTAAACTTTCGAGTATTTGACAGAATTCCAGCAACAATTTGATGAGCGCCAATGTGTCAGATAGCTGACGACAATAAGTCGCATATCCAACTAATAGTCTTCAAATTTTGGCCCCATTTGTACTAGTGATCGTTGGAGAGAAGCCGCTGAGGTGAAAACAATGGCTGATCTCTTGTTGCCATAAGACCCGGGTTGTCTAGTGAGGCTTTGGACTAGGCCTGTTATATTTTCTCGTAATAGTACCGAGCTAAACAAGCTCTATAATTCTTAAGATTAATAATTTACAGTGGTTTAATAAAGTGATCGAAATCCAAGTAGATGACTTCTATTCATGGAATTGGTAGCAACATCATAAATGATGTGATATTTAATATGCCTATATCAGGGAAAATTTTAGGGGCTAATATTCGCAGGTGGGCTAGTTTTCCATGCTTTTTCAAAGAAAGAAGATTCGCCAAATTCCATTTTTTTCTAAAATGATTCACCTAAATTTTATAGTATACCATTATTTTACCTTAAAAATCGCCAAAATATTATATCAACTAATATAAAATCAATGGAAATCTAAATATTTCTACAAAAATATCACAATTTTTTTTACAATGTGCATACTAGGGAGTAGTAAGATTCGCCAAGGTTTCTAAAATTTAAGATAAACTTCCATCCTTAAAATTTTCCCTGCCCTATATATAGCCAAGTAGTAAATTTTGGCATCTCAAATAATCATGAGATCGACATTGATTGTAGGCCTTGCTAGCCACCTATAATATTTTGTTATACCAAAAGGTGGCTAAGATCTTTTTGAGCCTCCAAGGAACAAATTTTATCACTAAAAATTGTTGGCTCTTGAAGACTCCTTGAAAGCCTCATGCCTCTATCCGAAATCTTCATTTACTATTTCCATTTCATGCTCTGAAATTCTGCTAATTTCATAAGAAGAGACTGTTGAAGAACCATCATTTTCGCCCTTCTCCCACTCAAAACTAACCTTCATATGCTCTCCTTTTTCTCCGTAAAATCCCCTTTGTTTTCATGATTCATTTTCTCCCCTTCATGAAAATCACTCTTATTAAGGTTGAAGACTCATTCTTTAGCCTTACTGAAACCCCTCAAATAACCCATAGGACTTTATAATAAAGACTTTATGTTATAAAGCCCTACCTTTCTAACCACTTCCCCTTTTTCATACCCCACCATACATTATTTAAACTTTATTATAAAGTTCATATCATATAATATATGGCCCACCGCTTATCGCAAATCGCAATATCGCATTATCGCATTTTCCATGGGTTGGTCAATCGACCCATCGCTAAAACTTGCGATGCGATCTATCTGCCCAATCGCATATCGCGAAATCGCATTTTCGTCTCGTTTGATTTAATTGATCCATCGCAAATATTTGCGATGTGATCACCACATCGCAAATTCCCGCACCATAGCACTTTCCACAATCGCAATCGACCCCGTCGGGCCCGCCGTACGATACCCCCGCCATTCATATAAAAAATGTATTTTCCCTTTGTAAGTCAAAAAATGTCATATTTCATTGTTTATAAAGGTTTTGCCCATTAAATCCCTCCATCGCGCAAATCGCAAAATTGCATTTTTATGTGAAACCCCTGATCACTCATCGCAAATATTTGCGATGCGATTTTGCGATCTCTTTTGACCGCCTCTGAATAAAATCTCCACCGTTGGATGCAGCCATCCAACGGCCACGATCTTTCCCGCCTTCTGAAGCAGTATAAACCTAAAAACGCAGGATTTCTTAATTGTCTTTGTGTTTTGCAGGTGTTTTAATGGTTTTCCATTATATAATGAAGGAAAGCCGAGGGTTAGGAAAGACGTTTCCTGCGCCTTCGGGCTATTAAAAAGAATCATTCACAGGTTTGAAATCAATGTTTCATGAGCATTGATAGCACGTAAAATGCCCTGTGCGGCCCTGCACATCGAAAAGACACTGTTTTATTTAAAAATAGTTAAAGAGTATAAGTTTGAATACAAAGCACAGCAGAATGAAGATTGAAGACAATTTTACGGGGATTAAGGCTAAGACGGTTATCAAAAGCCTAATCCCCAACTCAAAACACAGTTTAAAGAAAACCTAAAGTGTTTTATCAGACAGAAAGCCTCCACCGCCACATCTGAGGCAAATTAATTTCTCAGCTACCACAGAGCCACCTGTTGCCTCAAACCTTTCAAAACAGAGGCCGAAGTTATTGAAGAAAATCAAATATTCGCCTCCAGCGCAACCAGGGAGTTACTTCTGCAAGGAAATCAATGCAGAAATATCTGCAAAGCTACTCCAAACATTACGCAAAGCCTCAAAGTCAAATAAAGCTCCCATCGAGCTTGATTCATAAATGTAAAACAATTAATACAGTGCTCCACCTGTAAACTTCTTCATCGAGCCCCTCAAAAGGCCAAGAAGTCTTGAATCTGTATTAATTGCCTTAAGAGATCTTTGATTAAATTTCACCTCCTCATTCTTCTATAAATACCTCAGTAGAAGATGAGAAATTGTTGGTCGAGTTGCTCACAGAGCTTTGAAATACATTGGAGCCTAAACTTCTGATTGTAAATAGTGTTCACTGGCCCTTGGAGCTCTGCTTGTGATAGATTAGTTAGGCTGAATAGTGAAGATGATTGCTGAACTAAAACATTGGATTTGAAGACTGTAACTGGTTTGACATCAATAACAAGATTTTTCTTGGGATCCTGGTCTATATTACTGGTGAAGTGCTTCTTTCTTTGTTAATTGTTTTCCTTCTACGTATGCCATATTGTTCATATTCCGTTGTAAAGAACAGTTTAAACAGGGTCAGGATCTACTGTATGTCAGTAACCTTCTCTAGCTAAGAAATCTTTATCTTAATGTTTTCTTCAGATTTGTCTATTTAAGAATGATTCAGTACTGTTTAAACAATTAGGAATGTTGGCGTTCCCTCTTCCTTCTGTTTACTTAAACATTGTTCTTGAATGTGATTTCCATTATTTGCTATTAAAGTTAGACTAGAGAAGTTATGGTTTGCCCTGATTCCTAGTTTCTATTCTCCAAAGGCGGATTCTGAAAATTTCCCTTGGTGTTGACTGAAAGCAGACTAGGTTTAAAAGTACTTTATCTGATCTTAAGTCACACTTTGTTTCTCTTATATGTTTTCATACTTTCTGAAGGTAATTATGTGGATTACTGGATTGTTTGTCAATTAAGTTGCTTTAATAGAACTTGCCCAAGAAGTTTATGGTTAGCCCTGTCCTTGGTTGGTTTTAAATAGTTACTTAAGAGGCTTTTCTTGTTTGGACTGACTATAAATCCTCTAAGAAATTATTATCAGTTTCCACCCCTCCAACACTTTATTGTTTCCATTCCATCATTTTAATCTCAATAATCTTGTGGTATATATGACTTGCCCCTTGGATCACTCTTGATGTTTTTGTTCAATTAAAGCCCTGTTATGACTCCATAGCCCAATGGACTAAAAACCAGCGTTATATCTATCTTTTAGCCATAACTGTTTTATCCACTTGCAACTTCACACCTTTGAAACTTTTTGCACTTAGTACTTTTCCCTCAAGTAACATTTCATGCTCAACCATCCAAAAACAAAACAAACCCTTGGCCTTCATAACTAGCCTAATATCATTACCGTAAGCTTTCAAAGACAAATCCATCTTTGTACATATTGGAGAGATCCCTCTCCGGATTCAGGAGGGCTAGATCCTAGAATCCCAAAGTTGGTTGAAATGATGTTAACTCCGTGATCGAACTTTTGCCAATCTTGCTTATTACAGAGACCTAACAGGCCTTTAACCCGAAGTCTAAATTTTGTTACGCATGAAAGGCCCATTAAAGAGAATATCAATAATCAAAAGGATTTGACCTTTGACAATGATAAAGTTGATTGTGTTTCAAAAGATTTAAATAATGAATTAAATATCCTATTAATAAGGACAAGATATTGAAAATATCTATCATAATTTACAATCACCCTCTCTAGATTCCATTATCAAGTTATTGAAAATCTCTATCATAATTTTACAACCCCCCTCTCTAATTTTATTAGCATGTTCTTATGAGGGTGTTGTGTAAATAGGAAAATAGAATGGTCAACCATCAAATTCTACCAAGCATAAATCTTTAAAATTGGAGGGTTAATTCTCATGCCTCACATCTATAAGCTCTTCAATTTAGCAGTGGAGTAGGGCTTCCATAAACCCTAGACCTAAACCCTCATTGTACCTATTTTTAAAAGCGGAGATAATAACAATCCCTCTAATAATACCACCATTACGATTAATTCCATTTTAGTCAAGTTATATGAAACTATTTTGGAAATGAAATTCAACAAATGACTAAAGAGCAAAAAAAAGGTCCAACCATATTTAGGAGATATCATTCAACCATGGCCCACCTTGTTATGCTTGGGATAATTGTGATTATTACAATAATAAAACAAATCCAGTGTGTCTTTTGTTAAATTAAAAAAAAAAAACTAGTGTAAAGGACTAATTTTTTGAATAGATTCAAAGAGTTAAAAAATCCTTTTAAGTTCAAAACTACCACAATAAAGATGCACAAAAACATTATTGTGAAATTCAAAGTTATTCAAAGATTTAAAATAATTTCTTTTTAATAATATTCTCAATCATAATAGATTTTTTAATAAAAAATTATAAAATATAGGTACTCATCATTAAGAATATATATATATATATATATATATATATATATATATTTTAATTTGGGGAGTACCTGCTTGAATCTTTATATATATAGTGTGTGGATAGACATTCATCTTAAAATTAAATTCATATACTTATGATAAAGAAGAAGATTAATATTTTAAAAAAAAAAGTTGTAATATTGAAATTGTAATACAAATTTTACTAGTTTTTTTTTTTTAAGAGGAATTGGTAGCTAGGCCTAGATTATACTTGTATAATAAAAGATTAATTCCATATCTCCTACTTTAACTTCTAAGTGCTTAATACACCCCAAACACAACACATGAACTAAGTGAGATTTGAACCAATAGTAGCACACTTTATTAGCAATTAGTCTACACTTTTAAGGTGTAGATTTCACTAGTTAAACCACAATTTATTCACTATTACCAATTCAACTACACCTTTAGAGAGTGTAGATTTCACAAGTTAAGAAACAAGCTATTCACTATCTTTGTGTTACTATTATGCACCATTAATAGAAATGGTTCTTAATTATTATGTAATTTTAAAAATTCAAAATTTAGTGTTCAAATTTTTTATATTCATTATTACATTTTTATCTTTAAATATTTTAAAAATTAAAATTAAAATTAAAATATAGATAAGTTCATTCCAATTTTATCTTTATGCCGGAGGTGTTCTTTTTGTTGGCTGTGGGTGGCAAACACTGTTCACCCCATCGAATAAGAGAGCTTGACTATCGCCCTTCCTACCAATGAGATTTTGACATGTGTTTGTGCCTCCAACCAATAAAAATTTGAAATTTGTCATCTCTGTCATTAACTCCACCCACCAGCCATTTAACGCGCCTCAAGCGTTCCCTTTGCACAGTCGTACAAATGCTAGTTATATATATTTAAAAAGTGAAAATATTTAAGATAACTCAAACCAACATTAAGGATAGTCATTATTATGCAAAGTGACTTGTTACCGGGCAAACTACATCACCTAAACATTATGTTGATGGTCCAAAGGGTATCCTTTTATGAGGAGAGACCAAACATTCTCTGATCGGAAAATATCTTTGATTTTTTCTTTATTAGCTTGTTTTCTTATATTTTATGAAGGCAATTTTTTAGCTACTTTTAAGTTAATACTTCTAAACAACCTTAATTTTATATTTATATTAAATTTAATCGTTTAAAAAGTATTTATTTATTTTTATCATAATAATAAAAAATTAATTTTAAAATTATAAATAAATTATCAAATAGTGTAGAATTTTTTTTTATTTGATGATGATGATGATGATTAATGTCTATTGAGACTCTTTGGTCTATCAGACCTAAAGAAAAAAGTTATTTAATTTGATTTAGGATTTTATTCCTATGCTTAAAAAGCTTGGAGAGAAGTCTCATGAGCTCACTATAATTTTGACATCTTAAAAGGCTAGGAAGGTCAATATTGCAACAAAGATTATGAAATTGAGCTCTAATGTGGTTGTACCCGGGGCACTCTAAGAGGAAGTGATTTTCATCCTCAATGTTCATATTCTCACAGAGATGGCAGATCCTTTCCATCCATGGTGTTTTAGAAACTGTCCAACGACTTGTTTCACTATGGAGCTCATGAGAGTTCGTTCTAATCTTGGTTATATTATTTTTCTTCTTTGAGCTAGTTAAAACAGAGAGATACTTTTGATCTTCTAAGGTGGGGTTGATGACCTCCTTATAATATCTTAATTTTCTTCTCACACCACATTATTTCTTTGAACTTAGAGAAGTAAAAAAAAAATTAATGTTATTGATGTTTTGCAATGCAACATTCTCGTCGATCTCCCAATGGTTTAACCACGCCCTGGTGTCTTTATACCAACCTCGTTTAAGCCTTAGGTGGTTTTGGCTGGAATTTAAAGCTAACTTAGGGAGTCTATGATCTCCTATGCTATTGAACTTATAAAATTATTTGTAAAATAAATACATCTTTTTATATAAAATTTGCTTTCAAAAATTTAAATTTAATATTATAAATTATCTCCCAATGGTTTAACCATGTCCTGGTGTCTTTATACCAACCTCGTTTAAGCCTTAGGTGGTTTTGGCTGGAATTTAAAGCTAATTTAGGGAGTCTATGGTCTCCTATGCTATTGAACTTATAAAATTATTTGTAAAACAAATACATCTTTTTATATAAAATTTGCTTTCAAAAATTTAAATTTAATATTATAAATTATTTTTTATTAATATTATTCCATTTATTTTAAATATTCTATTTTCAAAAATTTCCCCAAATATTATTAACTATTATTCTTAGACTGGATTTCAATAAACTCTATATTAACTATCTCTATTTTGATCAACACTATAGACTAAATTAAAACACAACATTGTGAATTAAAATTGCTAAACATTGAAGATATTTACCAATCATATATTTTTCAACTATAACCATAATCAATTGGAAAATTTAAAAGGAATAATAAAATAGATTTTCTACACTAATTTTTTAATTATAGTACTAATTTTTTAATTATAGTTTAGTTTTTAATGGTTAATTTTTAGTAGCTATTTTCAAATAATGGTATATTTTCAATTATTTATTTTGTTAAATACATCTTTTTTTTCCTCCTCCTCCATAAATCATAAACCAAATCTATTAACAGAAAAACATTTATCTAAAAAATAAAATTCCACTAAATCTATTATATAAAAGAAATATTATGCTGTTAGAGAAAATCCCAAAGCCCTGTAACATACATTGCTTACGAAAGCCTGATAAGATACCCGATACGGGATTTATTATAATCATCGGAAGATGCCTATAAGATGCCTATATTGTTTTGAAAGAGTAATTTTCAACAGCGGGTCGAATGTTCGAATCCCAGGAATTGAAATTAACGAAGAATACTTTGAAGTTAAAGGTACGTAATTTTCATCCGCGGGTCGGATGTTCGAATCCCGCGAATTGAAATCAACGAACAAGACTTTGAAGTAAAGGTATGTTTGCTGTGAGTCCGAGTCCTCTACCCCTGCCAACAATGAGCCGCAGCCTTTACAGGTTGAAAGTCTGTGGAGACAGATCCTGCTTCCATTGATTGAAGCAGAAATTATCCTTCTCCTTCCACATGCGCGCTGATTGGGCTATAACACGATATACCGCATACACAAACATAACAACAATTGCAGATGCACCAACGGACATATAAAGACGGAAATGGGGAATCTGCCAAATTTGGGAATTGGGGTTGGAAGAGCAGAAAATGAGAATAATCATAAAATAGGCGACGAGAAAAAACAGCATATAACGCACCATGAATGCCATCGATTCATTGTCTCTTTTCAGTAACTTCCCGAACTCCGAATCGAACTCAGACATTGGACGGGCTTTCAGGTATAATCGAACTGCCATCGGTTTTCTCAGCCTTGCTTTCACTCAAATGAAGGGCTTTTACTTCACGAATCTGCTACTGCTGAACAGGCAGGTGATTATATATGTGAAGATAAGGGTTTCGCTTGAACCAGGGTTCGAATCGCGTTGGAAGCTGCGTCGCAGATGAGAGAAATCTTCTGAGCTGTTGCGTGGAAGTTTCAGAACGATTACCATGATTCGAAGGAGGAATTTCGGAGAAATTTCCAGATTGTGATAGGTTTGTCTCCACTTTCTAGAATCATCCTCTGCACCTGCTTTGATCTTGCAGAGTTAGTACCGTGTTTCAAGTGGAAATTGCGGAGTAATTTACACATTTAAAGAGGTTTCTGTCCGAGAAGATAAATCAGATTATTGCTGAGTTTTAATCTTTGACTTTGAAAATTAGGTTATTTGATATTGCCATTTCTTTATCCGTTAAATAGTCAAAAACATTTAGATTTATCAGTTTGTTTTTATAATAAAAATAATATATTTAAGGCGTTGTTTATTGGACACAAATTTATCTAGTGGTAGTCTAAAAAAAACTCAGAGAGTAACTTAGAAATTTTGGTAAGATTATGAAAAATTTTCCCAAAGATTTTTGAAAATTTGGGTTATAGTAGTTAAATTTCAGTATTTTGGGTGCCCTAAATGTTTTTGATCGTCATGAATCCATTTCCACCATCAAAAAATGCAATTCAAACACTCCAACTACTTGAATTTTTGAAGTTTTTTTACTGGATTCCGGCAAAAAGCTATCGTGGCTATTATGTTGCATCATTTATCTAAATCAACTGAATTTGGTAAAAGAAATTCAAAAAATTAAAATGTTGGAATCTTTGAATCATTTTTTTTTATGGTAGAAATGTATTACCATCAAAAACCCTAAGACACCCAAAATTTAAAATTTGACATCTATAATCTAGATTTTCAAAAACTTCTACCAAATTTTATTATAATTTTATCCCAAAACTCTTTATACTATACTAATTTGAAATTTTTTAAATATAAATTATAAATTATAATATAAATATAAACATAGATTTAACACCAAATACTTTTTTATAATTATAATTTAATTAAAGCATTTTTACCTTGAAGGGATTTTCATAATCATACCTTTACAACCTTATTTTATTAGTTTGACTAATGAACTGTACAAATTATTTCTCACTTTTCCTTATAATTATTTCGTCGTTATCCCATTGGGAATAATTCATTGTATTTACTAAAACTTCTAAAGGGGAGATATAAAAAAGTAAGTTTGGATAATATTTGTAAATATATAGAATTGTTAGATAAATGTAAATAAAAGAGAAAATCAAACTTCAAATAAGGTTAGAGGTAATACTTGATAATAATAGGTTTAGACTTTTTGAAGACAAATTCAAAAATGTATAGACAATAAATTATTAGGGTTGAGATTCGAAGATAACGCATATTAGATTACAGGAAAAGAAAAGTAAAAGCTAAGAAAAGAAACAATTAACCTAAGAAAGCGAGGTGGTTAATCTTAAAAAAAATTAATTAAAAAGATGAAAGTTTTAGAAAAAATGTCAAATAACAATTTAGTATTAAATAGTAAATTGAATATTAAATTTAAAAAAAAAAATGAATGAGCTTATAGAGTTAGACCATAAATTTAAGAATCTCATAATTTTTAATTTCAAAGAAAAGAATGAATATTAAACTTAACAAAAAGAAAATGAATGAGTTTATAGAGTTAGATCATGAATTTAAGCATCTCATAATTTTTAATTTCAAAGAAAAGAAAGATAAAGATAAACTAACATTGGCTAAATAAGATTGTAAAATAAAACAACTCATAAAAAAACTATTATTAGCCATAAAAACTAAAAAAATAAAATAAATAAGAGTTTTAGACACTTGGGAGCTTCTCTTGGAAGAGCTATGACTTTCCATGAAAGATATGGCCTATGCTAAGTTGGATCCTGAGTAAAATTAAAATTATATTGCATATTTGTTGAAACTTATGAGCTTGAAGAATATGAAGTCCATGGCATAAAAGAATTTGTTTCATAGTTACTATGGAACAAGAGATTTTATTGCAAAGGGATTTGAGACATAAATTGTCATAAAAGAGAATATTTTTATTCACTTCACAAGAAATACCCTTCAATCAATACATGTGGATGGAGATTTCATATTTTTTTTGTAAAGTAAATTTCAAATTAAACTTTAAAACATAATAACATAACAAAATTTACTTTCCCTTTGTCTACCACTAAGGAAATCAGATCATTGGTCAAACCATAATAGTTTTATCATTCATATCAAAACTATAACAATTCAACAGTTCTTGAATAAGAAAACTTAACAAAGTGTTTAGACACCAAAGTTGAGCAACTAGACAAAAATAAAATTGATTGGAAATAAAGAGAAAACCAAGCCAAACATAACATGTCATTTAGATTTTGATGGGTTAGAGTGATCAAGGCTCAGTCTTTTAGCTCAAAAATTAAAGTGCTCAGAATTGAATGAAACCAGAACTACAACAACCGGTTCGTCGCAAGGAATCCAATGCAACTCGTTTCGTTAAAAACCAAGTTCGGATGAGGAAGTTATGGTATGTTGATTGTCGTTCAGAACATGCAAATTTTTATAATAAAAAATTGCATAACAAGTACAAGCTGGCAGCCCAGTTAGCATTCAGGGAATCTTCTTTAGTTTTTGTCCAATGGGATTGTGACAAGTGAAGGTGAAAATGTCCAATGCTAGCATTCAGGCAATCTTCTTTAGTTTTTGTCCAATGGGATTGTGACAAGTGAAGGTGAAAATGTCCAATGCCCTCTTAAAGTTGAATTTGGATTTATGAATCTATCTGTTAGCATTATTAATTTTGCATATATACATTATATTTTTCAAAGTTCGTGTGGATTCGTTGGTTTATATTTAGTGCAAAAGACTTACAAGGGCCAAGGTAGGGACTTGACCCCATGACCCCCCCTCTCCACAGGGTGGTTTTACCATTGGGCCATGGGCTCAATTCATTGAAAAACATTGCTCTGATTTTGTATTTGAACCTGTATTGTTTCTCCGACAGTGGAAGGAGGGGGCCAGCCTTCCTCCACGTGACCACACCGATATGACCACACTCTAACCATTAACCGCAATTAACGCGCCCTTATCCACCAATTAAACACGCTTAAAAAACTAATTAATCTCCTACTAATTAGTGGCGCTTTCAGCGGATTTCTATTTTTGGCAGATTCCACCGAATTTGTCAGAGCTCTCTGGAGTTTTTCTAGATTTGGAGGAGAAATTGGGGGAAAGTTTGTTTTTTCCATAACTGAGTCAATTTTTGACCAAATTGAACTCAGAAAGAGTCATTCTTAGCTAATTGGCATGCTATGAACACATTGGAACATGTTGCAGAGGTATAGGAGCTCATCTACAGAGGTTGTTGTTGCCTTGAATAATTTTGAAGCCTAAGGCCGCCAGGAGGGAAGGCCATGCCTAGAGCATCTGGTAACCAAATTGAGTAAATAAATAGTCATTTTTGATAAATTTCGACATTTTGAACTCAATGTAATAGGTTCTAAGAACATTTGATGCATGTAAACAACAATTTAAGCACATTTGAGCTAATATAGATGCCTAAGTTATGAAGCTAGACCAAGGAGATGTAGCCTAGGAGGGGTGAACTCCTTCATCAAAAATATGTTTTAATGGATCAATTGTTATGGTTTGTTGTTATTTATGTTGTTGTTATGGTTTGTTGTTATTTATGTTGTTGTTGTTCATCCATTTAACTTCATGCTTTATGTTTTCAAATTCACTCATAAAACTCAGTTTTAATTACCTCTTTGACACATATAAGTAACAAGGGAACCTGTACATCAAGCATAAGATCAGTAAATAAGTTTTATATCTGAAAATTAACTTAGCACAAAAAAATAACATTCAAATTCAGATCAAGTTGGTATCAGAGCACAAGGGTGCTAAGGTTATTTTCTTGATAGTTGCTTGAAGATTTGTGCAAGTTTAATGGTTGCAAATTTGTGATGGTGACAAGGTTAAAGTTGCAGAAAGGTGAAGGAATTTTATGGTTGCAAGTCCTGAGATTAGAACCAAAATAAGGAGATTTGAAAGAGCATCATCTTCACCCAAAATTCCACTCATAGTTGCACTTAAATAACCTCAAGTTTTGTCTCGAGAAGCTGAGATTGAAGAGGTGCAATTCATACAAGAAGTCGAGTTGATTGAAGAGGTACATGCCTCAAAAGTTGAGCTTGAATCCATAGCCATCATGTCAGGTGCTAGAGATACTCAAGAACATTTAGAAGATGAAGATGTCAAGAGAGACTTGAAAGACATAAAGAGGATGGTTAAAGTTATGTTTGATGTATTTACTGCTGGGATGTCAGGAGAAGATTCTAAGCCTCCATATGGAGAAGGAACTTTAGATGGTAAGAAGGATGAAGAGAGGAGTTAAAATGGAACTGGAGGAAATCCACCTCCATCTCCACCATCTTCATCATCCTCATCATCTCCATCAGCATCATCTTCCACTTCCACCACAAAGACCACTCACACTCACTCAAAAGCCACAAAAGGAAAAACTCCATTACTCAAATTGAACATTAAGTTTGAACTACCCATGTACAATGGTGAGGTAAATGCAGAGATACTTGAAAATTGAATACATCAATTGGAGGTGTATTACAAAATTAAGAACCTTCATGAGAATGACATAAAGATCCAGTTGGCTTCATTAAGGCTAGAAGGAGCAGCACTAGTTTAGTGGGAAGGAAAGACTCAAGAGGAAATATGAATCCATGGTAAGATATCCATTTCTTGGGTTGAGTTTATTTCTTCCATTAAAAGAAATTTTTATCCATTAGCCTATATGCAAAAAGATATTATGAGTTAGAAAAATTTTAAGCAACTTAAGGGTCAAACAATTCAAGAATATACCCAGGAGTTTAGGAAAAGAGCTTTGTTGTTAGGAATAAATTTGAATTCCCAAGATACACTCTTGAAATACATCCATTAAAATAAATTTTTATCCATTAGCCTATATGCAAAAAGATATTGTGAGTTAGAAAAATTTTGAGCAACTCAAGGGTCAAAAAATTCAAGAATATACCCAGGAGTTTAGGAAAAGAGCTTTGTTGTTAGGAATAAATTTGAATTCCCAAGATACACTCTTGAAATACATTGGGAGTTTACATTCCTATTTGAAACATACTATCCTTATGTTTAACCCAAACAATTTAGATGAAGTTTGTGTACAAGCCACACACTTAGAGGCAAGGGGGAAACAAAACATAGATGAGAAAAGTGAAATAGAGGGTAAAGGAAAAGGAAAGTTTTATAGAAGAGGAAAAGGAAATAGCTCTATAAAAAGAGAGAAGGAAAAACTCACATGAAAAAACTGTTCAAAGACTGGCCATGATGAAGACCACTATTGGAAACTTCATCCACAATTGAAACCAAATAGACTGCAAGCCAAAGAGAAGGGCAAAACTGTTGCTATAGTTGAACATGACTTAGGGTCAGATTCAGGAGATGAGACAAAGATTACAGCCATGGGTTTGAAAGGTAAACATGTTGCAAGCACTAGTTCTTCAAATTGTTCAAATGATACTCATAATGAAGATACAAGAATAGAACTTTTCCATATTAGAGTTTTCTCTAAACATACCAAGATTGATACACTTTTTTATAGTGAGTCACAAGCTAACTTGATTTCTGAAGATTTCGTTAAGAAACTAGGCCTTGAAACTATTAGACATCCAAGACCATATCCTTTGGGTTGGATATCCAACAATGCAAACTTGTAGGTTACAAGGAAGTGTTTACTAAGACTTACCATCAACTCAAACTTTCTTGATGAAGTTGAGCTTGATGTGGTGCCGCTTAAGATATCAGGTATTGTATTGGGAAGTCCTTATCTGTATGATAGGAAAGCAATATTTCATTGCCATGAGAATAAGTATCACTTGTTTAAGGATGGCATTGAGTACATAATTAGAGCGCATAAGAAGAAGACATGTTTGTCTCTTATACATGCAAGTGAAATGAAGATGATAGTGAATGGAAGTCAGAACTTGGCATTGTTGATGATCAAATAAAGAGATGTGTTGAATCCAAATTTTCAAAAAGATGCTTATGCTTGTAATGAGTTGTTTCCGGATGTTAACAGGTTTCCTTTGAAAGAAGGTGAAAAAGATGAAAAACATTTGTAGCAGTCAATAGTAGTGTTGAGAAGTGTTGGAAACAAGATGTCAGTGCAAGAGAGTGCAAAGGTCAAAGAGAAAGCGACAAAGCAGCTTGGAAAAGAATGCATGGGTTCCACAAATGTTGGTTTATGGTTTCCAAAAGGTACATGGAAATGGCAAAGATACTTGGTCAAGAGTCGACGTAAGCACAAAGTGAGATCAGCGAAAAATCGCCATGGTGACAGTGTGCAAGGGGAGATAATTTTTAAGTTTCCTTTGATTGTTGACCAAGGTGGGAACAAGATGGTTTATGCAAGAATAGATTGATGTTCTACAAATTCAGAAATATTGCAGCATGACAGTGTCAATGATAACAAGAGAAGGTCGTAAGAATCAAGGAAAAAGTTGACTTTTTATGAAAATCTCCAAATGATAAAATTGGGAAAATTTCAGTGGATAGAGACTGTAAGGGTGAGGGAAAAGTATCCTCATCTACATGATCGGTAATCAAAGAGATTTTGGGGTCCAAAAGGCTTCTAGTGGGGAAGAATGATCAGAGGCTCAGTAATTTAGCTCAAAATGAAAGTGCTCAGAATTGAATGAAACTATAACGACAACGACCGACCCATCACATGGAATCCAACGCAACTTGTTTCGTTGAAAACCGAGTTCGGATGAGGAAGTTATGGTCTGTTGATCGTTGTTCAGAGCATACAAATTTTTATAAAAAAATTGCAGAACATGTACAGGCTGATGACATGGCAATCCAGTGAGCGTTTAGGGAATATTCTTCAATTTTTGTCCAATGGGACTATGTCAAGTGTCACTGTGGGATTCACCAGTTTGATTTGTGAAGGTGAAAATTATCTAATGACCTCGTAAGTTTAAATTTGAATTTATGATTCTGTGCTCGAATTTTTTTTTTTGGTTATTATTAATATTTTTTTATTGATATATATATATATATATTATGATATATAGATTTATAATAGATTGTATAGTTGTATTATCATATGTTATATTATAATATTGTATATATTAATACTTAAATATCAATTTCAAATCTTAATTAACATTATTATTTTTTGCATATATACATTATATTAAACCCAAATCAACGTTTAAATTTGTGGCATTACAAACCTTAATTACATTGCAAATCCTCTATGTCCTCGTACGAATGGTGGCAAACTATGGTGGAACTTTATGATATAGTTGAATTCATATGGTGGAAGACTTATTAATCAACGTATTAATCAAAGGCATATGGCATTTATTATGCTATGGTTTTATAAACCATAATTCGAAGAATTTTGAAAAGTCCACGTGGATCCGTTGGTTTATATTTAGTGCAAAAGCTAAGTCACATGACACGAGACGCGGAGGACACGTAAATACGAGTATTCGACACGAGACACGCGGCCTCGAAAACGAGGACACGAGGGACTACGTTTTATTTATATTAATATATATATATATATATATATAAAATAAATTAATAATTTATAAATTAATATTAACAAATTACAATTATACAAGGCTACAAGCACATAAGAAATACTAAATAGTCATTAAAACCATGAAGGGGTTGTTATTAGCAGCAGAGAGGAGGTATGTGAGTCGATTTTTTAAAATAAAAATGAAGAGTCGACGACGGACGTTGTTTTATTTTGTTTGAATTCTTTTGTCTATCGGATATCCTATCCGCATGGTTACAAACTTACAAAGGAGAACCGGGGGATAAAATTGCTAACCACTAACGGCGGATGCTGTTTTATTTTATTTGAATTCTTCCATTCGGCGTCTATCCTATCAGCATGGTTACAAAGGAGAACCGAGGGATAAAATTGCTAACCACTAACCACTATC
This sequence comes from Pinus albicaulis, assembly GCA_034641835.2. Taxonomy (NCBI): domain Eukaryota; kingdom Viridiplantae; phylum Streptophyta; class Pinopsida; order Pinales; family Pinaceae; genus Pinus; species Pinus albicaulis. The sequence goes on from CM076576.1 coordinate 88,780,704, forward strand.
AGTCACAAATTGCTTACCTGGAGGCTGGCACCATGCACGCTAAACCAAATGAAACTCCACACTGCACAGACGCTGCTCGACCAAAGGAATCTTGACCTCCACTTCCAGCGACGGTAAACGAAACTCCACTGACGCTGCTCGACCAAAGGAATCTCGACTTCCAACGACTGCTCGATCTCACGCATACAATCTCCACTTCCAAACTCACGCATACAAATCTCCACTTCCAGCAGTCACAGCTACTCACGGATAAAAGTGACGGAATGAAAAAATACTCTAGCGTGGGCTGTTTTTTTTATGTTTTCGTGTCATACGTGTCCAGAATCAGGGAAAACGTTAGGGCACGTTTTCTAAACCTCAAATACGCGTGTTCAATGCGAAGGAAACATTTTCAATTCGAAGGACACGTGTCACATTTTGGAGGACACAACCAAAAACGTATTTGACACGTTTTAGGCCGTATTTTGTGTCCGACATGCAAAATACAGAACACGTGACCCTGGAGGACGTGTCCTGTGACTTAGTGCAAAAGACTGCGCACGAGGGAGGGGGGCCAGGGTCAAACCTAAGTGCCCTCCCCTCTATGGAATTTTCATCAGCTGGCCATGTCACTACGAAAACATTGCTTCAATTTTGTATTTGAACGTGTATTGTTTCTCCGATGGCAGAAGGAGGGGCCTAGCTCTCCTCCACGTGAATGCATCGATATGACCACGCTCCAACCACTAAGCGCGATTAACGTGTCCTTACCCACTAGTTAAACACGCTTAACAAACTAATTAATCTCCTACTAATCAGCGACACTTTTAGAGGATTGCTATTTTTGGCGGATTCCACCGAATTTGTCGAAGTTGTCTGGAGTTTTTCTAGATTTGGAGGAGAAATCGGGGGAAAATTTGTTTTTGCCATAACTGAGTCAATTTTCAACCAAATGAACTTAGAAAGAGTCATTATTGGCTAATTGTAATGCTATGAACACATTGGAACAAGTTGCAGAAGCAGAGGAGCTCATCTACATAGGTTTTTGTTGCCTCGAATAATTTTGAAGCTTAAGGGCACTAGGAGGGAAGGCCATGCCTATAGCATCTGGTAATCAAATTGAGTAAATAAATAGTCATTTCTGATAGATTTCAACATTTTGAACTCATTATAATATGTTCCAAGAGAATTTGATGCATGTAAATAGAAATTTGAGCACATTTGATCTAATACAGAGGCCCAAGCTATGAAGCTGGACCAAGGAGATGTAGCCCAAGTGGGGTGAACTCCTTCATCAAAACTCTATTTTAATGGATCAGTTGTTATGGTTTATTTTTATTTGTGTTTTTGTTGTTCAACCATTTAAATTCATGCTTTATGTTTTCAAATTCACTCATAAAACTCAGTTTTAATTACCTATTTGACACACATAAGAAAGAAGGGAACCTGTACATCAAGCATAAGATCAATAAATAAGTTTTATATTTGAAAATGAAATTAGCACAACAAAACTAACATTCAAATTCAGATCATAGAGGCATCCACAGGGATGGGCTCCTAGATGTTGTCGAGGGAGCATCTAATATTTGGAGGGAGGCTAATATGATCTTTAAAGTGGCCCATACACTTATCCAAACACCTCATATTGAGTTGAAAATAATATAACATAAGAATAATTTCATTTTTGGACTCATTTCTATTAACAATTACTCTACATAAGATGAGCTTTTAGTGCCGATAAATGTTGACTCGTGCATGTATTGGCTATATTTTGTTGAAAAATGCAACAAGAAATTCTCAATTTGAGTATGCCTTGGTCATGTTATCATTCCAATAATTCTTAAAATTTGTGAGATTTTTGATATTATGTTAAAGAATATTAGAGGTAACCACAAACCTACTTTTAAGCCTTAGGATCTAGCCTTCCTAATGCTCAAAGAGGGCTCTTTCTATATGATTTATCTTTGTTGATTATATTTGATTTTAGGCTAGTTATGTAGGGAAAATTAGTTTTGGGTTTTGATTTGATTTGGTGGTGAAATCACTTACTTAGATGGATAGCTATAGATTTGAATACCATTGGGAAAATGAAGTCAATGTGTCAAGCAGTCAAATTAGGATCAAGTTCTAAAGGGAAATGTTCACAGGGAAAGATAGTTAAGTCACTTCAGATCTTCAAGGTTGATGGTAAAAATGGCTTTGATCGGGATAAAAGAGTAATTAAGGGTTCTTAAATCTGGATTATGAGTGAAAAGACAGAGGTCAATCGAAACTAGGGAGCAATTAAGGGTTCCCTAATCTAGATATCAGTGGAAAACATATAAATGATATTCATTCAAAACATAGTGTGATTAAGATATTCTGAAATAACAATTCATGATTTATCATTTGGATTTAGAACACATTCGAGTATTGATGGAAAACATAAGAAATTGACAAAGTAACAAGTGAAAATACTTCACTGCAGTTGTAGAAATTATATAACTTATGTGTTATATATCCAAGATTCTCCTGATCACGCACTATTTTAACTTCATGCACAATACAGAATCTATTCCACCATTGATCATCACATGTAGAAATTAAATCAATTTCAATGCACACATGAAACCATAAAAATTCACACACATTAACACAGTTGTTTTACGAGAAAGCCTGAAGCTGAAAACCCCAACTATCTATATATAATATATGTCATAGAGATCATGTAACAATCCTCATACAAATCTGATCATATCAAGCTCTCAGTATAATACAATCGCTACACACTAATCGGGCCCGATCTTGCAAATCCATGCACCAATCTTTTCCACCTGCTAGCCTGCCTCTATTACACAATCCCTGTTGAAGAATGGCTCTGAATGAACTCGAATTACTCTAGCCTTGCTCACGCAATCCTCATAGGCATCTCCACTAAGTGTTGGATGCAATAAATGCACCACTATAGTCACAACTGATAGTCACACTTGCTCTTTCACCTATCTCTCCACTAGTCTCCACTGAAACTGCCATGCACTGTAGTTAATTGATGTATTCTTCAGTTGATTAATGAGTTATTATTTAGTGAATTAATTTACTAATTAATTCACACCACTCTCACTAGTGTATCAACTGCTAGACTAGATACAACTATCTCAACTAAGTCTAATTGAGTTAAACTAAATACAACTCCACCAAACTCCGTCACATGAGTTCTAACTGAAGTATCCATGCAATAGCTCCAATTAACCCTCAGGAATAGCGTAATTCCTTTTTTCAGCTCATGTGCCACATCTATGCACTTAACTGAAGTGCTCCAAGAGAATAAGATAATGCTTATAGTCCAAATATTATTAAGAGCTAATAATATTCGACATATCTATTTTATTTAGATAAAGTAATCTAAAAATAGACTCGCCCTACTAGAAATAGAAGTCCATCTATTTTTCCAACTCACCAACCATCCAAAATAGCATCCTGCAACTCATAGAATATGATCGACATGTCTAAAAATAGACTTTGCGCCAAAATCACCAGGTGGGCCCCCACCTAGTTTAGGTGATTACTTTCCAAATAGGATCAAGGATGAGTTTCGTGGATGCCTCCTTCACTGTTTCTTGTTGAAATCTTCAACACTCCCTCTCAACAAGAAAGGACTATCTTTGCATGCGACATGCAACTCCATGCATTCACCCTGCAACCTTCACAAGCGCCATGCAACTCCATGCATCTGCTCTGCAACTCCTCTGAAACTGAATAGGTTCCAAACAACTCAATCGCCTTAATGTGTATCTATCAAATTCTTACTTCTGCTGGTACCAATCGCACATGTCTTCAGGACCACCGCGTGCTGGGTCTCCGCACAAATTACCCCGCACTTGCTGTCAACTCTCGAACCGCGTCTAATATTTGAAACTTTGTCACTTTGATTTGCTCGCATCAATCCAACTGATCATGCTACTGCTGCTCTATGGGCTCCTCATAGCCAAGTTCAATTCATGAGATCCACACCATCTCAATGAATCCTGCCCAGAAATTTCCTCTTGGGATTACTCATGCATGTCGCCCCACCTCTCACCTGGTGGTATAGCTGCATGCACTCCCTCTGCCCATCTGGCACGAAATTTCTCTACATGAGTGGTTTCTCCCACTCCATGATCCTCATCTTGTGGCTGCTCCACATCCCGAGGTTCACTCTTACCTGCATGCAAATCCAGCTCCCTCTCAAGCTTCAATTGCATGGCTTTCTCACACTTCCCAATAGTAGGAAGCTCTGTAGAAATCCCATCTACTTCAAGCCTATAAAGATTCTTAGCTCGAATCCCAACCTTCTTGACTTGTCCAGTTGCTTTGTACCGAAGGAAAACTTTTCCTTCACTAAATACAACATCATAGCCTTTATCCTCTAACATTGCGACTAAGATTAAATTCTTCTTTAAACCTGGAACATGCACTACATCTTGTAAAAGAATGAGTTTACCTGACTCCCTCTGAAATGTAATGGTGCCAATGCTAGTCGCATTGTATCGTCCATTGTCACCCAACTCAACATGCAACTGGAGATCTTTCTCCACCAAGTCACTGAAAAGATTCACATCCCGTCATGTGAAAGGACGCATCATTATCAAAGTACCACCTCGATCCCAATGCACTAGACACCATGCATGCAATCAATGAGAAGTCAAGCTCAAACTGCAAGGTAAGAGCCTCACCAGTTGCAGATCCAGCAGCCTGCTTGTTCTTCTTCTTCTATGGACAATTTGTAGCGAAATGCCCATGTTTATGACAGTGAAAACACTTCACTTTGGACATGTCACGCTCTTTGCCATCCGCACCGGATTGAGAAGGATTTTTCTTCCCCTTCCCTTTCCTTGTTTTGGCAGCCAAAGCGTAATCCTCTTCATCATCATTCTTTGATGAAGAGCCATCCCTGGTACTTCGCCTTATCTCCTCCTGCACAAGATCTGACCAAAGTTGCTCCCATCCTGGCAGTTTCTCCCGTCCATTGACAGAGTCTTCGTAGATATTCCAACTCTTTGGAAGCCCAAGGAGAGCCAAGCTCACCAAGTTTTCTTCATCCACACTGACTCCTACACTCCCAAGCTCATCCCTGCAGTGGACAAACTTTTTCAAGTATACCGGAATAGTGTCATTCTTCTCCATTTTTATTTTTTTGAGCTTGTCTTTAAGTGCCAACTTCCTTTGGTCACTTCTGCTTTGGAACAAGTCTGTCAAAGCCTTCCACATTAAGAATGGAGTGGCTTTACCGTGAAGGCTGGACAAAATGTGGTCCTTCACACCTTCCAACAGAATCCTTCGACACTTTGCTACTTTCTTTTTCCATGCGTCAAGTGCGGCTGCATCGCTAGAACCTGGCTTAGGAACATCGCTATCAATGAACTCCTTCAGCCCATTATCATCCAGCACCGCCTCCATCCTATCCTTCCATGCAATATAATTTGAGATGCCATAAAGGGCATACTCCAATCGCAATCTGTTGAAAGACATTTCAATGAATGCTCAACTTTGACACCAAGAAAACACTGCAGCAAATTCGAATTCCACCAGCATAAAACTCAACCGCTTCAATAATTGCAATCTGCTCTGATCAACATCGCTATGATACCATGGAGAAATTATATAAATTATGTGTTATATATCCAATATTCTCCTGATCACACACTATTTTAACTTCATGCACAATACAGAATCTATTCCACCATTGATCATCACATGCGGAAATTAAATCAATTTCAATGCACACATGAAACCATAAAAATTCACACACATTAACACAGTTTTTTTACAGGAAAGCCTGAAGTTGAAAACCCCAACTATCTGTATATAATATATGTCATAGAGATCATGTAACAATCCTCATACAAATCTGATCATATCAAGCTCTCAGTATAATACAATCGCTACACACTAATCAGGCCCGATCTTGCAAATCCATGCACCAATCTTTGCCACCTGCTAGCCTGCCTCTACTGCGCAATCCCTGCTGAAGAATGGCTCTGAATGAACTCGAATTAATCCAGCCTTGCTCACACAATCCTCATAGGCATCTCCACTAAGTGTTGGATGCAATCAATGCATCACTATAGTCACAACTAATAGTTACACTTGCTCTTTCACCTATCTCTCCACTGGTCTCCACTAAAACTGCCATGCACTGTAGTTAACTGATGTATTCTTCAGTTGATTAATGAGTTATTATTTAGTGAATTAATTTACTAATTAATTCACACCACTCTCACTAGTGTATCAATCAGTTAGACTAGATACAACTAGCTCAACTGAGTCTAACTGGGTTAAACTAAATACAACTCCACCAACTACTTCTACAACTCCACCAAACTCTGTCACATGAGTTCTAACTGAAGTCCTCCATGCAATAGCTCCAATAAACACTTAAGAATAGCGTAATTCCTTCTGTCAGCTGTTGTGCCACATCTGTGCACTTAACTAAAGTGCTCCAAGAGAATAAGATAATGTTTAGAGTTTATTAAGAACTAATAATATTCGACATATCTATTTTTAGACTGGCAGTCTTAAAATAGACTCCACCCAATATGTCTAAAAATAGAAGTCCATCTATTTTTCCAACTTGAACAACCATCCAAAAATAGCATCCTGCAACTCATAGAATATGATCGACATGTCTAAAAATAGACATAGTCTAAAAATAAACTTTGCGCCAAAAATCACGTGTGTGGGCCCCACCTAGTATAGGTGATAATTTCCAACTACGATTAAGGATGATGTCTCAGGATGCCTCCTTCACTGTTTCTTGTTGAAATATTCAATAGTAGTATCCCAACACATGAATCCTGTAATATGATGCTTTATTTCCTTAATCCAGTCTGCTGACTTGAAATTGGTACAAAAACCCTTAGATTCAGAATAATACAACTACATAAATGTACAACAATTCATCCACACTCAATACTTCCTAATGAGAAGTATTTATACAAAAACTCATACAAAATATCCTAGAATAAACTTAGGAATTATTGATGGAAAAGAAATATCTTCATGCAAGAAGAGAGTGACAGTTTCCTAACTGATGCTAGCTGTCCCTTTTTTTATTGAAATAAAATGGTTTGTTGTCTTGATTTTATCACTATTTTCTCTCTTTGTTTATTCAACGAATACTGCAGCTGGACAATGAGGTGTATTTCACGTTGGCATATTCATTTTTGCTCTGCTTTTGTCTTTAACCTTTCATCTGATACTCTTTTACTGCAAAAACTGTCAATGTTGATGTAAAAACAACAAGCTTTGTTTTTTACTTTCACTGCTCTGTGCTTACTGCAATTTGACTTTACAGTAGATCAGTCAACTTCTCCCAAAATTTTGCCTTTGGCAGTTTTATCTTCATCATCTTTCTGAAATTTTCATCAGCTTCAGTATACTTTGAGAATGTTGGTTTTTTCGCAAATAAGTGTTTTACCTCATGTTGTAAGTAAAACAATTTCTCAAAATTCTTATATAGCACCTTCCCTGTTGGGATTCCCTGCAAGGCTGAATTGTTTATCTACTCTTTGGCAAACTCTCTTATATTTTTTTCATAATCATCTTGCTTCATTAATCTATCATTAATCACTAGAGGGTAGGGAAGGCCTTTTTTCCTTAGAACATCAAATTTAATCATGAACCTAGTGATAGCAATCTCCGTGTGCTGGCATTTTTCCTCTAATTGTGTCATCAAATTCTTCTTGGAGATTACTTTCCTAACTTCTAGGATGGTCTTTGTCCTCTCATTTATTCCAATTTCTTCTAGCTCTTGTCTATTTCTAGAATTTAGGAACTTGATGATTTCTAGAGCTTCTTCAGGTTTCTTACCTAGCTCTTCTTTTGTCTTCTAGATTGCTTCTCTTGCTAATTTCACTAGATCTTTCTTCTCATATATCACCTGTATGCATCGCCAAATATCATTGATTGCTTCAATGATATTGGACCATAATGACTGCTTAACATGTGCCATTGGTTCCTTCAGTGTGTGTTCTTTTTCCAAATTTTTCAGTTTCTCATTCAATGTGTTGGCTTTTTGTTCTTCATTTTTAGCATTTATTTGTGCAAGTTTCTTGGCATCTTCAAGATTTTTGAGCAGTTCTTTTAGTCTATTTATCTCATTGGTTTGAATAGACATATCTTGCATAGCCTTTACTAATTTACTTGCTTCATATGGGTGTTGTGCTACTGTTGTGGAATATTATGTGGCTGAAGTTGTAGATGAAGTGGAACTACTGTAGCCATTGGGACATTAAGAGTCAGTGATGCTGCCAAAGTAGATGGTACAACTATTGTAACTACAGGAATCCCAGTGGCAGGAACGTCCTCTGCTTTGGTGGCTTCTTTCTCCTGGACCAATTTGTCCATTTCAATTTCCATTTCCTTTATTTGAGTTGTTAACTGTAAAATGAGACTCATCATCTCATCTTTTTTATTGGAATCCTGTAAAACCTCCCTACCTTGAGGATGCTCTGTATGGGGGAAATTAAATTGTTTCTTAAGTGCAACAATGTTTGCATTTTTCTTTTTAATCAATTCCTCTATAGCTTTTATATTTTGAGGATCATAACCTACTTCAATCACTAGCTCTTACAAGAATTTGACTCTGGTATCCTCATCCATGAAGGGCTTGATGCTGTAGGGAAGGCAACACTACTGGCTGACGCGGAGAACCCATCCTTGATGAAGCCACCCGATGGTGTATGGATGTGGGTGTGTTGTGATCAGCAAGCCCAACCGCTTCATGACGTCTGTTGCAATGAGGTTCTTTTGGCTCCCATTATCGACAATGAACTATAGCGGGGAACCCTTTACCCACATCTGGGAGTGGAAGAGACGCTCCTCCTCCTATGGATCTTCTGGTTCCTCCTTCTGGATCTTCACAGTGGCAACAATGGCATTGGGTTCCACATCAATAATATGTTTTCCTTTGTCATTCCCCTTGTCAGGTTCTAATTCAGAGTCAAAGCATGCATTTGATTCAGAAGCCCTCATCTTGGGCACCAGCGACTGCTTGGCCCGACACTCACTTGTGTTGTGAGTGGAGCTCTTATGGAACTCACACTACTTTCCCGTGTCCTTCTTTGGCTTCGCGGTATTGTTCTTTTCTTGTGGATTTGGCAAGTTGTCTTGGGCCGGCATGCCTTGGATTTGTCCTTTGTTCTGCGATTTGGGGGCACCTTTCCCTGGCTTTTGATTTTCAGATCCAAAGTCTCACTTCTTCTGTTTGAATTTTTGCTCAATCTTGGCAACATACCGATATGCAGTACCAAGCGAAGAGATGTCGAGGAACTCCATTTCCTCTTGAATGTATCTATGCATACAACTGCAATACTTTAGCACCAAATGTTTCTTTGAATATTTAATACCCAACTTTGTGCGCAGGGTATGGAACATATTCGTCAGCTCATGCACATCTTGATCCCTTTGTTGCTGCAGCATGGTCCATTGTATGTACTTATCCTCATAGCTCCCCACGGGATAGTATTGTTCCTTGATGGTGTCTCGGAAAGAATTCCAAGTGGGTACGAATGAGAATATAGAGGGTTCTGTCTCATCCTTTTTTTCACAGTAAGTTTCCCACTAGTCCTTGACATGGGGGGTAGCTTTGAGGAGTGAAAAAATAATATTCTCCTGGTTGGAAAAGTCATGAACTGAGAAATATCCTTTTAATAGATTCAACCATATATCTACAACATTTGCATCTATTTGACCCTCAAATATGGGAATGTCAAAGTTTACTTGTGCCTTAAAGGGAGTCGCGCCTCCAGAGTGGCTGTTGTTTGCAGATGTGTTTCCGGTGGGCATTCGTTGAAGGATCTGGGCAAATTTATCCATCATCGCGTTCCTTTGTTTTTTGAGGGTCTCCTCAGGCAATATTTTGATAGGATCTCCTGCTCCCTCATCTTTATTTTCGTTCCCCATGAGCGGTTGTCAGGGCTTGCGAGGCTGATCTTGCAAAGGTTCAAACTAATCGAGCCCTAACTCCTTATACCCTGACCTCGTTGGGGACATGCAAAGAAGGATCTAGAAAAAGCAGACCACTCTAATACCACTGATCCGGATTTATGCAGGAACGTAACATAATACACATATAACCATAAATACAAAGATGTAGTGGAAATAACATTTCATTTCATTAATATCAAAGAACTGAAATTTTCTTACAGACATAATGGAAATAAACTAGCTAGGGCGCTGGTAGCTTATCTCTGAGAAGAGATGTGGCGGATATAGGCCTCTGAACTGTGTTACAATGAGGCTTGAGGGCCTATTTATTATTTAGAAGCAATGGGAAACCCTAAACATCCAAAACCCTAACCCTAGGAGAAGAAGCACCAAAACTATGGGCCCTGTTTGGGTAAATTGGTGTTTCAACTTCCCGGGGACATAATTTTGGCATATGACCTCCGTTTGACGCGCACCATACCTCATTAGAAAGATATATCCCAAGACTACAACTTTTGGTCATTTAGGGCCTCAAAACGGTTTAGGAAGTTCAGGAACTGAAAAACTACTAAAAATAGTAAGTTGTGCCGAAATTGAAAAACTGAAAGAGACAATGGTGGGGCCCCGAGTGGAATAGGCAGGTGGCCACCAATATCCACCTGGATCACCCTAGGTGTGGGTTCTAATTCCATGCAGTGAAAGGGGTTTTCGTCGGTTGAATAATATGTTATAACAAGAGTATTTCTAATTAAATTGTTCCAATAATTTATTTTAATTATAATATTAACCATGCAAGGGAAGTATGCACCTTGTCGAAGATGCATGTATATATTATGGTAGGATGGAAAACTAGTCAGGAGATGAGCCCATAAATTTATTTAATGTTTAATTAAATAAAATTATATAAAATTGTTGATTGATTTTTGTTAACACCGAGCACTGAGCATGACGGTTATATTACATGTGCAGCATGGTGCATGTATTACATGTGTTAATTCTAAGGGAATATCTGGATCATGGCTCATGTTGCATGTATTACATTTGTTGACTCCAAGGGAATATCAGGACGCTACAAAGATTGTGTCTAGTTGAGAGCATTTATCAAATCCTTGCATTTAGGCTCTGAAAACCAATATTTTTCTACCATGGACGCACAACATACCTGTAGTTACCTAGCTTATGTAGGTTGTAAGTACTCTTCAACCCACCATTCAAACAACAATAAAAAATTCTTCTTGAAAAAGGCTCAAGCTTGCATATTTTGTTAAGGGAAATGTTCAAAGATTTGGGAGAGCTTCTTTGTGACATTACTAGGTTTGATCCATTATCTTTGCAACCAAATGAAACCAAATGATGGTGTTGCAAGGCTACTAGTTTTTGAGTGGGATGATAGTGTACCTAACCTTACCTTTGCAAGGATAGAATAGCAACAACATTGTTCCATCCATTATTCCCTAGTCATCACAGGATTCGTAAGTACCGCAGAAGAAGGAACAAACCTTAAATTTAATCCATTATTTCTTTTAACAAAGTGAAGATTCACAAGTGTTAATGTATCTCTGCAAGGCAAAGGATTATCAAACTCAATACCCTTAGCAGTTGGCAAGCTCAAGTGCCTCACTGGACTGTATTTTCATTACAAAAAAGCTTAAATGTTGACTTCTCTTTATGGTGTCTTAGTGGTGGAACAAATCTCGATTATGTAGAAGAAGTGCTCGAATAAACATCTTGTAGCATTCTAATATGTTCGTGTTATTTCTTTACTATTACCTATTAGTTATTCTGTTGTCAAAGATTTGCTTACAGGTTGCTACTCATGTTTGATTTTGTCATTGGACATTGAAATATCTTCATTATATTTATAGAAAACATTGTAGAAAGGGTTGGAACATCCCACCATGGTCAGTCACCTATTGGACACTGAACTCTCTTTATTAGATTTCTGGAAAACATTATAGAAATGGTTGGATCATCCCACCATGGGCAATCACCTATTGTATAGTTTTTTGTTTTTGTTTTCCTTGATGCACTTCCATTTATTTAACCCTTGTTTAATAAGTTTAGTATTTATTCAAATACTGGGAAATTCCACAGTAGTCATCTTGTTTTTGTAAATCTTTTGGATCACTAACTAGATCCATCATCAGGGCAAAGACTCAAATATGAGAAGAGACAACCTTGTGATAAATATGCAAACATAGAGCACAAAAAACCACAAAAGAAACATAGATTAGATGGAGTAAGAGTATTACTATTATATCTTTACTGTATTGTGATTAATAACATAACTTATTATTTATATTTTAATAATATGATTACTCTATGATTATTATTTTAAGATTTTTGTATGTTTTCTAGTATTTCTCGTTTCATTTTATGATTTTACCACTTACTGCAGCCAGCGTATGTTTCTTCTGGGTTTTTTTGGGCTCTCTATTTGCATATTTATTGTAAGCGTTTTTTTTCAAGATGTGCCATTTTTTCCCACCTCTTTTCTCATGGTCATAGTCGAGTAGATGTCAATCCTATTACAAAAAATATATGTATCAACAAATTTGCTTTCACATCAACTTGTCTCTTATGCTTCAATGAGATCACAAGACAGATCTCTTTATTTGTTTGTCTACTCCACTACTATTTTAACCCACTTAGTTCAGTCATTTGGGAACACATATAAAAGCAAGCAAGGTAAATCAGGGCTTTCCCTTTGGTCGAGATCTTATTTGTATTTAACTAATAGGATCTACAAGAAAATAAAAAATTATTGGAGCAACTAGTAGCAGTGAGAAAATGGAGAATCATCCAACCAGTGTTGAGAGCATGTTTTTTCTTACAAGTACTTGGGCATTGATTTCCCTCATCATCTCAACTGGAATTATAAAATTTAGAAAAGGATTATTGGGGTTGGAAATCTTATTAGGAGCTAGAAAACAATTATAAGTTAGTAGATCTTTACATTTGGAGTAAAAAGAGGTTCTTCTTTGAGACCCTTGTCACGACTGTTGTCTTATACATATGTGAAGTTTGGGGTTGTAGTATATCCAGAGAGTCATGGAGGAAGATTGAGATGATTCAAAAGCAATTCATAACCTACAACCTTAAGATCAAGGGAAATACTCCCTATCATATCTTCTTGTTCGAATCTGGTTTGTCCCCCATTGAAAGTACAACTATGTTTAGATATCTGATGTATAAGAAGAAGCTTGAAAACATGGAATAAAAAAAGCTCCCTAAAATTGCTTCTAACTGTAGTCAAAACCCTCACCTTTGCCTCAAGCGCGGGTGGCATAAGGATGCCCAGTCCTGGCTCAACCATTGGGGAATTAAGGAGGAGCTCAGTATGAGAAACAAAGATAATATAAAAAATACTATTACGTCCAAGTTTAAAGACAAGCTCTGTGAGGATCAGGAGTTGGAGGGTAAAAGGAAGCTATGATACTATAAGGAAGTGATCAACCCCACCCTTGATAATCAGAATTATCTCTCTGTGTTGTCCAGCAATAAGAAAAAAATGAACATCGCTAAGATAAGAACTAATTCCCATGAGCTTCAGAGTGAGACCGGGCGATGGTCTATTCCCAAGACTCCTTGGAATGATAGAATCTGTCAAATTTGTGATTCTAAGCAGGTGGAAGATGAAAAACACTTCCTTTTAGACTGCCCTACTCTTACTCACATTCACTCTCAATTCCCTACCATCTGCCACACTTCCAGTCTTCTTGACCTATTAAGCCAACCCACCAATAACGATATTGGAGCACTTATTTCCCTTCTCTTTGACCATAAAAATAAGATTTTGAAGAATCAAAGTTAGATTCTTTCTTCTTTCTTAAGGTCCAATAGACCACATTGGTCTTAACGGACAGTAACCACCACCACCACCACCATCATCATATACTCAAAAAATAAATATAAAAAAAATGAAAAATAAATAAATTAATAATTGTGATTATTAATAATTAAACTAGCCTAGATATATCTTAACTCCAGATCTTTCCCTAGTTACAACCCTATTTTTTGACTTCAAATCTTGAATCTTTGACACACAATAATGTGAAAAAATATAACATTTTCATCAAAATTAAATTATTCAAATTGAAATTATTTGATTTCTCTAGACGTCTAATACACTTTAGAAAAACCAAAAAAGAACTTGATAAACATTTAATGTCAAACACATGCCATTCCTGTCTATGCATTGGCACTTTCACATAAAATTTCTATGAACGCTCCCATATTAAGACAAAATATTATTCTCAACGGCCCACTACACTTTGTCGTGGGCTTTTGAATACATGACCAATCGTCATAAAGTATTTTCTAAATACGGGAAAGGAAAACCTTTGAAAAGTAACAGGGGTACATTCATTGATGTCTAAGTCCTCTGATTTCCCCTAGGAAAATTCCTTTCCAGGAAACTTCCGTTCAGCTTCTCCGAAACTTTCTCGCATCTGCGACGCAGATTCCTCTAAAGACTGCGAGTGGAAAACCTCATCTACATAAACTTGTTGCAGCAGAAGATTTATTATTTGTGAAGTAAAATTCCTTCATTCGGATTCATTCATGGCTCAATCGGAGAAGACGCAGAGACCGCTGGGAGCTCGAATTTATGTGAAAGCTCATCGAATGTCTGATCTGGATCAGGTATTGAAACATAATGGGCCGATTGATAAAATGCTGTGGTGGATTATTTATGTCCTGTTCGCCCATTCCATGCTTCTCCTCCTTTTCTCCTCCTTTTCTGCCGATTCCACCTTCAACATCTGCAACATTTTGCAGAATCTGTATGTGCGTTTTTATCTAGCCGCCATGGCAGCCGCCATTGTTGTTATGCTTCTGTTTGCCCTGTGTAATCTTATAGCTAAAGCAGTGCGGATGTGGAAAGAAATGGGTGATGACGACGACTTCCAGCGATGGGAGGATGATCTGTCTCCACAACCTTTCAACGTATAAAGGCCGTTCGTTGTTCCAAGGCGCAGAGGCAGAGCACTCTTTCTTCCTCCATCTCGAATTTTGGGATTCGAACACGCGACCTTCTATTGAAAAATCACTCTTTCTTCCTCCATCTCGAATTTTGGGATTCGAACACGCGACCTTCTATTGAAAAATCACCCCAGACATTATATGTTGGAACTTTTCCGTTTAAATACTCGATGTTTAATATCTCTATCTATTTTATTTGACAATACCAAGTCTGTTACCGCCTTTTAGTTTCTGCATTTTTTCAGTCAAATATCATGATTTATAATGGAGTTTATATATATATCAGGGGTTCTGTTCAGTGAGGCCTTTACACTGTATTGTAAAACTAATCTAATTAATCATAATTTAGAAAGTAATTCCAACTGCCTTCATGTATGGTTTTATAGTAAAAATTGTGGAATAAGTTTCATTTTCCCAGTTTTGAGCTGAGTTTGAGTTTATGTTGATTGTAGATTTGGGTATAAAGATGGAGATAGAATTTGGGATATACATCTCACATGAAACTATGCTCCATGTTAATTGAATGTATATAATTTATAATTAATATAAAATTGATTGATTTTTACATCACTTTTTATGTTATGATTAATTATTTTTAAATTATCATTTTAATCAAAATAAATTAAAAATTTCTTATTGAATCTAAAATAGAATTATAGTAACAATAACAGTTACATTTTTTAACTCCAGAGAATGAGAACTTATACCATGAAAACACATACAATAAACAAAAATAGGAAAGGCAAAAATTGCATTGTATGAAACAATTTTCCTTCCTCAACATCAACAAACCAACACCTAGGCCCAGGTATTAGAGTTATGTGGCCAGTGAATTGTATCCCATTTCAAGGTGAACCTCCATTACTCATTCTCATAAAAAACAACAAATAGTAAAGGAAAAGAAGGTGAATCACAACAAAAACCCCCTTAACATAGAAAACGTAATAGCCCCTGTTAGCTACAAGCTAACCAATGAATACTACAAAGACTCAAAAATTGTCAAATTTCCGGGGAATTTGCTAGCCAAAAAACTAACTAAAAAAATGGTACAAGGATTTAGTCTTTCAAGTCACAAATGACATTAAGCTCAACCAATATCATGCACGTAACTACCAATAGCTAAGAATTATCAATCAATGGAGACCATTAATGACATAACAAATTCATGTTTAATTTTTCATTTTATGTTCAATAATGCATTAAATTCATACACAAGGGTACCAACCTCACTCCTTTGTAGTTGTTGTCAAATAGGATGCAGAGCAACCCCACTTCTCCTTCGCTCCATCTAGAACCAACAAGTAACAAGCAATAATCTGACTGGTTAGCTCTTATGTTGGGGAACATAACCAACACTCTACCCATTGCCCACACTCAACACTCAATCCCCAACAAAAACCTGGTTGACAATGCTTCCACTGAAATCCAAGTCCAACACTCGTAGAACAATATATGTTAGGATATGTTGTCCCATCGATTATCTCAGCCTCTATGTTGCCTTTGTGTTAGGGCCATCTTGAATCCAGGTGTTAAAATTCAATCAAATGTTAAGACATGGGAGAGTGAATTTTATTACACAAACCAAAATTGTGCTAAACTTCCTATTAACCAAATGTAATGATATGTAACGATACATATAAATACAAGAAGCTTTGTCCCAAGACAAACTATATTAGACACAATCACTTAGTTGAGAAAATATCTTAACCACACCTAAAATTAGGAAGCATCTACTTGAGTAAATATCTCTCAAACCAACTAGATATAATCATTTCCTAATAAGAGAAAACTCCTTTCCAAATTAAAGATCACACATAAGACGAATAGAAGTTACGTACTCCAACATTTCCCTTAACGACTACTTGTCTTAATCTTCATCCTATGAGGTTTTCAACTACATCTTCTATATAGCACATGCCCTACTCATGAACCATCCCTTAACGTCTACTTGTCTTAATCTTCATCCTTTGAGGTTTTCAACTACATCTTCTCTTAGCTCTATAGCACATGCCCTACTCATGAACCATCTGATCAACAAAGTCTACCATTGGTCCAACTTAAGCACTTTAGCCTCATACCTTGATCATTCATATATCATCAAATTGTCAGTGTCCATATAAAGGAACAACCATCCACCGGAATGTACAAGTACCTTACCGATGCAACCACCAGTCTACTAGGATGTCCCTTTGTGTATATGGTTTACTCAACTTCTTGATGAACTAACCTTGGATATCAAATTTCTCCTTCAGAGTCTACAACCAATATGGTCTACTCCAAGCATTAAAGAACTCCCTAATGGAGGTTATTGAACTAAACTAGACAAGTAACTAGGCATTAGAGAACACATGATAAGGGGTATGCATGCCGCTCTAGGTCTTACAATGATATGCCATTTTCATGTTACATATATACATGTAAATGCAACACATTCCATTCCATGGAGACACCAGGTATATACTCAAACTCTTATAGGATTGATTCATGAGACCAAAACATGATATATAAACTTACAACTACAATGTGTGACTCACATTACAATATGATCATGAGTATGTTTTATTCAACACACACAACTTTACCTTCTTTTTCCATCATCCAACCTTCACTACTACCACAATGAATTTCCTATGTTGCCATAATTATTCCACATACAAGTTGGAATTGTAGTGTTGGCATTGATGCCAACATGGTCATGGTGTTGCTTGTCATATATCTTATGTCAATTTGATGTCGGTAGTCCTCCTCATGATGAGTGTGATGAGTGTTGGGTTGTAGCAGTGGTCATCTTGTTGTTCTTGTTGGTTGGCATTGATGTCAACTTGGTTGTGGCATGACTTAGTGCAAGATTTGAAG
The DNA here is from genome assembly GCA_034641835.2 of Pinus albicaulis. Lineage (NCBI taxonomy): Eukaryota > Viridiplantae > Streptophyta > Pinopsida > Pinales > Pinaceae > Pinus > Pinus albicaulis. Next base: position 88,798,467 of record CM076576.1, read on the forward strand.
GTTTAGTAGCGATGGTTGCAGGGCATGTTATGATGGCTTATTACAAGTTGATGTTGCTACAAGTATTGGAGTTGCCTCTACAGGTGTTGGAGGTAGTTGGATGACTTGATGCTACTGCTGTAGGTGTTGGGGATGCTGCTACATGTGTTGTAGATGCTTCTACAAGCATTGGAATCATTGGAGATGTTGCTATATGTGTTGGAGATGTTTCTACAGGTATTGGAGATTGCTTGATGGCTTGATGATGTTGCTACAGGTGTTGGAAGTGTCTGGCTATGCATTGGTTATGCATAATTATTTTTTGGCTATACACTGTTACCAAGGATGGTTCCCATGGTATTTTTTATGGCAGCTAATTGGTATTGCCATGGTATTGGTATTACCATGGTACAGGTGCCCTTGGTAGTAGTATTACCATGGTATCCACACGTGGTATTTTGGCTTGTTGCTTTGAAATTTTATATGTGCCCTTGGTATTGGTATTACTATGGTACAGGTGCCCTTGGTATTGGTACTTTCATGGTACATGAGCCCGTGGTATTGGTATTACCTTGGTATTAACATTTGGTATTTTGGTTTGCACAACATTACCCTCATATTCACATTTGGTATTGGCATTACCTTAGTATTTTCCCTTGGTATTGGATTTAAGATTGATGAGGATTGTGATCCAGGTGGATATTGGTGGCCACTCACCTATTCCACTTGAGGCCCCACCATTGTCTCTTTTAGTTTGTCAGTTTCGGCACAACTTACTATTTTTAGCAATTTTTCGGGTCCTAAACTTCCGGAGCCGTTTTGAGGCCCTAAACGATATTTTTTAGGAAATCCGGGAGCAACATGGGTCCATTGAATGATCTTTCTCACATCAAAATTTGTAGTCCTCAGATAGATCTTTCTAATGAGGTATGGTTCGCGTCAAACGGAGATCGTATGCCAAAGTTACGTCTATTGAGATTCAACAAGATGATGAGCTTAGTGAAAAGAGTCGCCTTCACTAAGTGGGCCTACAAGCTATTTTTGGCGCAAGTCTATTTTTAGACTACGTCTATTTTTAGACATGTCGATCATATTTCAGAAGTTGCAGGATGCTATTTGTGGATGGTTGATCAAGTTGGAAAAATAGATGAAATTATATTTTTAGAATATTGGGGGAAGTCTATTTATAGATCGTCAATCTAAAAATAGATGCATGTCGATTATTATTAGCTCTTAATAATAATCAGACTCTAAACAACAACTTATTACCTTGGAGCACTTCAATTCAGTGCACAGATGTGGCACAACAGCTGACAGAAGGAATTATGGTATTCCTGAGGGTTTACTAGAGCTAATGCATGGAGTACTCAGTTAGAACTCAAGTGGCAGAGTTATGACACAGTTGGAAGAAGTAGTTATGGAGTTGTATTTAGTTTAACTCAGTTAGACTCAGTTGAGCTAGTTGTATCTAGTCTAACTGATTGATACACTAGTGAGAGTGGAGTGAATTAATTAGTTAATTAATTCACAAATAACAACTCATTAATCAACTGAACAATACATGAGTTAATTACAGTGCATGGCAGTTTCAGTGGAGACCAGTGGAGAGATAGGTGAAAGGGCAAGATAGACTATCTGTTGTGACTATAGTGATGCATTGATTGCATCCAACACACAGTGGAGATGCCAATGAGGATTGTGCAGTCAATCCAAGAGTAATTCGAATTCATTCAGAGCTATTCTTCAGCAGAGATTGCGCAGTGGAGGCAGGCTAGCAGGTGGCATAGATCGGTGCATGGATTTGCAAGATTGGGCCTGATTAGTGTATGACGATTGTACTGTACTGAGAGCTTGTGATAAGCTTTGTATGTTTGTATGAGATTGTCATATGATCTCCATGTTACATAATATATAGTTGGGGTTTTCAGCTTCAGGCTTTCCCGGTTAAAAACCGTGTTATGTGCGATTGAATATTTTTGTTTATGCTTCACATGTGTGTGCAATTAATTTTTCCGCAAAAGATTAACAAGTGGAATAGATTCAGTATCTTGCATAAAGTTAAATAGTGTGAGATCAGGTGGATCTTGGACATATGCATGCTTAGTGCATATAATTTCTACAACGTCCCTGGGAAGTTGAAACACCAATTTACCCAAACGGGGCCCATAGTTTTGGCGCTTCATCTCCTAGGGTTAGGGTTTTGGATTTTTTAGGGTTTTCCATTGTTTCTAAATAATAAATAGGCCCTCGAGCCTCATTGTAACTTAGTTTAGAGGCCTATAGCTGCCAAATCTCTTCTCAGAGATAAGCTACCAACGCCTTAGCTAGTTTATTTCCATTATGTCTGTAAGCAAATTTCAGTTCTTTGATATTAATGAAATGAAGTGTTATTTCCATGGCATCTTTGTATTTATGGTTATATGTGTATTCTGTTGCGTTCCTGCATAAATCTGGATAAGTGGTATCAGAGCGATCTTCTTTTTCTCGATCCTTCTTTGCATGTCCCCAATGAGGTCGGGGTATAAGGAGTTAGGGCTCGATCTGGTGGAACCTTTGCAAGATCAGCCTCGCAAACCTTGACGGATGCCCATGGGGGACGAAAAGAAAGATGAGGGAGCAGGAGATCCTATCAAAATATTGCTCGAGGAGGCCCTCAAAAGACAAAGGAATGCGATGATGGATAAATTTGCCCAGATCCTTCAACGACTGCCCACCGACGGCGCATCTGCATCCAGCAACCACTCTGGAGGCACGACTCCCTTTAAGGTACAAGTAAACTTTGACATTCCCATATTTGAGGGTGAAATAGATGCAGATGTCGTAGATAGATGGTTGAATCTATTAGAAGGATATTTCTCAATTCATGACTTTTCCGACCAGGAGAAGATTATTTTTGCACTCCTCAAAGCTACCCCCCATGTCAAGGACTGGTGGGAAACCTACTATGAGAAAAAGGACGAGACAAAATCCTCTCTGTTCTCAGCCGTACCCACTTGGAATTCTTTCCGAGATGCCATCAAGGAACAATACTATCCCGTGGGGAGCTATGAGGATAAGAACATACAATGGACCACACTGTGGCAACAAAGGGATCAATATGTGCATGCGTTGACGAAATTGTTCCATACCCTGTGCACAAATTTGGGTATCAAAGTTTCAGAGAAACATTTGGTGCTAAAGTATCGCAGTTGTCTGCACAGATACATTTAGGAGGAAATGGAGTTCCTCGACATCTCCTCGCTTGGTACGACATACCGGTATGCTGCCGAGATTGAGCAAAAATTCAAACAGAAGAAGCGAGACTTTGGATCTGTGAATCAAAAGCAAGGGAAAGGTGCCCCCAAACCATAGAACAAAGGAAAAAGCCAAGGCATGGCGGCCCAAGACCACCTGCTAAAAACACAAGCAAATAACAACACCGCGAAGCCAAAGAAGGATACGGGAAAGTGGTGTGAGTTCCATAAGAGCTCCACTCACAACACAAGTGAGTGTCGGGCCAAGTAGTCGCTGGTGGTTGATATGAGGGCTTCTGAATCAGATGCATGCTCCAACTATGAATCAAAACTTGACAAGGGGAATGACAAAGGGAAGCATATTATTGATGCGGAGCTCAACACCACTGTTGCTACTACGAAGATCCAAAAGGAGGAACCAGAAGATCTAGAGGAGGCAAAGTGTCTCTTCCAATCCCAGATGTGGGTAAAGGGTTCCCCGCTACAGTTCATTGTCGAAAATGGGAGCCAAAAGAACCTCATTTCAGTAGATGTCGTGAAGTGGTTGGGCTTTCCAACCACAACGCACCCACAACCATACACCATCAGATGGCTTCACCAAGGATGGGATCTCCGCGTCAGCCAGCAGTGCCGCCTTCCCTATAGCATCAAGCCCTTCACGGATGAGGTATTGTGTGACATTGCTCCTATTAGTGTCCCGTGATTTGGCAGATTGGTATACCAAATGACAAGGTAACATGGAACCAGTCTTTAGAGCCCTAGGACCTAGCCTTCCTAGACTCAGAGAGGGATCTCTCAGGTTGTTTGCAATGGATATGTGCTTGTTTGCTTTTAATGGTTGATTCTAGGCTAGTTATTAAGTATGAGGTTTGTTGTTTGTTTTGGTTGGGTATGATGATCAAAGAGCATAGGTAGAATGAGGAAATCTTTAAGTCATTGGGCAATGGAGTCAAATTAAAGTCATGATAAGTTCATTAATGGATTGGGGAGTATCATAGGGAAAATCTAACTTGGCCAGTGGATCTTCAAAGTTTTTAGGGAAATGAGATGGACATTAATAATTTGGGAAGGCAGCAAAGCTATAATTAGTTAGGAATCTTCTAGCTCTACTTAAACAAGAGAAATCTTTCAAGGTAACTGTTTGAAGCAAGCCAAAGGACAGGGCAAACCATAGACTTCTTTGGACAAACTTTTAATCAAGCAAACCTTTCAGACAACAATCCAACAATCAAAGACTACTTTTAGATAATGAAACATGTAAGATAACAGTGAGAGGAGCCTAAGATCAAACAAAAATAATCTAATCTTCTTTTGACTAACTCTCTAAGGACCTTTAAAGCAACATTTTGAGGCAGTCCAAAGGATAGGGCACACCATAGACTTCCTTGGTTTAGACTCTACTAAGTATACTTTAAAGAACTTTCAGAAACAATATCTCAAACCGTACTCAAGGGACATGGAATCACCATATATTTCCCTAGTTTCACTCTATTGTGATGGCGGTGATGGTGCCAGCGTTAAGGAGAGCCTTTCAAATTTACTCACAATGGTTTCTAACTCTGGAGGAGTCGGATTCAATTCTTCATACTCATTTTCATTCATCAAATTTTTAAAAAATTTTGATTAATGAAATTAAAAATAATAACTTAAAAAAGTCATTATATAAATGAGCCCCTCCCTTAAAACCAACCTCAAATTCCTTTAAAAGCTCAACGCTTGGCAAATAAATCAAAGGTTAACTTTTCACCATATAATAATATTTCAATTCCTTTGAAATATTTATTAAACAATTTTTAACAAAATCGAACCTTTGAATTTATCTTATTTGTTCTAAGAACAAAACTTGCTTCACGTTGATTTTATATGGACCCACACATTCAATATTTAACAAATATCTTTCTAATTGGACGATTACTATTGAAATCAATGCTACCGTACCTCAATTAACATTCATGCAACTTGACTGGCGATTACCTTTGGATTTTCTACCTTCCAGATCGAACGGATCTCATACATATCGTGTTGAATTTATCACCAAGATTTGACATTTCAACGCTACGCGAAATAGGCAGTTTTGGGTTGATGACGTGTTGACATTTAATTGGATTGCGCGAGTTTTCACAAAACCGTTCCCCAGCTCCAGAGGCGCGCGATACTGGTGGTTTACCATCCAAAACCACTTTTTAGTTTCTGATTTCTTGAACGCTGGTTTTCACAGACTTTTAATCTGATTCTATTCATAATCCCTTCGATCCTCTCTAGCACGTCTTCTCTGCATTAAAAATTGAATCAATGACCTTGATAACAATTTAAACAACCAAAAATCGATGCAGGTTTAACCACGTTCAATAACAGTGGTTAACACTGCTTACGTTCTTCAACAAAAGTCTGAACCTTGTAGATTTCTTATATCGTGACATGAACGTAAGAATCGTTATCAATTTGTATAAATCGATTCCCTTTTCAGTGTGCAATTACCAGCGAGTATCCAATAATAAAAGGGATCTTCATTGTTTAAAAAAAAACAGTCTTCTTTTATAAATACTGATATACATTAATTTGGCAATCAAATTAATGCAGAATATGTATAACTCGGCAAATTCAAAAGAAGAAAAACCCCCTTCATACAGTGAACATAATTTCTATTCACACTCAGTGTACACACAGAGATATCAAATAAGACTTTTAAGGTAAAAACCTCCGGGGATTGCCAGTATATACTAATTAGAAATATTGCAATCTTTATTGAAACAAATCCTCACAAAAATTCCTCTCGGCCACTCCCAATTTCTCCATTACAGAGATTACAATTTATAAGTTTGTTACACAACAGAAATCTTCTCAATTAGGATCGAATTTCCTAAATTGAGAGAAAATCTTACTTTCCCAATATCCTCCTAGAATCTATCAACTACTGCTAGATATGCTCAACAATTTGGCATTTATTAAAACTATTTATCTCTAAATATTCTCTTAATTTATTACAAAAATAATAATATTAATTTGTTTGAGGAATTCACCCATCAGTGAATGAATTCTAACTCAGCTAGCCACAACATGTGAACAAGCTTTCACATTGCTGGCTAGAATCTAATTCCACTGCATCAGACTCCCGAGGACAAAATTCTTCATGGGCTCCTGTCCATGAGCTCCTTCACAGAACTGCCCAGTTTCTGCAACATAGCTTCTGCCATCCACGTAGCATCTTCAATTGGTTGATTCTTCCATTTAATCAAGTACTGGAAATACTCTTTTCCTCTGGTTCTCTTAAACACTTTTTTGTCTAAGATAATCTCTGGCTGTAATGGCTGTGTTGTAGGAAACTATTTTACCCAATCAATCTGCTCTTTGTCTTCTGGTCTTTCATCTGTGCCACCATCTTCATACCTGTACAATTCTGCAACATTAAATATTGGAGATATTCCAATATCAGATGGCAATTCAATTTCATAGGCATTAGCAGAAAATTTTCTCAGGATTCTGCATGGTCCTATATTTTTAAACTTCAATTTGTTATACTCTCTTTTTGGAAATCTGTCTTTCCTCAAGTGAGCCAAAACTAAATCACCAAATTCAAATTGAACTTCTCTTCTGCTCAAATCTTCTCTTCTTTTGTACTTGATACTGCTGTCTTGTAACTGCTGCTTCACTTGCTCATGAATTGCTTGAATCTTTGAAGCAAATTCTTCACCTTCAACACTTCTCATTTCTGCTTTTCCCAAATTTCTCAATTCAGAAACTCCTCTTGGGTGCATTCCATAAACAATATGGAATGGAATTTGTCCTGTACTTCTGTTTGGTGAATCATTGTATGCATATTCTGCCTGTGGTAAGATATGATCCCATTGCTTAGGATGTTCTCCTGCAAGACTTCTCAAAAGATTACCTAAACTTCTGTTTACTACCTCAGTCTGCCCATCATTCTGAGGATGATAGGCTGAGCTGAAACTCAGATTAGTACCGAGCTTCTTCCACAATGTCCTCCAAAAATGACCAACAAACCTGGTATCTCTATCCGAAACAATGCTCTTAGGTAACCCATGTAGTCTAACAATTTCTTTGAAAAAAAATTAGCAACATGAGTAGCATCACTGGTTTTATAACATGGAATAAAATGTGCCATCTTTGAAAATCTATCAACAACAACAAAAATTGTATCATTCCCTCTTTGTGTCTTAGGCAGCCCTAAAACAAAATCCATACTTACCATATCCCAAGGTCTGTCTGGAATACGAAATGGAATGTACAAACCTGCATTCTGGCTTCTTCCCTTAGCATACTGACAAATTTTAAAATTCTTCACATACTTTTCCACTTCAGATCTCATTTTTGGCCAATAATAAAAATGACTCAGCTGCTCATAAGTTTTATCAGTACCAAAATGTCCAGCAAGTCCACCACTATGCTTCTCTCTGATAAGATTTTCTCTCATGGAACAATTTGGTATACACAATTGATTCCTCCTGAACAAAAAACCCTCTTGCAAGAAATAATCCAACCACTGAATTCTATCTATCAAAACAAGATTCAAACATGCTTCAAATGCTTCCTTGAAATCCAAATTTGTTTTATACATTTCTTTAAGAAAATCAAAACCTACCACTTCAATTTGACTTTCTTGGACAAGAATGTTCTTCCTACTCAAGGCATCAACTACCTTGTTTGCCTGGCCACTTATGTGTTTTAAACAAAGTTGAAACTTTGAATATATTCAACCCATTTAGCATGTTTTTGATTTAACTTAGGCTGCTGCATAATGTATTGTAAAGCATGATTATCTGAGTATAGTACAAATTCTTTAGACATTAAATAATGTCTCCACTTCTTCAATGATTGTACTATTGCATAAAACTCCTTGTCATAAGAAGAGTATTTTCTCCTTGTGTCATTCAGCTTCTCACTGAAATATGCTACAGGCCTATCTTCTTGACTTAAGACAACTCCAATATCTTCTCCACTGGCATCACACTTTACTTGAAATGTTTTAGTAAAATCAGGCAACACTAATACAGGTTTCTCTGTTATTTTCTGTTTTAAAACTGAAATTTATTTTCAGCTTCAGTAGTCCATTTGAATGGTTGTTTGTCTTTCTTTATAGTTTCAATGATAGGTGCATTAATCTTGCTAAAATTCCTTATGAATTTCCTGTAAAAACTAGCAAGTCCATGGAAACTTCTTACCTCAAAGACACTGTTTTGTGAAGGCCACACCACAATTGTTCTGACCTTTTCTGGATCCATCTTTAATCCTTCAGCAGAAACAACAAAACCCAGGTACACCAACTCTTCTTTCATGAATGAACACTTCTTCAGATTTATTAGCAACTTCTCTTGATGTAACTTTTTCAAGACATAGTTAAGATGCCTTAAATGTTCTTCTTTTGTTTTGCTGTAAATTAGTATGTCATCCAGATATACTATTACAAATTTACCAATAAACTCTCTTAATACTTCATTCATGAGCCTCATAAGAGTACTGGGTGCATTTGATAAGCCAAAAGGCATTACCATCCACTCATACAATCCCTCATTTGTCTTAAACACTGTTTTCCATTCATCACCTTCCCTTATCCTAATCTGATGATACCCACTTTTCAAATCAAGTTTTGAAAAATATCTTGCTCCACTTAAAAAGTCCATTAAATCTTCAATTATGGGCAAAGGAAATCTATACCTGATTGTTATCTTGTTGATTTCTCTTGAATCAGTGCACATTCTCCAGCCTTCATCTTTCTTCGGGATCAACATTGTAGGTACTGCACAAGGACTCAAACTTTCTCGAACCAAACCTTTGTCAACCAATTCCTGCACTTGCTTTCTGATTTCTTCATTTTCTGCTGGAGTCATTCTGTAAGCTGCTTTGTTTGGCAGATTTGATCCTGGAATCAAATATATCTGATGGCTATTTTTTCTTACAGGTGGTAACTCATTAGGCAATTCATCCACAATTATATCACAATAATTGTCCAACATTTCTTGAATTTCAATTGGCAAATCAGAAATTTTTGTAGAAGTAAGTACTACTTTAGGTTTGAAAACTAAAGAAAAATTTACCTCTTCTTCTTCAATCTGCTACAAGTATTCTTTCCCACTCAGCAATAAAGCCTTTGGATCAGACTTTTTGCTTGATGCTTCTCCTTCTTCCATTGGCAACAATGTTTGATGCACACCATCCTTGACGAATTTGTAAGTGTTTCGCTTACCATCATGTACTGCTTCTCTGTCATACTGCCAAGGTCTACCCAGCAGTATATGAAATACATCCATAGGCATCACATCACACATTATCTTATCTTTGTAGCTGCCCATCTGCAATTCTATCTCACACTGTTCTTTCACAATCAGCTGATGACCCTTCTGAAGCCATGATACCTTGTAGGGTGTTGGATGTTCCCTTGTCTTCAAATTCAACTTTTATATCACCTCTGTAGAAACCAGATTGTCTTTGTTGCCACTATCAATGACTAATTGACAACATTTCCCTTGAACTTTGCATACACTCCCAAATTTTTTTTTTCTCCGTGCTGGTTCAGAAACTTCCTTTGCTTGCTTCAGCAAAACTTTGTTAACAACCAAAGATTCTCCCTTCTCTGGCACAATCTCTCTCTCTGCTTCAAGAAACTTTGCTGCTTCTTTAGTTTGAGCAACAACTGCATTTCTCTGACTAGTACCCACATTATATTTCTCTGGGCACTCAAAGGCTCTATGTCCCAATTTGTTACATCGGTAACATCTTACTTCTCTTCCTCTACTTCTGCCTCCTCTTCCTCTGTGGGAATTTCTTCTGCCACTTGCATCACCATCTGTGTGTGCATGTTGAGGTGAGCTGCTGCTAGCTCCATCCTTTGGTGCTATAGATCTCCCTCTACCACCTTGACTTCCCTTTCCTCGGAAATTACCTCTTCCTTTGGCAGACTTCTTTCTCAGCAGTTTCTCTTCAGCTTTCAAGGCCATTTGATAAGCCTCTTCAACTGACTTAGGAGACAAAATACTGATTTCATCTTGGATCTCTAATCTGAGACCATTCACATACTTAGCAATCTTCTCTGCTGTGTCTTGGATCTGTCTAACTCTTATGCTCACTTTGTAGAATTCTTCTGTGTACTCTTTCAAAGTCATTAGTCTTTGTCTAAGATTCTGCATTTTCCTAAACAATGTAAGCTGATAATCACTAGGCAAGAATTTACCTTTCAGTTTGGCCACCATTTTGCTCCAAATTTTGATTGGTTGTTTACCAGCTCTCCTTCTCTCTGCTTGCACTCCATCCCACCAAAGTGCTGCATGTCCCTTTAACCTTGTGACTGCAAATTTAACTCTTTTGTCTTCAGCCATATCTTCATAGTCAAAGCATTTATTCATCTCATTGATCCAGTCTATCAACTCTTCTCGATTCAATCCTCCTGCAAAAGCTGATACTTCAAGTCTAGGCTTGGATGTAGATCCTAAAACTGTCTTAAAGAATCTCATCTCAGGAGTAAGCTCAACATCTCCTCCTCCTTCTTCTTCAGCTTCAGGTTTACTGACATCTTTAGGATCCCTTGGTTTCCCTACTTCAATTGCTTCCAATCTGGCTTGGATCTGCTACATGGTCTCCAATACCTCTACATTAGCAACTGGCCTACCTCTTCTTCTACCAGCAACACCTCTACCAATTCGGACAACCATGCTGGATTTATTCTTCTGACTCTGGGAAGTCTTCCCAATATTTGGTAAATGCTTTGAAGTCGGCTTTGATACCACTAATGATGGCAGTGATGGTGCCGACGTTAAGGAGAGCCTTTCAAATTTACTCACAATGGTTTCTAACTCCGGAGGAGTTGGATTCAATTCTTCATACTCATTTTCATTCATCAAATTTTTAAAAAAATTTGATTAATGAAATTAAAAGTAATAACTTAAAAAATTCATTATATAAATGAGCCCCTCCCATTAAAACCAACCTCAAATTCCTTTAAAATCTCAATTCTTGGCAAATAAATCAAAGGTTAACTTTTCACCATATAATAATATTTCAATTCCTTTGAAATATTTATTAAACACTTTTTAACAAAATCGAACCTTCGAATTTATCTTCTTTGTTCTAAGAACAAAACTTGCTTCACGTTGATTTTATATGGACCTACAAATTCAATATTTAACAAATATCTTTCTAATTGGACGATTACTATTGAAATCAACGCTGCCATACCTCAATTAACATTCATGCAACTTGAGTGGTGATTACCTTTGGATTTTCTACCTTCTAGATCAAACGGATCTCATACATATCGCGTTGAATTTATCACCAAGATTTAACATTCCAACGCTACGCGAAATAGGCAGTTTTGGGCTGATGACGTGTTGAAATTTAATTGGATCGTGTGAGTTTCACAAAACCGTTCCCCAGCTCCAGAGGTGCGCGATACTGGTGGTTTACCATCCAAAACCGCTTTTTAGTTTCTGATTTCTTGAACGCCAGTTTTCACAGACTTTTAATCCAATTCTATTCAGAATCCCTTCGACTCTAGCATGTCTTCTCTGCATTAAAACTTGAATCGACAACCTTGATAATAATTTAAACAACCAAAAATCAATGCAGGTTTAACCACGTTCAATAACAGTGGTTAACACTGCTTACGTTCTTCAACAAAAGGCTGAACCTTGTAGATTTCTTATATTGTGACATGAATGTAAGAATCATTATCAATTTGTATAAATCAATTCCCTTTTCAGCGTGCAATTACCAGCAAGTATCCAATAATAAAAGGGATCTTCATCGTTTAAAAAAAAACAGAGTCTTCTTTTATAAATACTGATATACATTAATTTGGCAATCAAATTAATGCAGAATATGTATAACTCAGAAAATTCAAAAGAAGAATAAAAAACCCCCTTCATACAGTGAACATAATTTCGATTCACATTCAGTGTACACACAAAGATATCAAATAAGACTTTTAAGGTAAAAACCTCCAGGGATTGCCAGTATATACTAATTAGAAATATCACAATCTTTATTGAAACAAATCCTCACAAAAATTCCTCTCGGCCACTCCCAATTTCTCCATTACAGAGATTACAATTTATAATTTTATTACACAACAAAAATCTTCTCAATTAGGATCGAATTTCCTAAATTGAGAGAAAATCTTACTTGCCCAATATCCTCCTAGAATCTATCAACTACTGCTAGATATTCTCAACAATTTGGAATTTATTAAAACTACTTATCTCTAAATATTCTCTTAATTTATTACAAAAATAATAATATTAATTTGTTTGAGGAATTCAATCCTCTCATTAAAATTTGACTTTCACCCATTAGTGAATGAATTCTAACACAGCTAGCCACAACATGTGAACAAGCTTTCACATTGCTGGCTAGAATCTAATGCCCCTGCATCATATTGAATCATTTCTAAAATAACAAACTAGATGGAACTGGAGGGCAGTTAAGAATCCTCCAATCATACCTTGCAGAAGAAAACATTAAGACAGTGAAGAGAAAACAAAACTAAGGTGCTTTCAAAAGACATTTCTTAGCCTACAACTTTTGCTCTACTGTAACAAATAAAGATGGAAACAGATGAAAACATGAAATAACAATAATAGATTAGAAGCACTTCACCAACAGCCAAGCTCAGGGATCTAGTGATCTAGTCTCCTCCATCAACAAACAAATCAGGGCATCCACAAGATCCAAGACATCAAATTTATTTCAACTTCCAAGAGACTATGTATTACTTCAAAGAGTCATCAATTTCCAACAAGATAATGAGTTCATATGTAGTATTTATGCTGCAAATGAGGAGGTGGATTCTAAAATAGGGTTTGAGTATCATTTATTACAGAGTAAGTGAATTCCTAACCTTGAAGACCATGCAAGGCTCAAGGCAGGAATATCTGAAGCTACTTCTCTGTTTTAATAACTCCTATCTTAACTAACAAGGAAGAATAGGTGAAATGTTTGACTTTAAGGCCTATTCATAACTTTTACAATAACTGTTTTGACAGATAAACTATCTCTGACTCAACCTAATAATTGCCTAATGCTTTTTTTGGAAGAAACAAAGCACTTAGGTTGTAAAATATCTTTGAGGAGAATAACTGTTGTGAGCTGAGTCATTCGAATTTGTCTTGGTTTAATCTGTCCTTTGTTTTATCTTTGATCTTCTACATTTATGCTTTTAAACCTTAGTTTAACCTTTATAATATTTCTTACTGTCTTTTACTCTGCTTTATGACTGTTTTATTTAGTTATCCTTTGTTTCTTAAACTTTTGGCTTTCATCCTTTAATCATTGTCTGTTTGGATAATCCTCTATGTTTATCCTTTGATTTCAGGATTAGCCCTTTAATCCTTTTGCTTTCTTCATTTCTTCACTGTTTCTTTGTTTGTGTGTTTGGTCTGTGTGCAGGGAGGCGGTCTTCTTTGTGGCTGAAAGGTCGAATGTCTGCCAAGGATCATGATCTTGGTGGTGACAAGGTTTAAACCTTCACCTCTGTTCCATTAAATTCGTTTGAAACCCCTTGGATAGTCATCTGGGGCTTCACTTGTCCTTTCTAGGCCATCGAAATGCATTTTTTGGGCATCCCCGCCATTAAAAACATGCACAAAACACAAACCAATTAGTTAAAAACCTGCGGGAGTAGGTCTGACTGTGTTTTCAGGGTTTCAGGGTGGTCGGGAGGCGTTTTGTAGAGGAGGAGAGGGCGCAGGGGCATGGTTCCGGAGGCGGAATCTGGTGGAATTCAAACGGAGGCGAAAGATTTGAATTTTGGCGCGGGGAGGGAGAAAGTGGTTCTGGAAAACCACAAGTGGTTTATCGTGCGCGTTGAGGGCGGTAAGTGGTATTGGACCAAACGCATGCAATGCCATTGGGCGATCAACGCATGTCAGGGCAAATACCGCCCATTTCGCATGGGTTGAGAGCTATAACACCCATCACAAGTTTCTGCGCGATATGGGTTTTGGGTTGTCGGATTTTGAAGAGTGAGATCGACGGGGTGGAATGAGTCGAGAAGCGGAGTGCAGATTTGGGGGGTGGAGCCTACGTACAAGTGTTGGGCTGCGGTTGGGTGGCAGGGTTAAGTGGAAGGCGGGGCTCAAAATATATTTATGAAGGGTTAAATGGGGTCTTTATAAGTTTTTGCGGGGGTTATATAATGAACAGGTGGAGTTCATTTGAATAAGGGGAAGGGGCTAGGAAGGGGCAGAGGGAATGGTTCTGTGGGGGTAAAGGTGACCGGGGGTCAAAAAGGAAAGGGGTTTAATAAATAGTGGAAGGTGGGGGTCATATGGGAGCAAGGGGCTAGGGCTTAAGGAAAAAGGGGCTTAAGCCATATTTGTATGAAAGGGGCAGTTTTAGTCATAAAACAGGGTTTTTAACAAAATTAAAAGAACCGGACAGACTTAAAAGTTGGATTTAAACAATGTAAAAAAGGAATTTTTACATTGTTTAAGGTTTTTTAGAGAAAAATGATGAATAAGGGGGTTTATGAGGGTTTTTAGGGGAAAGAAAAATGGGTTTTCAGAGGGGAAAAAGGGGATGAATAAGGGTGTAGGTGAGGTGATGAAATGAGGAAAACAAGCCCAGAAAATGAAGTCTTCTTAGAGCAGCAAGGTAAACTTTAAGAAAGAAAAATATGAAGTTTTTAGTGAATCAGTTAGGTTTAGGATAATGAAGGCAGTGAGATTTCTAGAACTCACAATATTTCTCAAATCTTGTTTCTAGAAATCTAGGATTATAACTTAGTCATCTTTTGATATCAGCAAAAATTATTGATGACTAACAACTCCTATTGATGTTTCTGATGTATTATTAGGCCAACCATACTTGTGGAAGTGACATGTTGTGTAAGAGTCCTGGCCTCACGTTGTTATTGTTACTTTGGGAAATAAGTTGTACATGATACCAGAGGTACCACTGCTTCCCACTATCTCTTTGGTTACTGCAAAAAAATGCAATAAGCTCATTTCCCAAACCAGGAAATTTGTTTTCCTGATGATCCGCTCCAAGGGCAAGAAGAAGATTGTGGCCACAACCTACAGACATGGCTCCTCTACACAACAACAACAAATGGACAAGGTTGTGGAGGAGTACGGGGACATCTTCACCTCACCTATAGGGGTTCCTCTACACTATCAGGTCAAGCACCCCATTGACCTGACCCCAGGTGCGTCGCTACCCAATGGATCGATCTATCGGTGCTCTGTCCTGGAGAACGATGAAATCAAGAGGTAGATTTAGGAGCTACTGCAGAAAGGTCACATCCAGCCAAGTTCATCGCCCTGTGCTCTGTTTTGGAGAACGATGAAATCAAGAGTCAGATTTAGGAGCTGTTGCAGAAAGGTAACATCCGGCCAAGTTCATCGCCCTGTGGGAGCCTAATCGTGTTGGTACAGAAGAAGGATGGGACTTGGAGACTTTGTATTGACTATTGGGTGTTGAACAAGATCACTGTCTGGAATAGGTACCCGATCCCATGGATTGATGACCTTCTGGACCAACTCATAGGGGAAAATTATTTCAGCAAGATCAACTTGAAGTCTAGGTATCACCAAGTACCAATCGAACCCTCTGATGTGTGGAAGGCTACCTTCAATGCCAAGGAGGGCCTTTTTGAATGGCTCATCATGCCTTTTGGGTTGATGAATGCTCCCACAACCTTCATGAGGCTGATGGATGACATCTTGCGTCCATTCACCAACTCATTTGTAGTGGTGTACTTGGATGACATTATAATATTTAGCCAGACTTGGGAATAGCACCTCCACCACATCCGAGAAGTCCTCCAAAAACTACGACAACACAAGTTGTGTGCCAATTTGGAGAAGTGCACTTTTGGCATGACCCAGGTTCAATATCTAGGATACATTATTGATGAAAGGGGGGTGCGTGTGGATCCAAACAAGATCCAAGTCATTCGGGATTTTCCATTCCCAACCACTCTAATAGAGCTTTGCAGCTTTCTGGGACTTGCTAATTTCTATTGCAGGTTCGTGTTGGGATTCTCTCATATCACTTGGCCCTTAAGTCAAGTCACCAAGGGAGGAGCGAAAGAAAAATTATTTTGGTCGGAATCTCAACATAAGGCGTTTGTAGAATTGAAACATCGCCTCTGTTTTTCCCCAATGCTCACATTACCAGAATTGCAACAACCATTTGAGATCGAGACAGATGCCTCTGACTATGCTATTGGGGAAGTTCTTACTCAACAGGGGCATCCAGTGGCATATCATAGTGAGACATTGTCCGACACAGTTCGCAAGTATCCCACTTATGACAAATAAATGTATTCCATTGTGTAGGCTTGTCGACAATGGAATCATTACATTTTGGGGAAGGAAACAATCATCCACATAGACCATCGACCCCTGCAGTTCATACAGACACAAGGGAAGTTGCAGAATGATCGCCATCAGAAGTGGTCCACATATTTGCAACAATTTCATTTGAACATAAAGTACAAGAAGGGTAGCACCAATAATGTTGCGGACTGCCTCAGCCGACCACCAATCGTGGCCATAACCACCATTCTCAACTCTTGTGGGCACAAGACTTTTGATTGGTCGCTTCTCTACAAGAGCGATCCAGAATTTAGCCACATACAAGGCACTCTTGGGGGGTACGCAAGTTCCAAATTTTCACCTCCAAGATGCACTATTATGTCACCTAGGATACCTTTGTGTTCCTTCAAGCAAGCATGCCAAGATGATATGGGAACCACACTACAGTTGAGTCGCTGGGCATTTTGGGGTCGAGAAAACAGTGGCAGTATTGCAGAAGTATTTCTATTGGGTGAACCTTCGACAGGATGTCGGGAAGTACATCAAATCCTGCATTGCTTGCACCATTTTCAAAGTGACCATCAAGAAGCAAGGCCTCTAGACTCTTCTACCTACCCTGAGTCAAACTTGGGAATCCATATCCATGGATTACATGTTGGGCCTTCCTTCTACTAAGCATGGAAACAACTATGTTTTCGTGGTCGTCGACATATTCTCGAAGATGGCCATTATGGCAGACTGCAAGAAGAATATCACAGTAGAAGCCACTGGTAAACTCTTCTTTGAATGAGTATGGGTGCACTTTGGGATCCCAAAATCTATCATATCAGATAGCGACATCATGTTCCTCATCACATTTTGGTCTAGCCTCTGGTCAATGTTGGACACCAAGCTCACCAAGTCCACAACTTTCCATCCCCAAACTGATGGCCAAACAAAGGTCGTCAACAGGATGATTGGACACATTCTGCGCATGTACAATTCAAAGCATCCATGCACATGGGATGAGAGCCTTCCATATGTACAACACAGTTATAACCAGGCTCTCCACAACTCAACTGGCCACAACCCCTTTCAGGCGGCCTTGGGATTCAGCCACTATATCCCATTGACGTAGCCATGCCATTTGTGGCTACGCATACCGATTCGGCTCATGTCCAGTCTGAGGCTGACAAAGCAAACAACTTCATTGAGCGCATTTAGCACATCCACTAACAGGTTCATGACATATTGGACAGAGCCAATGTTAAGTACAAGAAATGACATGATCAACATCGAGTGCCACACAACTTCCAGGTGGGTGACAAAGTGTGGCTACATTTGCAGAAGGAGTGCCTCACTGGACCCCACCGCAAGCTTCGCCCGTTCTGTTATGGGCCATACACCATCACCAAGGCTGTAGGGAACAATTCATTCAAGCTCAATATTCCACCATTCCTTGGTCTACACCGAGTATTCAATGTAGACCGCCTTCATCCCTACTTCCCACCTCTACTAGACACCTTTGACATTGCAGAAGAACTCACACCAAAAGAGTTAAACCCAGACTGCATGGAACAAGCCACCACAAATTGTATCATGGACATGCAAATCAGGAACACTCGCCAACAGAAGATCCAACTATATCGGGTTGTCAAAGCTGGCCAACTCTTGCACCAAGGCAAGTGGTTCACCAGGGACCAAGTTCAACAAAAGTTTCCTCATCTCATGGAGGAACTCAATGCAATGGGGAAAATTGATTCCTAAGGGGGGAGTAATGATCCAGGTGGATATTGGTGGCCACCCGCCTATTCCACTTGGGGCCCCACCATTGTCTCTTTCAGTTTTTCAGTTTCGGCACAACTTACTATTTTTAGCAGTTTTTCGGGTCCTGAACTTCCGGAGCCATTTTGAGGCCCTAAACAACGTTTTTTTTGGAAAAACCAGGAGAAAAATTAGTCCACATAAAAATTTGTAGTCGGATAGATCTTTCTAACAAGTATGGTTCGCGTCAAACAAAGATCGTATGCCAGAGTTATGTCCCCGGGAAGTTGAAACACCAATTTACCCAAACGGGGCCCATAGTTTTGGTGCTTCATCTCGTAGGGTTAGGGTTTTGGATATTTAGGGTTTTCCATTTTTTATAAATAATAAATAGGCCCTCGAGCCTCATTGTAATTAAGTTCAGAGGCCTGTAGCTGCCACATCTCTTCTCAGAGATATGCTACTAGCGCCCTAGCTAGTTTATTTCCATTTTGTCTGTAAGCAAATTTCAGTTCTTTGATATTAATGAAATGAAGAGTTATTTCTGCTGCATCTTTGTATTTATGGTTATATGTGTATTCTATTGAATTCCTGCATAAATCCGGATCATATTGTTTTCCATTGAGATAAATTTTTTTAATAAAACCCATCACTACAGATTTACCACCCCTTCTACTATTGATCTATTTTTCAACAATTGGTATCAAAGTCGGGGCTCTCGATTGCAGCTTGATCACTGGAGAGTGGATCTGAGGAGTATTGGCATAAATTTTGCAATTTTTTTTTCGAAAATGGATCGGAAAGGAGTTCCAATTCTTCACGAAGGTAAATTTGCAACTTGGAAGGCGAAATTGGATTCATATTTTATGTCCCTTAATGAAAATATTTTGCTATCAGTAGAGTATGGAGTGAAAGATGAATTTAATGAGTTGGCTAAAAATATTATCTTGCATGGGATTTCAAAATCCCATAATTTTTTTGTGAGACATTGTGAGACTACAAAAGCGATGTTGGACAGGATGCAAAATTTATATTATGGAGGAAAATTGCAGATTTCAGAAATGGAGAACAATGTAGAGGATTATACTCTTATTGCAATGACAAATCAAACCTCCTCACAAGATGAAGATGGAATCCCTAGTGATAGCCGTGATGGATCAAACATCAATCAAGAGGAACAACAAGAAGGGATCAACATAAATGATGAAGAGTAATTCAAGGTAATGGTCCTAGAAGCAAAAATTAAAAGGCTCACAGCTGAAAATAAAGATCAACAAATGTTGTTGCAAATGTTTGATGAAAAACAGGGAAACTTTTAAGGATGGAAATTGATCTTAAAGATTAGAAACCTTGGCGAATATCATTAATCCATAATATGCAAACTATAAAATTTTTGGTGATATTTTAGTAGAGATATTCAAACTTCTAATGATTTTATATAGTCTATCTAAAATTTTGGCAATTTTTAAGGTAAAATCATTTTTTATTATAAAATTTGGGCTAATATATTTTAGAAAAAATGGTAATTGATGAATATTTTTTTTGGAAAAAGCATGGAAAATTAGCCCATCTGCGAATATTAGCCCCTAAAATTTTCCTTGATGAAAAAGTGTGTTCTTACAAAGAAGAAATTTCATATTTGAAAACTCAGCTGGAAGAAGGAATGAAAGTTTAAATTAGAACGAGGAAGCAACACAACGAGTTGGAGGATGGGTATACAAAATTGAAGGTTGAAGCAATATCTGCAAGGAAGGAACTAGAAAGGTTCAAATTTAGTGCTCAATCATCTACAAGCAAATAAAAAATTATTGGAGCAACTAGTAGCAGTGAGAAAATGGAGAATTAACAACCATCCAAGAACCAAATGAACAAGAAAAGGAAAGTAGCCAAAATAAAGCTAAGGAATGTCAAATGCTTTAGCTATCGAAAATGTGGGCATATAGGAGAAAATTACAATAGTAGAGAGATCAAACCCTCTCAACAAAAGAAGCAGCCAAAGGAAAAGCAACCACAAGCATGCATGCAAAGAATATGGCCATTTGCACAAAAGTCACCATAATTATGGTATAATAGTACTTTTTATGGTTATTGTTTCTTATGCAATGATTTTTTCCATAGGGCGATTGACTGTAAGGCACATGGAAGGAATAGAAATCAAATCAGTAGAAGATATCAGTCCATTCCTCAGTTCCTTGGTCACATAAGATGTTTTGTGTGTGACAATATTGGCCATAAGGCCAAGGATTGAAATTTGTCCATGTGTTATAGGATATCCAATCAAAGAGAGAAGAATATGCAAGTCCAACCACATAAAAAGAAGGAATATCAACATAATAAATTTTGGAGAAGAAAGGAGCAGCAAGGAACTCCCACAAAAAATTGAGGCCTACATGGTCTCAAGGGGAGCATATAACCGCACATTGAGTTGCATGGAAATATTTGGAGGTGCAACCATATCAGAAAGAGTGCATGATGAAAAATATGCATATGAATGAAATGCATGTGTCACAGGGGGAGTGCATGATATTTGAAGTGTTAGTTTTATTTTTGATTTATTTGCATTTTATTAAGATCAACCATATGTTTTGTTGTTAGTTTTGGAGCAGCTACATGTTGAGTTTTTATTGATGTTTTTGGAGGTATGGAAGGCACATGGTTGTCTTATGCGCATGGTCAAGGTGTGATGGAGGATCACACATTTAGGGGGAGCATTGTTGCTTCCTATTAGAATTGTAGATTGTTGGCATTGTGCTCCCTATGGAGTACCTTGTTGTGCTTACTTGACATTATTTTGTTGCAGTAAATATGTTGAGATGAATTTAGTTGTTGCTGCCATATATATTTCTAGTAGGATGACATTAATGCTTGCATGACATAGTTAGTTTATTGATGATGCTCATACTGCTAGATCACATTTTTGTCATGTATGTGTAGCTGACATGGAGATCAGATGATATGTTGGACATAGTTCATCTAAAATATTCATGTTATTGCTCATAGTTTCTATTTCTAGATGCATGACACATGTTACTACAAATGTGCATTTGGATAACTCAGTCATGATGATGTTGTTGCATGGAGAGAGATTATATTGCTTCCCATGATGTTTTGATATGATGTATGTTGATGATGAGATATTGAGAATTTATATGGCTAAATCATGATGATTGGTGTTGCATGGAGTATGTATATTATTTTTGATGATTTGATGTTTTTATGCTATGCTGCTTGGTTTTTGCTATCATGGGGAGAGAGAGTGAATTGATGGCTTGAGGTTGAGGAGATGATGCATTTGTGTTGTTGATGGTGTTATAGTGCCAAATCTTATGATGTTGATTTTTGCTGCTTAGTGCTTCTTGGATATTCACATATTGGCCATACATTGATGTTGCTAGAGAGATTACTTGTATTGGTTCATATGCTGCTAGTATTGTTGTTGTTGCATGTTCATTTGCTGCTTGATGGAGTAGAATGATGCTAGTTATTGAGTCTCATTAATGATTTAATGCTTCATGATGATGATATATTTATGTATATGCTACTGTTCTATGTCACATTTCTATATTGTTGATGTCAATTGTGTTAGCTCCCTGTAATTTGCTAGATTGATTGAGATACAAATTGACAAGGGTAACATCAAACCAAGCTTTAGAGTTCTAGGATCTAGCCCTCCTAGTCTCAGAGAGGGATCTCTCAATATGTTTGTAAGGATGTATCTTGATGCTTTAAAGAGGTTGATTTTTAGGCTAGATGTTAAGTGCAAGTTTGTTTGTTTGGGGTTTTGGTTGGGTATGCTACTTTGATAGATTTTAGATAAGAAACATGGAAGATTGTTAAGTCATTGGGCAATGGAGTCTAACAAGGTCAAGATAAGTTTGAAAATGGTGTTAAGAGCATTTTCAGGGCAAGTTTACTTGGTTGGTGGATCTTTTAAGGTTATGATGGATTTATGAAATGGAAATTAAAGATTGAGAACAACAAAATAATAAAGGGATGAAACATAATCCTTTATATACTTGTAAACTGAGGGAGTTAGAAAATTGATAAGAAAAACAAGAGAATCAAAGGCATAAGAAGAACCTAAACCATTTGATTTCAAACTGAAAATAGATAATTAACCAAGACAAACATTTGATTCCAAGAACAAAATATTTCAGTGGCAACAATATGCAGGGCTAACCATAAATCACAATTGATTCTAACTAATCTAATTTATTCAAGAAATGGACAAGCTAAGAACTTGTTAGAGGGAAAATGAATGATTTCTCTAATGTATCTAAGCAAAAGAAAACATTAAGGCAATGAAGGAAAAACAGATTTAAGGTGCCATTAGAAACATTTCTTAATCTAAATTCTTTGTCCTACTGCAACATAGCAAGTTGGAAAACATAATGGAAAACTAGAAAACATAAACAGAAGAAAACTTCACCATCAACCAAGCCTATGGATCCTGCAAGCAATCCTTCTCCATCAACAAGCAAATCAGATCATGCATGAGTTCCAAGACATCAATTTCTCTTTAAGAGCTTCAAAGGACTATGTATTATTCTAGCATCAGTCATCAAAATACAACATTTACAATGAGTTCCAATGCAGTATTTATACTGCAAATGAGGAGGTGAAACTCTTCTAGGGTTCAAAATGTTATTAATTAAAGAGTAAATGCATTCCTAGCCTTGAAAACCAAGCAGGGCATAAGGTAAGAATATCTGCAGCCACTTCTCTGTTAAATAACTTTGTCTTAATTTCTGAGATAAAGATAGGTGGAAAAGATTGACTTTAAGGGTTTATATTATCTTTACAATAATTTTTCTGACAGTTTAAAATATATTATTTTGTGTAATAACTGCTTGTTTGCCTTTTCAGATAAAGAATGGCCAAAGGAGTCAGTTGATATTTCTGATTGAATAAATGCTCCCTTTTGATGTGTTCGAGGCTATCTTTAGGCCTAATTCTTCTTGATTTAATCATAAAACTACTCTTTAGGCCCTTTATCCTTGATTTGCCTTTAATACTCAGTCTTACTCCTTTATGATTGATTAGTCAATAAATGTGCTTTATATTTAATCTTCACGGGTTAAGCCTTTGACCTTCGGCCTTTATGCTTTAACCTTTATCCTTTAACTTCTTTTCTTCATTGATCTTCATTGTTCTTCTTTTTGTACAGGTGGCTTTTCTAAGGATTAATTTCCTCACTGATGTGGCATTTGGAGGCTTTCCTCACTGACCTGTCTGCTTTGTGGCTTTAAACTTGAATTAGGCCCTTGATATACCTTTAGGCCTCTCTTAATAATCTTTAGTCTTTCGTCCTTTCTGCTGACTGTTTTAACTTTTATTAATCTGTCTTTACTCTGTGCTTTATCCATAAACTGTGGAATAAGCTTTTAGCCTTCAAATTTATGATTAATCCTTTTATCTTTAATCTCTGTTCTTCGCTGTTCTTCTGCGTTTTCTTTTGTACAGGTGGCCTGGCTTCCTTCTGCGCTGGAGGGTTTATTATTTAACCAGTGTTCATGAGGCACTGGTCAAATCATGAACTCAAACCCTGTGGAATCCCTTTCTTCGTGATTTTTCCCTGAGGATCATCATCCTGGGCCTTTCTTGCCACTGGTCTGGCTATGGGACGGTCTGTGAACTTCGAGCCACCATTAAAACCTCCAATACAACAATCAAACCTTATAATAATCCTACGTGATGGATAAACTGCTTAGGAGGCGTTAGGAGGTGTCAGATGAGTCTTGAGGGAGGGGATTATGCAACAGAGGAGATTTCCATGGCGGAATCCTGAAGAAATAGGGTTAAAATTTGAATAATGGCGTGGAATGAGGAAAGCAATTTTACGAAAACCAGAGGTGGTTTTTGCGCAGAGATTAGGTGGTAAGTGGTATTGAGTGAATCGAATGCGACATAGTTGAGAGGTTGACACGTGTCCCAGGAAAAACCGCCTATTTCGCGTTGATAATGCGCATCCACATTTTTTGGAGAAATGAGCGCAAAAAGGATTTGGGGTCGTTAGATCTTCAGGCCGAAGATCTACGGTCGTGGATGAGCGCGAGGGTTGAAAATTTGCGTGGTGAAGGATGGTGGGGCCGAGATGACGTGCGATCTTTTGTCGTGAAGTGGAAAGGTTCTTCGGGCGGGGTTAAATGGTGAGAGTGGGAGGTGAGTTAATGGCCGTTGGATTAGGGCTCGAGGCCTTTGATCTACAGTCAAGATTTTCTTGAGGAAACAATGAAACAAAGCGAAGGAGCAATGAAGAAGAGGGGATGAGTGAGAGCCATCGGATCGGGATGATCTACGACCAGGATTGATGCAGGTTTTGACAAGTATAGCGGGGGAAATACAAAGGAAAACACATTTTGCAAGGGGCGCGGGGGTAAGAAAAAAAAGGGTAAGGGGATTAGCGCGAGCCATTAGATGGGGAAGATAGATGGTCAGATTTTACCCACGGGAAAAAAGGATAAGATATGGGAGGGCCCACCTTTATATAAAGGGTGGAAAGGTTTTTACTTATGAAGAGGTGTTTTTTACATGGGAAAAGGGATTTATAAGAGTGGCGGAAGGGACCAATAGGAGTCGTCGGATCGGGAGATGGATGGTCCAGATTAAATCACGGAGATCGGAGATTAAAAATGGTGGAAGAGGGGTTAGGGGGATGGTGAAAATGCGATGAAGCGAGAGTCGTCGATCAAGATCGAGATCGACGGTGGAGATGCGATCAGGGCTTCATCGGCGGGGGAAAAAGGTTCAGGGGACAAGGAAAGGCGATGAAGAGGCGCGATGTGATGCGATGAAGAGGCGTGATGCGATGCAATGAAGAGGCACGATGTGATGCAATGAAGAGGCGTGATGCGATGGAGCATCGGCCGTCCGATCTCGGGGGATGGACGGTCACAATCTCATCGAAAGATCGGTCGTCGGCGAAAAAAGAAAATGAAAGCGGAAATTTGGAATGTGTGATGTGCGATTGCGATAGGGCTTAGCGCTTGGTCGTATGGAGGAAAAGGGGCTCGAGCCTAAGCCGAAAAGCGCTTAAGGCCCAATGTTTGAAAAAGAGCAGAAAAAGGCCAAAAATGAGGTTTTTTAAGGCTTCCGATAGGTTAGAAAAAAGTGTTTAAAACCAATTTAAAGGGTTTTGACGAGGTTTTATGGGGATTTGGAAGAAATGGAGGATAATCAAAGGGAGAATGAGGGTTTTGGGGGGAATTTGTGGAGATAAAACGGAGGAATGAAATGATGGAGATGAGGCTTTGAAAAACAATTTTCTCTTTGGAAACAACAGGATTTTGAAGGATTTCTTGTGGAAACAACAGTGAAGATGATTTGTGAGATAAAAGACACCAAGAAGGCTTCAAGAACTAGCAGTTTTCCATGAATATTTCTTCTTGAAGGCTTAAGAAAATATTTAGCCATCATTTGGTATAACATAAATTATAGATGGCTAACAAGTTGATTTTGTTGCTAATGCCTATGTGGAGCATGGTGGTTGCGAGTGGATTATCATGATATTGTTGTAGGTTCTACATTGTTGGGATGGTGATGGTGAAGGTGTTGAGTGGACATGCACTAGCATATATTTTTTATAGTACTTCTATTGTTGCTGCTATATATATAAATATTATGTCATTTTTCATGGAGGCCTTGTATTTGATGGATATGTCATGTACTCATGTTGTTTCATATTTTGGGCATGCATAGAGGAGAGCACCTTTGTGTGCAATTGTAAAAGCCATGTATTATCATTATATCATATTTTGGGTGTATTGGTCATGGAGAGACCCATTATGTGAATTAGCTATGTATGTGCTAATGGGTTTCATGTCTTATTTTGTATATCATTGACGTAGCCCCATTACATTGGGTGCATGATGTAAACTTGGGTCCATATAAGTCTTGGTTGATGATAGGTGTAGAGGAGTGATCATATGTCAGTATTATATACTTATCACAACCATGTATTTGCTCCATGAATAATTGTACACGTTTAGTACTTCATTTTACATCATTTTCATTCAAAATGACACAACATATATGTTTCTACAAAAACAAAGACAATGTATTTGTAGCCCCATTACATGCTTAGGAAGATCATGTTCAGTTTTAGAATTTGCACATTGGCTAGCGATATGTTGGCAGCTAAGCCCTTTCCTTTTAAATAAAAATAGTACATAATAATGTTTAATATCTCTATCTACTTGATTTGTGAGGATGTCATTGATTTTATCATGATAAGCAATAGCAAGCATGTTAACGCCTTTTAGTTTCTTCATTTTTGCAGATAAGTAAATTTTAATTGCGATTGTAATGTCATGATTTATAATGGATTTTTTTTTAAATATTAGGGGTGTTGTTCAATGAGACCTTTATACTACATTGTAAAACTAATATAATTAATCATAATTTAGCAAGTAATTCAAACTACATGCATATATGGTTTTATAGTACAAATTGTGGGATAAATTTCAATTTCCTAGTATTGAGTTTATGTTGATTGTAGATTTGAGTATAAAAATGGATAGATATTTTACATCCTATGAGAGAATTTTCTCCATGAGAATTGGATATATAGAATATATGATCAACCCAAAAAAATTACTCAATATTAAATTGCTTTTACGTTACTTTTTATGCAACTATTTATTATTTTTATAGTACCATTGTAACCAAGATAGATTAAAATTTCCTTCTTTGTCAACGATTTTGTTGAATCCAAAATAGAACTACAACCACAATAAAGTTTAAATTTTTTAACCTCACAAATAAAAAAAAGAATAGGAAAGCCAAGAATTGTACTGAATGAAACAATTTTCCTTCCCCATCATCAACAAAGAAACACTTGGGCCAAGGTATTAGAGGTATCTGGGCAGTGAATTGTATTCCATTTCAATATGAACCTCCATTACTCATCCTCATAAAAAAAACACATAGCAAAGTAAAATAATTTGAATCACAACAACATAACCCCATTAACATAAAAATGTAATAGCCCCTGTTAGCTACAAGCCAACCAGTGAATAGTACAAAGTCTCAAAAATTGTCAAATTTCCAAGGAATTTTATAACCGAGAAACTAACTAATTGAGTCTCCTCAGTTACAAATTGCATTAAGATAAACCAATGTTATGCAGGGAACTACCAAAACTAATATTCATTGATTTGAAAAGAGTAGAATTAACTATTTGCACAATTTTACCAAATATTAACTAAGGTTGTTTTAAAGTGAAATAATGAGGGAAATTGATTTTTTTAGTGCATTAAACATATACTTGAAATCTTAAAACAAAGCATGAAAAACAGAAATAAGAAGCAACACATAAAACTTGATGACAGAGTTCGTCCCTCCTGGACTACATCTATGGGTCCGCTTACAATGGGTGTCCGCTGTATTGAAAATGCTCAAGTCTCTTTACATCAAATTCACCATTATGGACTATGCACATAGGCATCAATGGCTATTGCCAGGAAATAGGCCTCGAGCTCATCTCTCCAACACAACTTACATATCTCAAAAAGGCTCAATATTGGCCAAGTTATGTCTCCAAAGGCATACTGTAGGCACTGATAAAACTAAATTCAGAGCTTCAACTTATAACCCCATGGGCATTGGCGCATTGGTAATACCTTTTATAACCCACGGGCAGGTCCCAGGGTCAAACCCGCGGACCTCCCGGAATTGGGTTTGCAACCACTTAGCAATACATAGAAATACATTGGAACAACCACACCAAATATATATTATAGTTTTAACAATAGGATTATGTGGAATGACTTGTTTTAAAGAGTTTTTTGAACCCAACATTTCAGATTTCTGAGTGAGTCCATCATCAGGGGAATTCCATTTGTTTTGAGAAGACCAATGTTTTTCTTGTGTAGAGATAATTATTCATGTGTATATATATAAATAAATGTATAATTGTGTGAAATGTGTCTTATTTAAATGAAATTGGTCGGCTAGGATTTTATTATTAATTGATTTTTTGTTTAAAATTAATCCACTTATTTAAAAAATACTTCACTTGTATCGATTCATTATTCAAAAATAGGATTATGGTTTAAACCATAGTATAACTATGGACCGAGCGGATATGTCTGAATCCTCGCAACACATCAACATTGGTATATTAAATAGTCGCCCAAACCATATTTAATATATGTTTTTAACAAACATAACCGTGCGCCCTGTTGGCATAACATTAACCGATTGTTTGCACGCCATATGAGATTTTTGGTTGAAACATTATCCAATGGTGACATATGCAAATCCCCATGGAAAAACAATTTGGAATATTTATCAAACTCCCCACGTGATTTGTGGAGGCTCCTTACCATAACCGTGGTTTAATACTCCACATTGTATGGTCGAACATTGAAACAACTCCGCTATGTTTGGAGGCACCATTTGGTCAAATGTTGAAACAAATCGGGGTTTGGTGGGCTCCACCAACCCTTTCCCCACATGCAAATTTAACAAACTTCAAATATAATAGTGCGCCAATGCTTAACAAATTAAAGCCGCGGTCCAATGGTAATGTTTTGCAATGTGTTGTCGGAGGTCGAGGGTTTGAGTTTGACTATGGAGTTTGACTTGAATGTTGAGTTTGACTTTGACCTAGTAGTTTGAATTTGACCTGCCACGTGTCTTGCTGAGAGACTGCCACTTGGCCTGCAAGGCCCAATTTTTTTCCTGCTAGAGTAAAAATTTAGAGTGTGTTTTCTCCCTCATACAAAGGGAATTTTACAAACCGAATATACCACCAGAATCAACACGAAGAGCTCTTCGACTTGGCACTGGTTTCATGAGCATATGAGACGGTAAAAGTTTGAGAATTTCAAGGAAACTCCTGGATCATTCCTCTCCACTGAAAGATTTTGGACCACCAAAAGTTTGGTTTTAAGAAGACATGAGGCGAGGGTACAATTACCTCAACCTTCCTATCTCCATCCACCTTTCTTTGCTTGGATTCATGCATTTGAGTCCCACTCGAAGATACTCAACATCTCCACACCTGGAAGTATTGAAGTTTCTATCCAAGATGGTATCTTCCTGTAACTGAGTCATAAATTTAGGTACAAAATCATCTACAGTAGGAATTTGATCCTTTTCCTCTAGATCCATGATCATTGGAGGTTCATACAACTTCAATTTTTCAACATTTAAAACTGAATATATGTTCATGTATGGAGGTAAATTCAACCGAAATGCATTTTGCCCAATATTTTCAACAATTATAAAAGGACCATACCTGATAGGTTTCAAATTTTTACCTTCACCTTTCATCCTTTCTTTGTTGATGTAGAGCCATACTTGATCACCAACCTGAAAGCGATGATCCACCCAATGCTTGTCATGACGCATTTTGTATTTGGCCTGATTTTTCTCCAATTGATTTTGTACTGCTTCATGAATATTTCGGGTTCTTTGAATGAACTTGATTTCCTTTTCAGCGTATCCATGTCCACCCTCCTTAGCTTCTTCACCAAACATGAAGTCCATTGGTGATTTTTGCAGGTACCCAAAACATGTTTCAAAAGGAGATCTACTAGTAGAGGAATGTAAGTCTCGGTTGTAAGCATGCAAGACATAATGTAAAGATTCATCCCATAAATTAGGATTTTTGCTGTAATAGCCTCTGAGAAGATGTACCATTGTTCTGTTCACCACCTCTGTTTACCCATTGGTTTATGGATGAAAATTTTTACTCTTTTTCAACTTAGTGTCCAAGAGTCCCCACAAAGTGGACCAAAACTCACCCATGAAACAAGAGTCCCGATCTGAAATGATAGAATTGGGCAACCCAAAATGAACCCATACATTTTGAAATAACAACTATGTAGTATGTTCAGTAGTTACTTTCTTTTTACATGGAAAAAGAATACACATTTTTTTAAATCGATCAACCACAACATACAAATAATCATGCCCTTTTCTAGACATTGGAAGTCTTCTTACAAAATCCATAGATATATTGTCCTATGGCCGAGAAGGAACTGGAAATGGCATATACAATCCTAAATTTTTATTGTTTGGTTTGCTTGTTGAACACATGACACAACCTTTGATGTACTTAGTAACTGTTTCATTCATTTGAGGCCAATATAAAAACTTTTGTAACTTTGCGATTGTCTTACCTACAACAAAATGCCCTGAAACACGAGAAGAATGTGTTTCCCTGATGACATGCACTCTTTCTCCCTGTGGTATGCACAACTTGCCAAGATGGTATAATAACCTATCATGAGCATGATAATGCACTTCTTCCACATGAGCACCATGAATTAGTGATTCATAAACATCCCTAAAATCAATATCTACAACATATTGTTCTATATAACTTTCATGTGCTAAAGAATTGTTTTTTAGAATAACTGAAGCATTCAAAGAAGGTCTTGATAACATATCAACTACTTTATTGGTGGTAGCTTTCTTATATTTGATTACTAAGTGGAATTGTTGCAAAAAACCCATCCATCTATAATGTCGAGACTATTGCAACCTAGTTTGAGTTTGAAGGTACTAAAGTGGCTGATGATTTGTATGAATCACTCTTTCTTTGCCCATTAAATAATGTTTCCATTTTTTAACACTTCCCACTAATGCATACAATTCTTTATCATAAGTTGGATAGTTAGAAACCGCTTTAGAAAATGTTTTTGAATGAAAAAAATAGGCTTTCCTTTTTGTAATAACACTGTACCCATTTCATACCCACTAGCATCAGTTTCTATTTCAAATCATTGTTGAAGATCTAGTAAAGCTAATATTGGAGCTATAAAAATTTTCTGCTTTAAAGTGTCAAACACATTTTTTTTTGTCCTCCCCACTGAAAGGAGTATTTAGAACTTGTTAAAGCATGAAGCGGCGATGCAATAAAAGGTAAATGAGTAATAAATTTCCTCTAATACTGAACTGCACCCAAGAAACTTCTAACTTATGTTACATTTGTGGTCTTGGCCACTTAACACTCACATCAATTTTAGTTGGATCTATTTTAGTTGACCACCTCCAAATATGTAACCAAGATATACTAAGGAAGTTTTTCCAAATTCACACTTAGAAAGTTTGAGATATATTTTTTCTCTTTGCAACACATCAAAAACTTGTTTAACATGCTTTACATGTTCTTCCAAACTTGAACTGAAAATAAGTATACCATCCAGATAGACCATGAAAAACTTATCAATAAAAGGACTAAAAACATCATTCATCACTCTCATAAATTTTTTTGGAGCATTGCATAACCCAAATAACATAACCAACCATTCAAAAAGCCCCTGTCTAGTGTTAAATGTAGTTTTCCATATATAATTCTCTGCAATACGAATATGATGATAACCACTTCTTAGATCCAGTTTTGTAAAGTAAACAAAAATCTTTATTTGATCATGAAAATCATCATTTCTAGGAAGAGGATACCCTTTCTGAATGGTGATTTTATTTAAGGCTCTAAAATAAACACACATTCTCCAAGTTCCATATTTCTTTGGGACACATATGATCGGTGATCCACATGGAGAATAACTAGGCCGAATAATGCCTTTCTCAACCAATTCCTGAATTTGTTTCTTAATCTCTTCATTTTATATGACCGACATACAATACATTCCAATGTTCGAAAGAGGGGCATCAGATTATAATTGAATCTCATGCTGTATTTCTTGTTTTAGAGGTAAAATTTCTAATTATTTAAACAATTCCTTATAAGAATGTATTATTTCGACCAATTTGTCCTTAAACTGAGAATCAAAACCTTGAAAAGCATCATACTTATCTTTAGGTTTTTCTGTAACAATCATGAGAACATACTTTTTACTTGAATTTATTAACCTTTTAAATTCACTGGCATTGATTAAATCCAAGTTTGTCTTGATTCTGTGTGCCTTGACATTATATTCAATTCCATATTTAAGAAGACAATACTTATTCTACTTCCTTTGAAAAATGGAATCTCAATCATAAAGATATGGGCTACCCAACATAACTCCACATATATCCAAAGGAATCACATATAATTCAACTTCATCAACAAAATTAGTTGTAATTGCAAACCTTAATCGACATTGTTTTTTGACATGCATCTAAGTATTTTGTTTCAGCAATCCTAAAGGGTATGGTTTTGGATGATTTTTAGTTTCCAATCCCAATTTCCTTACTAGTTCCTCAGATATTAAGTTTTCTTGTGATCCATTATCAAATAATGTATCTATCTTAGTGTGCTTGAATATTATCCTTATGTGAAACAATTCAATTCTCTTATTTTCCTCAATCACATTACTAGATTTTGAAGAAGATGTAAAACAAGTAGAACTATAACTAGCTTCAAAAGGTATACCTATTAGACCCATAGCAATAATATTCTTCTCGTCACCAAAGTCAGATCCAAAATCTTGTTGGACTACAACATTAGCTTTCATCTCACCCTTCTTCTTAAGGAACTTCTTTGGTTTAAGTTCAAGATGAAGCTTCCAACATTTGGAGTCATTATGTCCAACCTGCTAACAATGAATACAAGTAGGCCTTCCTCCTTCCTTCTTGGTTGTTGCCGATTTCTTCCCTTTCAAATTTTTCTTCCCTTTGCCTTCTTTGGAATCTTTGTTCTCTGAGTGCTTGAATTATTTCTTTGAAAATTTTGATTAAAACGGCCTGCCATTTGATTCAATATGAATGGTTTGTACACACACTTCATCAAATTCAGTTGGATTAAACATAAGCAATGTATGTCACAAATAAGAATGCAAACTTCCAATATACTTTAACAAAGTTTCCCATGTGTCTAATGGAATAGCAAGTGCTAATGCCTTTTTCTTGAACTCCTGTGTAAAATTTTGCACACTATGTCCTTTACCTTACCTTAAATGTTGCCAATCCATTATAGCATGTTGCATATATCCTAAAGGATAGAATTTATTTTTAAGAGATTTAACAAACTTAGACCATGAAGAGATAATTTTACCATTTTGCTTCAAATCTGATTGAGTTTTACTTTCCCACCAAACCAAATTTGTTCCCCCCATTCTAAGTGTAGCTAACTGAATTTTTGCATATTCATCAACAACTTTTTGAATTCTACAATACACCTCATGTTGATTTATCTAGTTATCTAACTTTTCAGGATTCATTTCACCATCATATATGGGAAATTCAAACTTAACATCACACTTCAATAAAGGAGATTTCTTTGGTTTATTTTGTGAGTCTGAATATGAACTTGACTAATAAGAGAATAAAGAAGAAGAAGATGACGAAGATGGAGGAGAAGGAGGTTCATTACCATCAACTGCATCTCTAGTCTTTTTGTCTTCATAAAGTTATGCAATCATCTATTGCATATTAAGGAACATTTTTCTGAAATTGCTCCTCGCTCTTGGACTGAGGAGCTTCTCCTTCATTTGTCTCTCCCATCTTCCGAGAGACTTTCCTCTTTCCAATCTCTGGATTTATCTTCTCAATGTTCCCTTCTCCACATTGCAACCTGGATATAGTCAATGTTCATCTTGGAAAATAGAATTCTTATACATGATCAACCTCACTTTGATACCAAAATATGATCTAAAAAGAGAAAAATTGAATATTTGCACAAATTTACCAAATATTAATTAAGGTTTATTTTAAGTGAAATAATGAGGAAAATTGATTTTCTTAGTGCCTTAAACATAAACTTGAAATCTGAAAACTAAACATGAACAACAGAAATAAGAAGCAAACACATAAAACTTGATGACAAAGTTCATCCCTCATGGACTACATCTCCAGGTCTGCTTCCAATGGGCATCCATTGTATTGAAAATGCTCAAAAAGTATCTTTACATCCAATTGACCATCCTGCACTGTGCACACATGCATCAATGACTACTGTCAAAAGATAGGCCTTGGCCTCAACTCTCCAACACAACTTACAGATCTAAAAAAGGCCCAATATTGGCCAAGATATGCCTCCAAAGGCATGCTAAGGGCACTGATAAAACTAATTTCAAAGCTTCACCTTACAACCCCATGGGAACTGGCACATTGGTAATACTGTTTATAACCCATGGGCATGTATCGAGGTCAAACCCACGGACCTACCGAGATTGGGTTCACAACCACTTAGCAATACATAGAAATATGTTGGAGAGATATGATTTTTTATTCATATCCATCCTCCAAAGGGTTGTGAATCAGATGGAGTATTCATGTTGTCCTGATCTTCCATCTTCTGTTATAGTCCAATGTTCCTTCATCTTCTTGCCTGACGATCATCTTATCTCCTCAACTCCTTAAGTGTCTTCTATCATGTCCTGCTTCTCCATATCCATCTTCATCATCTTACCATATCATGATAGAGTATCTGCATCTACAATCCACTCATGACAAGACGACATCAGTCCGATAAACTCCTAGTCTAAGATGTTGCATGATGATCCATTGATTGAGCTATAATCGGGTGGTAGGATGAGGGAGAAGCTCAGTGACTATGCAATTGCACAACTTAGGAAGTCAAGGGCTAGGATTGAGCCTTGAGACTACGTAATGCAAAGTTCAAGCTTGGAATGAGCAAAAATATTACGCAGTTGGGGAGCTCAGGGAGCCAGGCTAAGGGCTTGAGCATTGATTTTTCCCACTGCGAATTTCAAGAAGGAAGAGGGTCCTAGGTGATTTTGTAATTGTGTAGTTCAAGAGATCAGGGCTAGAGGTTGGGCCTTGAGACTACGTGATGCAGGAGAATCAAGCTCAATTTTTATTAATTAATTGTGTGAAATAGGGGGTGAGACTTTTTTATTATTTTATTAATTTTCATAATTTAAGAGAGAAAAATGTAAAGGTGAGGATTAATGTATATATTCTTTTAATAATTAAAATGATATGATTTAGGTAGCTAATTTAGGAAGTATGAATTCTATGTATGGGACTTTGTTGAGTCCACACCTAGAATGAATATAAATTAGATTTAGTTGAGGATTGGGTGGAGAAATTTGTGGGGTGAAATAAATACATTATTTATGTATAAATAGGAGTGTTTTTGTGAGGAAGAACAAGAGATGAGTGTGTGAGGAGTACCAGAAGAGTGAGGAGTGGTTTGAAGGGCCAAGATCCAAGAGGCCGCCCAATGTAATATTTGGCCAAAGAAATTTTATATTTTATATCTGTAGTTGTTTGGAATAGCTCTTTCTCCTTCATGTAAATTTTGAACTGAATGTTTTCATGGTTTTATTTCAAGAAAATTTGAGTATTTTCAAATGGAGTGAAGCAGTGAGTTTTTTATATGCTAGGATCTGCTTCCTAGAAGAATCCTTGCATCACTACGAAATGCACAATACTGATTGGGAAGAAGAGAGAAATTGCGTATTTTTGGGAGTCAGTGAGCCAGATTAAGGGATTTTGCACTGTTTCAGCCAACTGCACAGTTATTGGAGGAAAAGAAGATATGAAGTTATGGGAGGTAGAGACTGTACATTACACAGTTCCAAGATACAAGTTTTTTGCTTGAGGACTAAGAATGCGCAATGTGCAGTTCAAGATGGTTGGATGAGGCTGAGTGGCCTGGTCGGGAAATTTTCAATTTTGACTAAGTGTTGGATCAATGAGAGGAAGTTGAATAAAATAAAGACGCGAACATGATCACACACTTATTTCACTTGAAGACACAACATGGAAAACACATAACACATGAAAAATCATACTTTACTCAATGTAACATCTTTGTGACAACCCATTCCAAGTGCGACACTAAAGATACACTTTGCGATGAAAATGACAAAACTCGTGCGAGAGTGTGAAAATTTGCAAATGAGTGAAAAAAAATGTCTACATGCTAAGAAAAACTCATTATCACATATATTTCCCCTTGA
Source organism: Pinus albicaulis (assembly GCA_034641835.2). Classification (NCBI taxonomy): domain Eukaryota; kingdom Viridiplantae; phylum Streptophyta; class Pinopsida; order Pinales; family Pinaceae; genus Pinus; species Pinus albicaulis. The sequence goes on from CM076576.1 coordinate 88,834,515, forward strand.
AACAGACTAAAACCCCACTTTACATGAGAAGCGATGATTCTCATTCCAAAAGATGAAACTTTCTATATGAAGATAAAAGTGTCAACGACAATTGTGATATGTGAACGATGGTGAAAAAAAACATGTCAGGGAGAGGTTAACATGAAAGCAACAATAATTAAATGGAAACAAAGTGAAAGCAATAGTCGTAAACATGAGAACAAAACTTGCGACAGTTAAAGTGCGTAAAAGAAATAGTTGGAGAAACTCAAAAAAATAGAAATAAAATTGCAAACAAAGTGATGTATTGTCGATGTTAGTGCGCAATTAATGTCAACATGATTTGGAAATTGCACATGCACAGTCTTGATGGACAGTGCTACGATTTTTCAAGCTTGTGTAGAAAAAATGTGCTCATGAACTTGTTTCAGAATGGGCATGTGTGAGCAAGCGACTTCGACACTTCCAATCAAAGAAAGGATCTCAAAAGAATCAACTGGCCAAGAAGCGACAACGAAAAAACCAATCACAAGATCCACATTAGGCTCCAAAATTTGAGTGTAGGCAAAATTTTGGACGATGTTTTTCACAAAAACGACAAAACCCTATGCTTTTGATGTTTATGGTTTGTTTTTGATATCTATTGCATACAATAAAACACTAGCCTTTAGGGTTTGATGAAAATATTTAGGGTTTATGAAAAAACCCTTATAGAAGTTAATATATGATCCTTGAAATGAAACCATAAGTGTAACAACATTTGCTATGGATGAAACACTACCATGATTTAGTTGTTTTAAAATTTTGATGATGGTGTATAGGGTTCATAACAAAACCCTAGCATAGGTTATTATAAGAGTTTAGGGCATAAAAGTGTAACCCTAGGTTTAAATTCTTTCGTCCAATTGAAACCCTAACAAGGTTTAGGTTTTTAATATCTAAGGTTTATTTTCTTATTTGAGGTTTTGATAACCCTAGATGCCCTCATTGTGATAAGATGTTATTGATAAAGTTAATTTCATGCTCTTGTACATATATATTTGTTTTCCTGGTTGTACTTGTTGTTGATATTTGTAGGCACATCGTTTGCAAGAGGTTGTAAAGTTGTAAGTCGTGCTTGTGTTTGATGATGAACTTGTAATGAAAATGATGGAAAGAGGGAGTTTTAAGAACCCCGATGAGATTGAAGTTTACATTGTTGATTTAAAGGTGGCTTTGTTGTCATATGAAGAATGATATTTTGGAAGAATGAAGTTCTCCGATAATGAGATGATGCAAAAGCAAGAGCCTTGTAGCTGGAAGAATACAATTGTTAATGATGAAATTATTTCCCTAAGTTGAGAGGGAGCTTAGATAAAGGAAAGTGTATATCCTCCTTAATCAAGAAAATGATGTGACGAGCATGAATAAATAATGAGATCAAATAATGGATAGCAATATTGATGTATCATGAAAAAATAATTAGATGATTTGAGAAGTGTTGAAGCTAATTTTGGCGTTGCAGGAGAAATTGAACAACGAAGCTTCTATGGAGATTTGTTTGGATAATGTGATGAAGTAAAAAACATCAAAATGGTTGAGGACCCCCTATGTTTTTCTAACATATTGATAATAAAGTGTCAGTAATATTTGGGGTCATGAAGCTACTGGATGTTCAAAAGGTTGAATAGGTAGTTGATGTGTGGATCTCTCCCCGAGAAGTTTGAATAATTGATAAGCATGCTTGGATTGGTGGATACATTTGATTTTATTAAGAGGAAGAGAAGAATATAATAAAATTCCTATATGATGGTAATTGGGAGGAAATATTGGCCTGCTTAGTGTTGACATATCTGTTATAGTTTGGCCTTAATGATGTCTAGATCCTGGTGTGGGAGGGTATCTTGGTCATGTGAAGCTCCGTTATTGTGTTTGACCTTGATACCTAGATCCTTAAGGGTTTGTGTCTTGGCATGATGGCCTAGATGGTACTTATATCCTGTTAAATTGATACAAGGGATGTAGCCAAATGGTACCTATAGTGGCATATTTCCTTGATGAAAACTTAGACCCTAACTGTGTCTTAGATCCTTGCATTAGTGTGTTGTAAATGAAACTTGGATCCTTAAGTTGATGGATCTTAGAATAATTTCATTGACACTTGGATATTTTATGTGTTGGATACCTTGGTAGTTTTCGTATCCCTAACATTGCATATGTTTTTGTACTCTTCTTAGAACATTTCAAATTAAGGTCAAACTTGTACCCATTGAACAATTATGAATGCCTACCTAGTTAAGAGGGAGTGTTGATAAATGTAACTAGTATTGGTCTTCATAATTGTATTTAAGTCATGATGTAATGTATTTATCAAAAGGAAGAAAAGGAAAAATTATTGTAAAAGAAAATTATTTATAAGCATGGGTTTCATGCTTTATTTTTATTTTTTCTAGGTCAAATCACCCATTATGTGCTTCTATGGTTTATGTCATGAGTCATTGTCCATATCATCTTGTCCTAGACCCTTATTGGGCATTTTGTGTCAAATACGGAAATAAATTTTCATGAAAATTGGTCTAATATGGATCCTCCACCAAGTTGGTCTGTCGTGCATTCAAGTAAGCCCCATAAAGGAAATCCAACCACATAGAAGGATATATATAGAAGTGAAACTAAATCTAATTTCATCACTCACTCAAACAAGTTTTCGATTTGCAGTCGTAAGAGGAAGAAATAAGTGTGAAATACCTAAAATGAAAGAAGAATCACAATGAAGAAGAAGGAGACACTTGTCTAGCAAAAGAAAGCCAAAATTATATCGTTTTTTGTCACATGTGTGAGTTTCAAGATTATAGAAGGGGCCTAAATTGTAGGTCTACAGTTAGGCCGAAATTCTGATGTAGTAGGGCTAAAATTTTTGGTTGATGTAATATTGATGCAGTGTTGATGTGGTATTGAAGAACTTGATTGGAAGGACTATCTTGGTAGGATGACTTGGTGGATTGGAGGAGGTATTTGTCTTGGTAAAGGGTCTTGGTTGTCTCATTTGATCTGGTTCTAAAGGAAGAGAAGATAGTTTTTGGGTTTTCCCCTAGGAGAGGGGTTTTCCCCTGCTGAGAGTCTATATCATGTGTCCTTTTTGTTTTGATATTCATACACTTATTATTTGGTAGTTTCTTTATGATCAAAAGATAAAAGAAGGCATAAAAATAATAATAATATTGATAAGAAATCACATGTAATTATTAAGATCAGAAAATATTTCTGCCTTTATGATTTTCTAGCAACCCACAATAGCAAAGAAACAATAATTATAAGAAATAACTTAAAACAAAATTATGGTGCTTCGATGACAATCCATCAACAATATATTATGTCATAATCATTAAATGTGTAAATATTTCACCTTATACCCAACATTACACACATTCCACACAATATACAAAAGAATATAATGATGATGATGTTATTAGAGCCCTATATAATCCCCATGTTAACCCTAAAACTCTCAATTAAGCCCTATATATTGAGTGATTACATTTCTATTGTTGTATTGTTATGTATGCTCAAACCCCTCATGGTCCCATTTTATTATAATTGTACCCTTTATTTCCTATATATATATATATATTAAGGGGATCAGTATTATGATATTCAAATATTTCCTTGTACATTTTATGCATTATAAAAGGAGGCCCCCCCATGAAGAGGATTTTAATTATTGGTTTCTTGTCATTTTTAAAGCACACAGTTCGTAACATTTTGTATCAGGGCTGATCATCCTAGGGTTTTGTTTCTTCAAAAAGGTCATCATGGAATTTTCACTATTAGAAACCTTGGATAAAATTAGGTTCAAATTTTAGATCTTGCTTCACTCTATTTTTAGAGATATGCTCTAAGGAAGATAAGGTTCGTGAATTCTCTTGAAATAAATCTCAAACATGTTAGTTTGTCATTTTCCCTATAACTTTTTCTGATAGATTTTAGTTTGTGAAAATTGAACCATATTGAGGAAAAATATTGTTAAACATACAGTTCAATTTTATGTCTTGGTTTTCCATAGTCCTAGACATATGATATAAGTAAGTCATCATTCTTGGATCCCCCTGAAATTAGTTTCAAATAGGTTAATTTGGCATTTTCACAATACATTTTTTGTTAGGAGTTTTTAGCTGGTAAAAAATGGACCATATTAAGTAAAAATATTGGGGAACATCTTGTTCACTATAGTTTTAGAGTTACACCTCTGGAAGTTAGGGTTTGTAAACATTCCTAAAATAAATTTTAAATAGGTTAGCTTGGTATTTTTTTTAATTTTTTTTTCTGTACCTTCTTTCCTAGGACATGTCAAATAGTGAGATATTTGGGGATCTTATGAGACATACAAAAAGTGACTCAAGTACAAATTCATAATTTTATTTGAATAATTGGACACATGGCATGTTATATGAGTTAACTTGTGGGAAGAGGAAACAAATCAATAAGTTTTGGTGAAGTTACCTAAACTTTCCCTAGGTACATTAACTTTTAGTCACACATGTGAAATTACAGAAAAGACATATCAGAGTATTACAAACCAAAGTTTTTTATATAAAAGGACTCAAATCTCAGAGATATATCAAGAAAAAATTTAGTCATTCAAATATTCTCCAAATTAAGGTTTTAAATGTACACAAATTATAAGTGACCTAACTGTTGATTAGAAGATCCATTTTGTTTTTTTTAGTTTTTGGTGGCTGAAAGTTTTGATAAATATGAGTATTATTATTATTTTTCAAGATTCCTCCACGTAAAGCTACTATAGTGGTTATACCTACTCATAAAGAAAGTGAAGACTTAAAATTTAGGTTATCTCAACTAGAGAAGAAATTTAATGAAATGAATGGTAGTATGTCGAAAAAGGTGGATTTATCAGGTTCTTAAGAAAATATGAGAAGAAAAATGGAGATGAAGGCAAATGAAAATAAGGAATGAATAGAAAAATATGAATGAAAATAAGGAATAAATTCAAAATGTCAATGAAGATATAAAAAAATCCTTTGGGGAGGAAATAAAATAATTACAAAACATTTTATTAAAACATCTTCCTAAAATGGACGTGGAGATTAAAGGAAATTAGGAACATAAGGAGAAGCATGGTGTTGAGAATCAATCTCATATGGGGAGTACACTATCATATTTGGAGAGAACAAATATTGAGTCGTATAACCATAATAATAAATGTTCAATCGAAGATCCACATCATCAGGGCTTCAATTTAGCACCAAGGAACACATACATTCTAAATATAGATATGAGGAATTTTAATGTGAATGATTGTAACATAAATATTTTATATGGATAAATACTTTTATCTACACCAATTGGTATCCTTACAAATAAAAATATTGCATCCATGGTTTTATAGCAAGATCAACATGTATGGTATCAATGGATTTGTGAAAGGAAAAAGGATTTTGTTACGTCATGGTCCATTTTTACATAGGAATTGATAACATATTATGGGGATATCAAGAGAAATACATTCTTCATTTAATTGGTAAATTACATAGCACATTAAACAATTCCAAAAGTTGAGTCTCAAAGTAAAAAATAATTTAGAGGATAATTTTTTAGATCTATTTATGGGAACCTTAAAGGAAAGTATCCAACATGAGATGCATCTCTTTGAACCTAAATTTCTATGGCATGCTTTCAGTCTGGTAAGGAAAGTTGCAAGTAAAAATATGGCCACTATAAATTGGTAACTAATAACTATATAGAAAATCATGCTGCCTCTCCTAAGCTAACAAAGCTGACTCCTCAACAAATGAATGAAAGAAAAGAAAAGGGACTATGTTTCAAATATGAAAATAAGTATAGTAAGGGGCATAGATGAAGTGAGAATAAATTATCTACATATATTGTGAATATGAAGAAGATCAAGAAGATGCAACTTCAAACGATCTAGAGCTAGAAGAGACTACTTCGGAAATATATTATGATGCATTGGCTAGCATCAGTTCTCCATAAACCATTAAGATAGAAGGATATGCCAAAAAGAAAAATGTAACAATCTTGACTGATTCAAGTAGTATCCATAACTTCATCAATTACAGATTTACAAAACTTCTTAATTGTTTTATATATCTCGCACTATAATTTCAACTAATTGTTGTAGATGGAGAAACCATAAATTATTTAGAGAGGTGCCATAGTATTAAGTTTAATATGGGGGAGTATTTTTTGGTTAGTCCCATGATTGGAATCGAAATGGGTGGTGTTGATGTTATATTAGAGGTCCAAAGGTTACAATAATAGGGAACAATGGCCCTTAATTTTAAAGATATTTTCAAAATATCTCTCATAAGGAAAGGAAATTGAGCTTAAAGGCATCCAGGGGAAGCCTAGTAAAGTGATAAGCTCTAATTGCATGAAAAAATTTCTAAAAAAGGGACATGCATGTGCAATTGCACAATTTTCTTCAATACACATTCAAACGTTTATATCCTCTACTCTGGTGGATCTCCAAAAAGTTATCAACAATAATTCTAAGGTATTTCGATAAATTCCTAAGCGTCTTCCAGCTACCCAAGATCGTTACCATGCTATTCATTTTGCAACTTGGAAGTGTGCCACCTAACATTAGGTTTTCGCAGGTATCCACATGCACAAAAATTTAGATTGAGCATATGGTTCAAGAACTGTTAGAGGCAAACATCATTCAACCTAGCCAAAGTACTTTCTCTTCACTAGTGGTGATGGTTAAAAAAAATATGGTTCATGGTGCATGCCCACTGAATCATAATATTATGTCCGCTACATTATCTCTATAGCTAGAAGAGTGCCACATGCCCGAAATTGTTCAATTAGTGGAAACATTGTTGAAAAAACTATCCCCGACTAGGTCACTCCACTATCCATCAGAATACATATCTCTTTGTTTATTGATTATGTCACCATTTACCTTTGCATGCTGACTTGGATGAGGCCGTTGATTAGGATATCTAAGGCCTCGCGATCTACCTTACTAGAAAGAGGCTTATCCTCCTAAAATGCATGGAAACCACATCCGACCTCAATATCAGGACTATAGAGATGGCTAATAGCCCTATAGATCCCCCCCTTGTTAGATTATCTAACCGCCTCCTAATTCTTGATGAAGCATTGGATGGTCCTTTGCCTTAAATCCTTGGGATTTTTGTTCAATCTCATTTCCTCCCGTGACATCACGAGCAAGGAATTCTAGTTGGCCTCCACATATCCTCCATCTCATCACCTTCAAATTATTAATTGTGGGAAGGTATTGTGTCCGCAAAAACCTACAATACAATTTCTTCTTCGATTGCTACACTCTAACAAATTTCCTCATCGTAGTAAGGCAAGCCTGTTTCACACCATGGTTTCTCACAAATGAGAACTCAATGACAACTCCCCAACATGAATGGAAAAACAACACACATAAAAACACACTAATTTACTCTCTACATGTTATGGGCCCTCTCGTGAGGGAGTCAAGCCCATATTTGTTATGATACCATGTTAGTATGTTAGAGAGTAGATATTATTGCAAACACATCAAATGTCTCAAGAGATCTATTCAATAATGTAATTGTACAAATATAAATACACAAGGTTTGGTATCAAGATATACAAACTATCTTGGACACATAATCCACTCAGTTGAGATAATATCTCAACCACACTAGGAAGCTAACTATTTGGAGAAAATCTCTCAAATCAACTAGCCCTCAACTACCTCCTGAATGACAGGAATAAAATCTCTTCGTAGAGAAACTCTACCTAATTATGACCTACTATCACAAGGAATCATGATCACACTCATATAAGACAAGTATGCGTTATATACTAAAAAAGGATCATTTGTTGTCATCCCATTAACAAATACATTTTTTTCAATGAAGGCAAGTCATGGATGAGAGCTTTCCATTAACAAATACACTATGCTGAGTAGACACATACCATGGATGAGAGAACATGGAAGTGTGTGGCAAGCTTGAGTGGATGTTTAAGGTTGCTTGAGTGGTGATCAAATGGATTTGGATGGTCTTCATTGTTTTATAAGTTACTGATGCAAGAGCATCCAACTTGAAAAATAATTGTATTTTGGTTGACTTAGGGGGTTTAATGTTTCAGAATGAATTTAATTTATTAATAGGAATTTTGTATATTTTTAAAATATTTGAGTGAGAAATATGTGGGTGAGATTTTTAATGTAAATATTCTCACATAATATTATGTGAATATGAGAGATATTTCCCTTATGGAGATCTCATAAATATATTAGGGATTAGGAGATCCTAGAATAGAGATTTAGATGAGTTAAAAGTGGATTTAGAGGATTTTTAGGATTGTTGTTGAGATCCTCAAGGGATCATTCAGATATTTTAGGAACTATTTGAGAGATCTATGGAGAAGATCATGGATCTATAATGATCCATAACTATGTAATTGTTCCTATAAATGTAAGCCTGCATATGGGAAGAATATGTGGGTGGGCGTAAGTGAGTCAGTGTGTGAGGAGAGGCCAATCATGAGGCCAAGTTATCAGTAAATATTCTGTTTATTAATTAATCACTAGAAGATATTGACGTGCATTTGATTTTCAGTATTATGTGTTTGTTTATCTGTTAAGTAGCACTATCATTTGGTAGAGAGAGCACAATGGTAGAGAGCGAGTGTGTGATAGATTGTTGTATTGAATTCGGTGTGTGAGAGTAAGTTTGAATGCGTTAATGAGAGTAGTGCATAAATGCTTGAACGTTTGCAGGGATCCAACGTGAACTCACATGCAGATTCATGACTCAGTAATTTGTGTGAGATAAGAGTGTGCCTATTGGTGTTTTGAGTGAATTGCGAGCTAGAGTTTGTTTAGTACGAGAGATGATCGTGGATTGGGTTGGATAGTCATCGTGGATCAAGGATCTATTGCTTTGTTGTGAGATTTCACTGCAGGTGTGAGAGCCATAGGGGAGCCATTTTATGTTGCTTCCAATCGTTGTGTTCAGCTGTTGAATAAAGGATCATGGAATCAAGCCAGATCATGATATAGATGTCTTTATGAAGACCGCTACATTACATGGCCAAAAATACAACCTATTTACGTACCATGTTTAAAGATCTTGGCGTTGAACATATGCGTAGACACACTGGTCGGAGATGCAATGCATAGGGGCCTTTCCGAAGGGAATAAGAAAAGAGTTAAAACAGGAGAAATGATTTTCGGAGCTTCGAAATCCCTGTTCATGGACGAGATTTCCACCGGTCTTGACAATACTACAAAATACCAGATTGTTCGATGTTATATCAGGGGCAGGTTGCAGAATTATCAGAAAGGGAAGTGCATTTTTTTATAGTTTGTTAAAGAATTAATCATTCGGTTAGTTTAGAAGTAGTTTTAGATTGGTTAGCAGTCAGTTTCCAAATTCAGAGTATGTATAACTGTTTCTGAATTGTATAAATACACATTTCTCCTTTCAATAAACAAGAAACATGTATGAACTGTGCTCTGCCATTCTCTGTTGTCTCCTTTGTTAATTTGACATGGTATCGGAGCCGAGAGTTGATCATCGTTGGAGAAGCAGAGAGTAGTTGTGCGTCATTTTGTTGGCAGAGTTACCTGAGAGAACGTCGCTGGTCAAGTCGGATTCCAGTTTGAGAGGGAGAAAATTTGTCAGCAGATTGTGGAAGTTCGAAACATCGGACTGTTGTTGCCGCCACTGCGAACCAGGGTGCTATCACCTGCGTTAAGGAATCCTGCAGACTCGCTGGTAGTCATCTTCATTGAGTTGGAGCGGCCGATGATCATAGAGAATTGCTTTTGGTGAACCTCTCTTGGACGCTGACCCAGATGGTAAGATGCCACCGTTCATAACTTCTTTTGGCATTCTAATATATTGCTGAAATTCAGTACGAGGAGCTTTTCCATATTGCATTTCGTCCCTTCGTTCAGAATTTGCAACCTCTGGAAGGTCAGAAATAGCATCCCCAAGAATGAGTGCTTTTTGAAGTTTGACAGTGTGATTCTCATCATAAGCAACCATATTACTCTCCCTCCCATTCATTTGGGACACCGCCTCTCTGAACAACGTCATGGGTTGGTAGAGGATATTGCGGAAGCTTCTCCATTGGCAGTGCTCCCCACAAGAAAACTCGCATCCGGAATTGAGGTAGACCATAACACCCAGCTACCATCATGCCAAGTTTGGCTTGATAACTCAGTTTTTTTAAAAAGAGAGATTTCTTTTAAGAAAATGGCAAAGAAAGGTCTGGTGTTGTAAAGGTTTTGTTGTCGCTTTTGAAGACTGTTGCTGCTGGACCATTGCTGGACCATCGTGAGGAGCCGTCATTGCCAGAGTGAGGAATTATGTTTTGTTGTTGCTGCTGGATGAGCAGCGCTGCCGTGATCGCCATACATGGGAGCAGGCATTTTTGCTTATAGATATTGTCTGCTGGTGTGCAATCATTTTTCCAATTGTTTGGTCGATCAAAAATCTGCGTGAAGCATCCAAGACTGATGGGAAGGCGGCTAGGAACTTGGGAAAATTGACCTTGTAATTTTATATTGTTGTTGTCAGCTATTTGTATTTTACCAGAATCGTGGTTTTACAGGTGGGTGAGCAATGGTGCAGAAGAGGCTGTAAGTCTGTCTTCTATATATTCGTAAACTCCGAGGATGAAATAGCCTTTCTTGCGACACACGTTTATTTGATTGAGATTTTGTTGAGAAAAGTAATTTAAAAAGAGAGATCTTTGGTAAGCAACCCCTCAGCCAGAATATCGCTGGTTGAGATTGATAGTTTCGGTTCAGTTTTTCTGTGTGTTTGTGAAATGATAGATTTGTTAAAACTGGAGCAGTGTGATCCAGAAAGGGTGAATGCGTGGAATTGGGAGGTTTGCTTGTCAGTCCTGTGATGATTGTCTCGTCTCACTAACAGCAATTTTGGTAAACTAGAAATCAGAAATCAGAGAATGTACCGCTTATTTAGAATTTGTCATCTGGTAATTGGAGTTTAGATCCGCGCATGCTAGTTTGATTAAAGCGATCTGTCTTCCATGGCGATGGTGTAATTTAACACCATCTTTTCAGCCGTCTGCATTATTGTTGTTAGTTTTTCAAAGATAGTAACTTGTACCTTTCTTTGAGGTCACAGAATTCATGCAGCAATTTGTCCTAACAGAGCATTTGTTTTCAGCACTGTCAAAGAAAGATTTCAGTTTGCTGATTTTTGTAGGGATCTGTAACTTTGCTGGCCATGAATATTTCACTGAGATGGGTAAAGTCCCTCGTTTGTGTTGAATTTCAATTTGGTAAGACATGTAATATTTGGGAACAAATATTATTATGTATTTGTTAATAATTTGAAGATATTAGTACATAAAATCTGAAGAGTAAAAACGTGAGTGAGAAAGTGAAAGAGGAATAAAATCATGTTTTTGTGAAGAGTGAAAATTATGAGAAAGTGAAAGTGTTAGAGCCTGTCAAAGTATTGTCTTAGTACAGAAATTTTGAAAGCAAGATATTAGTACGGAAATTTTGGAAGTTTTTGGAAGCAAGGTATTTGATGCATATGTAGATTCATTTGTTTGTGGAAGTCAAGCAAAGAGTTTGTTGAATCCCACTGTGTTCAGTCACGAGTGGATGATGTATGCGAAGAAAGTGTAGAACGAGACGAAGATGTTTGTTGAATCCCACTGTACACAGTTACAAGTGGACGAAGATGTTTGTGAACCCCACTGTACACAGTTACAAGTGGACGAAGATTTTTTGATACCAGCAACACAGATTGCTGACGAAGATTTGTTGATACCAGCAACATGGATTGCTGACGAAAATTTGTTGATTCCAGCAACAGAGCTTGCTGACGAAAGTTTGGTGATTCCAGCAACAGAGCTTGCTGACGAAAGTTTGGTGAAACCGGCAACACAGTTTGCTGATGATGATTTGTTGATTCCAGCAACACAGCTTGCTGATGATGAGATGGTGAATCCAGCAATGCAACTTGCTGATGAAAATTTGATGGTTGATGTTAACTTTGATCATGAATTTTTGACTAATGATGACTGGTTGCAGATGATGCAACAAAAGTATGATATTGACATGATGTTATTTGGTGAGATAACCCCACTGCAGTTAGTGGAAGACAACCTGTTTGCAGCATTACAGGTTAGTGGAAAAGAGACAAATACAGAAGCAAAGAAAGAAGTCTGCAAAGAAAAAGCAGAAACAAAGAAGGATGTAGAAGCAGAGAAGGAAGCGCAACAGCAGAAAGCTGTCACTGCAGAGCAGAAGGAAACAGAGATAGAGGCAGAAATAGAGAAAGAATCACAACAGGAGAAAGCTCTCATTGCAGAGCAGAAAGACCAGAACCAATGTCGTTCTGAAAATATTTTGGATTCTGATATTGATTTCCAATGTGCAGGTACACAAAATGATTATGAAGAAGAGTTAAAGTTTATTGAAACATGGCTTGAAACACCATGTATGGATGAGATCTACACAGAAGATGTAGAAATGAATTTTGAAGATGACATGCATGATGAACATGTCAATGAAATTTTCACGCATTGGAGTTTTGAAGAAATAAAACATTATTCTAATATTATGTTGCAGCAGATTGATCATGAAAACCATAATACGGAAGACAATATGTGGCAGCAACCCACATTTCTTGAAGATGTCCAGGACATGCTTAGACAACCTGGAATAGTAAAAGACCTGCACCAGCAAATGAAAAGTCTGAAAACTCTGAAGTTTGAACAATACAATAAGACGAATATGAGGAAACAATTTAGAGGCTACAGAATTTGGAAGAAAAGAAGAAGAAAGTCAAATCTAGTTGGAAGTCAAGAGACTTCTCTCTGACTTTGGAAATATAGAATGAATTTCAATGTCAAAAGTTAGGAACAAAATAATGTAACCCTCAAGATTAAGAGGGGGTGTTAAAGAATTAATCATTCGGTTAAAAGTAGTTCTAGATTAGTTAGTGATTAGTTTCCAGATTCAGTTTATGAGTAACTGTTTCTGAGTTGTATAAATACACATTTCTCCTTTCAATAACATGTATTGAGTTCCGTTGTGCTCTGCCATTTCTCTGCTGTCTCCTTTGTTAATTTGTCAATGGTATCGAGCCTCTAGAAATCATAGGGGCTGTTAGATGCCATTCGATTTTTGGTATCAGAGAATTGGTGAAAAATTGATGGAGCTGTATTAAATCTGAGCAACGATAGAATTCTTGCAAAGGCCGAGAGCAAGTCTTTCATTGTCGTGTTGAAATTTTTTGTTTTATGTCCACTGTGGGTTTGTGTGGCGCCTACGTAAATTGTTGGTGTTTGCGTCCGCTGTTGGTGGTGGTGATCATGGAACTGTAGAGGAGATCATGTTACTGTGTCTCTGGCCATGTCAACACATAGTGAGCATTGTGGAATCATGTTATTGTTGAGCTCTTACTAGCGAGTGAGCGTTGTGGAGTAATTTTTTTTTTTTGGTACTCTCTGTCAACATATCTCTGAGAGAGGACCAAACGCTGCCTTCCCTTGATTGCAGCACTTTCGCATGGATCAACGATGACCTTCTGGTGGAAATGCTTATGCTGCAGCATAAGCGCGGTGTTGATTGTCGTGATCATGGCGTTGACATTTATAGAGACATTGGAACTGACCATCAATTGCAATAGCGTGGAGAAGCTGAGCAATGTTGAAAGAGAGGCATGATCGTGGCAAGTGAATGAAGCTATGTTTGTGTTTAAGCACTACACCTTAAGACCTCAGGAATGTAATAAAGAGAAAGATTCATTAAGTTCGTGGGGGTTTCAGTAACGTGAAGGTCAAACAACATCCAGATATCGTTGCACTCCATGAAGAAGTTCAAAATTTCTTGAAAACGTTTGTGTTATAGTTGGTAAGACTTTCATCTTGGAAAGATAAACGCTATGGTAACATTTTAATTGTGTTACAACATCACAAGCTAGGAGCTGGAGGGTTGAAGTGGTTTATGGAGTACAACAACCAAATAAATGCGTAGATGCAACACATGTATGCGTTGAGATTTGCTGAAGTTTTAAGTTAAATTAGGAAAAGGTATTCCATTGTAGATTCTGGCGTCGAATTTGCATGAAGAATTGTTTTGCAGAGATTATTCTGTGTGAGGCTCACAAAGACGGAAATCGCTGCATTGAATACGAAGTTGTAAAGAAGAAAAGCCAGCTTGTTGTGAGAAGCCCCAACAAAGAATATTTATTTCAACTAGGGATCAGTAATGTACATTTTTGTGTGTCTACCAAAATTTGAATTCAACTACTGTAGAATCATTGTTGTAGGCAAGAGCGAGGAAAAATAACCTCACATCGTTGTTCAAAAATTTGTGTGAATCCAGTGGAATCATTGTTGGAAGAGAGCGTTCTTATTGATTTCGGTAGCCATCGCATTGTCAATATCATCCATGAAGGAGCTGCATAATGTTTTTTCACCGGAACCTTGAAATTGAAGCAAAGCCGCATCTAAGGAAAATGTCCTAAATTTCTAGAGGAACAGACTTACGCTGCACTGCTGGAGGAATAGACTTACGATGAACCTTCTCTCTTGCCATTCCTAGTACTTTTTCTTACATGCTAATGGTTTGAGATGTGATATGGTAAAGTACTTGTTAAATTGAAGAAACTGTAATAAAAGTCATCAAAAGTCTTAAAAATGGGTCAAGTCATTAGTTCAATAATTCTTAATGTAAAAGCCAATGTAAAAAAAAAATCAGGTTAAGAATTGATGGAGTCAAGAGATATATTTGATAAAAAGATTTGTAACTAAAGAGTCATAATTTGATGTCAAGGTCAAATGAAGAAATTTTCATAGATTGAGTCAAATTCAAATGCGATTGTAATGGGTGCATGATTCGGGGAGCCCGACACCCAAAGTCTATTCAAAGAATTTGAAGAGATACAATAGTTTTTGTTTGTAGAAAAGAGGAGCAAGAGAGTTGCTCAGAAGATGGTTCCAAGACAGAGAACCTAAAGATACCAAGCGGTCAAGCACAGCGAGAAAGCTTGCATTGTTGGATGGAAAGTATGAAGGCTTGCTGAAAAGGGGATTGAATGCAGTCCACAAGTGAACAGAGAAAGTTCACAAAGGAGGAAAAGATGACTGTTTATAGTCATTGTAGAGCTTCATAGAGAAGAAAAGCAGAAATTAAGAGGAATCATATTTGAAATCTAATTGAGGTAAATATTCTTTTTTTTTTGGAATTTGGAAGACTAATGATTGCATGATTTAAGCTTGAATAAATAATGAAGAGAGAGGGAAGGAAAATCTACTTTGAGAGAAAGTAGATCAGATTTTCGTTAAAGACAGACTGAGAAGATTTCTCTAAGGTATATAGAGCATTGATGATTGCAACAGTAAAAGTAGAATCAACATAAGAGGAAATTGCAACAACAACATATGCAATAGATATTGGAGAGTGAGGTATGGTCTTGTTGTTAATTATTGATGAAATAATGATTAGAAGTAACAATATGACAGTGTTATAAAGATTGTAGCTAGAATAATAAAGCTTTGATGATGATGAACCTATCCAATTAGAGGTTGGAAGAAAGGAAAAATGTCACTGGGTGAAAAAGAGAAGAGAAGCTATAGAAGGTTTAAGAGAGTGAACCAAGAGAGATAATACCCAGGAAGAGATCAAGCTTAGAGAGTAAGCTTGATAGGGTATTTAGTAGCAAAGGAGAATTGCAGATCACCAATATGAGCATGGATGAGCTCATGAGAGAAATGATCATGGAGGATCATAGAAAAGGTTCAAATAATTTCTGTAAAGGTAATATGAGTAATTAAGAGCGTGAGATAAGTCTTGCAGTAATGAGAGCACACTTGGATATACTAGAGGGATGGATACAAAAGAAATAGAATGAAGACCGAAGACATGGTTGTTGAATGAGGAAATGGGTCAAATGGAGCCTATTACAAAAGAAATGGAATGCCAAGCTGATAAACAAGTTTAGAGGACTTGAACAAAGACATATTGCTTTGTTTAAGAAAGAGAGTCTCAAAGGGATTGAATCACAACAAAGAGGATTTGTTGAAACCCAGAAAGTCCATTGTGAAAGATTGGTGCTTGAAGCAGCAAACGAGGTTGAAAGGTCTTGAATTTTTAAAGCTGATACTTGTTTGTGTATCCAGGTGCAATACCAAATTATGAGGTTGTTGCTAAGAAGGAGAAGAAAACTATGACAGCTAATGACCATAGCAAATATCCATGAAGAAATTATGGTCAAGAAGAAGTTCTGTGTGAACTTGAAGGAAATTGGGATGATTGTTTTTTATTCCATGAAGTTGAGTTTTCAACTCAAATAGAGAAGGAGACAGAGGTAAAGGATGATCACATATGTGAACCAGAAAAAAGACGAATCTTTGATTTTGTCACAGGTGCAGGAAAACAATCTATAGCTGATATGAAGATAGAGGGAGATGAAGAAGAAAAAACTATGAATTTTTTTCTAAGCACAGATGAAGTCAAACATTTAGATGCTAAGTGTTTAGTCAATTTAGTGTCCTAAATTGTTAA
Organism: Pinus albicaulis; assembly: GCA_034641835.2. NCBI lineage: Eukaryota > Viridiplantae > Streptophyta > Pinopsida > Pinales > Pinaceae > Pinus > Pinus albicaulis. Next base: position 88,851,028 of record CM076576.1, read on the forward strand.
CATAAATTATCGACCAGGGCTAGTAAACTGATGAAGTGTAATGCACTATAGGTGCCTAAGTATCCCTTTTTCCTACTTCGTTGTTTTGAGGTTTTTTTGATGTTTTTGGGAGTTTTTGTATTTTGATTCTTAGCATTCTATGAAAAATATGAATTTAATCTATTTAGAAAGGAAAGAAATAAAATGTTTATCAAATGAATTAAAGCAGAGTTTTATTCACAAGTTTTTGGAGTTTATTTTCTAATGGTGAAAACTAGAAATTCTAATCCATGGATATTGCAACTCAATTGAGAATTCAAGAAATGAAAACAACTAATAACTCGAACATTACAACTAAATCCAATTCATATAATGAAGATTTATTGGAAGATATTTTGAAAAATATTAAGTGTAGCGTATGAGGATCTCCTATAACATGAAATGAAATACTACAACAATAACTCAAACCTTACAACTGAATCCAATTCATATAATTGAGATTTATTGGAAGAGCTTTAGAGAAGCATTAAGTGTAGTGTATGAGGATCTCCTAGAACATGAAATGAAATACTAAAACAATAACTCAAACCTTACAACTAAATCCAATTCATATAATTGAGATTTATTGGAAGAGCTTTAGAAAAGGATTAAGTGTAGTGTATGAGGATCTCCTAGACAATTACTGTATCTATAAGTCACTAACAATTTCAATTTAAGATTTAGATGGTCTTTACTTGGTCGAGCACAGTAACTGTTTAACCATAAAAGACAAGAAATGAAACCTAAGCAACTATAGCACCTATGATTCACTATCCATTCATTTAACAAAATTTACTCAGTTGGATACAACAATTGCAATTTATGAAAGCAGTAAAGAAAATACAGAGAAATGCTAAATAGAAACTAGAATGAACTTATCTAGAAAATGCATGAAACCTCCTCGAATAGCAGGGGCCCTTTGCTATCAATTTGGTACAATCCTTTAGCTCCTTAAAATTGTAATTAGAACAACATCAAGGCTAATCTCCTTTTTATTAAAATAGTGCTTGGAAAATAGAGTATTAATGTGATTCTGAATGAGTTATTAACCGTCGTTTCTCGGTTCTACAGAGCTTAATTTATATGAAAATTCATAACTGATGTTTGAGAAAAAATAGGTACAGGTGTATTCTTTTAATCAAAATTGAATTGAGACTCTTTTGAGACTCGTGATTTGCTGCAAAGAAAATCAGGAGTCCTAACTCCTGTAGAAGATAGTTTCTCTGACTTTCGCTTTGACCATTGGATCAGACACCTCCAGTTGTTGATTTAGTCCTCGTTGATAGGAAGGAATCATGTAGGGAAGATTTTGGAACTACCCATGTGCGCCTTTTCTCTAATTGACACCTACATCATACTTAAACACAAAAACAGCTGCAGAACGCTTGACTGGCTACACAATGCCTATATTTTGTGGCTAACTGCTCAAAAATTATTAAGACAACAAAAATCACAAAAATACAACATGTTAATCATTTGTATGTAACCTTTAAGCAATCTTAATCATTCTTCATTGATTTTTAGGCTTATGAACTGATAAAGAAATGATGAAATGAAGTGAAGGTTTGCAACAAAGAAGACAATTTTAGGGCTCAACATACCCCCACTGCAAAACTCTTGCATGTCCTCATGCAATTCCATCAAAAATTTATTTCATGTGCTCTGAAACCTCTGCTAAAACATCCAGCCTTATCTTTCTGCTTCTTTTGGTGGTCAGTGTCACTCTGGGTTTTCTCATGAATAATTTGAACTTAAGATTTATGAGGGCCCTGTTCAATTTCTTATTTCTCTTCTTTAGCTTCCTATTTTCTTTATGCAATGTACCCAATTGCATAGTGAGAGTATCATTCATATAATTCTTCAATTTAATTTGTTCTTTCAATATTTCATTCTCATTTTTGATATGTCTGTTCAGTATCTCCAATTCATAGTTATCTTTCTTTAGAGTTTCTATTGGAGGTTCTTGTGGACTGAGGGATCTTTCTTGATTTTCTGAGGCCTTCCTTTCCAGACATTCCACATAATCATAGATTTGCTGTTGAACTGGGTCTATATCAGGAGTTCTTCTATGAGAATATTCTTCAAACTGATGTAAAGGAGATCTATCAATTGGTGTTTGAACTGGAGTTTCTTCATCTTCAATATTTATAATTCCTGTGTTCTTGACCAATTTATTTTTCATTATTCCTTTAAGTCTAGAAATTATCCTTAAATTTGGTGGATTTTTATTTCCTTCATCAGTATATTTACTTAATACCTTCTCTTTTCTCTTTACCCTAACCTGTTTCCTAATTTTTGCCAACTTTTCAGAAATCAATTCTTCGCTCTCTTCTTGTGATGATGTATCATGTTTATTTTCAACAACCTTTTCAGTTTTTCTTCTCTTGCTTCTCCTAACAGTTTCTTCTTTAGATGATGTCTCCTCTAACTCTTGAAAATTATTTCTTAACAGAAACTCTTCCCAGTTATCTCCTATTTTATTCAAATGGTATTCAATCAGAATTTTAACTAAACCATGGTGGTGTAGAGTAGTTTCTAGAAATTGGACTCTTTTCTAAACATTGGAAGCCATTCTTTTTAGGCTATTAAGCAAGAAGAAAGGTAGATTTATTTCTCCATCATTTAAGAAATTCATCAACAACCTGATATGATAAACATACATTGTACCAAATCTACCTTCACATAGTATAATTTTTTGCAAAATTAATAACATGTTTCTCCATTTACTTTTTAAAGCTGTGCTCGGAATTCCTTTTCTAAATACTGTAATGTCCATACCTGGATTCTTCAGCATTTGTTTCCAAGACTCATTATGAAACTCCTTATTCTTGAACCAACGTTCTCCTTGTCTTGGAAATTCCGTGGCTTCAAATACGAATGAATCTGTTATGGTAAACTTAATGTCTCCAATTTCTACTTCTGATCCATTAAATGATCTAGCAAATGATTTTGTAACTTCTTTATGGAACCCATTGAATTTTTCTACAATACTCAACCACCCAACTCGCTGTAATAGCCCTCTAACTTGTGGGTATCCTTCTAAGTATTTGACTCCAATTGGTTCTGTTCTCACAGTTAACCCCATTTCTTTTTTGTTCAGATTGCTTCCTTCTCTGAGCTGCAGGGTCTGATGCTCTGCTTCTGATCCTGTGTTTGAAGAAAGAGTAGTTGCTAAAGGATGTTTCACTTTTAAAATGACTTCTCTGTTTTTGCAGATGAACTAATTGCATAATATAATGGTAGTGGGTGAATGAGGTGGTGAACGAATCAAAATGATGGGCAAATGATGAAAAATGTTGAGGGTTTGATATAGAATGAAATGGCTGCGAAGAGATTTATGACAATATTTGGAATCATAACTAAATGATACGATCTTTTAAAGACGTGGCCTAATAGGTCACATTTAAGATTCTGACAGTTAGTCATTTAATTAATGATGAACCGTTATGGAGCGTAGGGTAAGGGATATGGTCGAGGTGTTTTATTATGAAATAAGATCAATTTGAATGATAGATTTACTTAGGAGACATATGATTAAGCATATTGTATCTTTTTCATGTTTTTATATTTTTTCTATCAAAATAACTTTGCACAATTTACCTCAGACCTTTTTGATTTTGTTGCTTGTTGTGTTTGTCCTTCATTTGTGGAATTTTGATCCTCTAAGCTCCATAGTCTCCTTTGATTATAATCCTTTGTTTTATTGAAGTAGGCTATAGAGTTAATTGGCTGTAGAACATAATTGGCTACAAAACAGACAGCTGCAGAATGTGCCTATCAGAAGATTATGAACTATGGATATGGAATGGAATGAGATGGAACATGAATGTGGAATGGAATGTAATGGAAGTATGAAATGAAATGTAAGTATGGAATGGAATGAAATATGAATGAAGTGAAGTATGGAGTGAAAAATGAACCTGCAACTTGTTTTTATGAATACTTGGTTGCAGAAAAAGAAAAATTGAAAGTACAGAGTGTCAGAAAAATTTCGATTTTCACCCTGTACTTTATGCATAAACATGCCAATCACTGATTGGTTTTCATATTTATACTTATTTTATTTTATTTTATTCTATTTTTAATTTTTTTTTAATTTTTTAAGTTGTTGAAGAAAAATACAAACTAAGTTAGTGAAGAAGAAGGATTCTTCTTCACTAACTTCATATCAATGTTCTCTTGGAATTTTCTGACAAATTCTTCTCTTGAAAGTGGTTTATGATAAAATTTCAGCCTGTGTCCATTTACAAGAAATGATACATTTCCTTCATCTATTGTTCTGATCTTTATTGCTCCATTTTAAAATATTTTCTCAATTTAATATGGCCCAAGCCGATGGGTTTGAAATTTACCTTGAAAATCCTTGAATTTTGAGTCAAACAAGAGTGCCCAGTCACCTTCTTTAAATTTATTTTCTTTGATATATTTATCATGCCATATAGCCCTTTGTTGTTGGACTATGCTTACTCTTTGGACTGCATCTTTTCTGATCTCATCCAATTCATTAATTTGCTCCAGCCTGTGCTTCTGTGCTTCAGTCAAATCAGTCCTAGTTGGACTGCCATCTTGAAAGTTTGGATCTGAAACTCTATGGGAAATAAGACTTGTTTTCCATAAACAATTTCATAAGGAGTGTGTTCTGTTGTATTTCTCCATGTAGTTCTGTAGGCCCATAAGGCTTCAGGAAGCCTTTCTTCCCAATCTCTTCTATGTAAATGAACAGTATTTATAAGAATCCCTTCAATCACCTTATTGGTAGATTCCACTTGGCCATTTGCTTGTGGATGGTAGGGAGTAGATTTCCTGTGCTTAATTTTGTACCTTTTACCATTTTCTCCACCAAATTTTATGTGAATTGAGCTCCTTGATCTGTGACAATTTCTCTTGGGACACCAAAACTAGTAAAAATATCCTCAAAAAGAAAATTAACTACAGATGCTCCATTAGCCGAAGGTAATGCCTTGGCTTCTACCCATTTAGTGACATAATCAGTGCAAACTAAGATATGCTTCTTTTTTTTTGATGGAGGATTAATAGGTCCTACAAAATCTAAAGCCCATTTCTCAAAAGGTTCAATATGTACCTGAGGTTGTAATGGCATTTCACCTAAAGAAGAAGGTTTCCCTACTCTTTGGCAACTGTCACATCTTTTGACATATTCTTTAGCATCTTTAAATATGGATGGCCAATAATATCCTAGATGAAGGATTTTATAAGTTGTCCTTTTGTCAGCAAAATTTCCACCACAAGGTTCATCATGACATGCCTTAAGAATCTCGGGCATCTCATCTTCCCGAACACATCTTCTAATAATAAGATTTGGACCTGTCCTGTATAGTTCATTAGCAATCCATGAAAATTTTGCACTTTCATAAATGATATTTATTTTGTCTCTTTCATTCATAATTGAAGGAAATTTTCCTGAAACCAAATAATTGGCAATGTTTGCAAACCAGGGAGTTTGAGTAGTTATTGCAAAGAGATATTCATCAGGGAATTTATCTTCAACTGGAGTATTATCTTTAATGTTTTTGAGTCTAGATAGGAAATCAATCACTGTATTTTGTTTTCTAGGCCTATCTATAATGGTGATGTTAAATTCTTGTAAAAGAAATAACCATCTTATGATTCTGCCATTAGTAATTGATTTATTCATTAAATATTTAATTGCAGAGTGATCTGTATGAACAAAAGTTTCATAGCCTGTTATATATTGTCTGAATTTATTTATAGCATGAACAACAACTAAGAATTATTTTTCAGTTACAGTATAATTTAACTCTGATGGAGTCAAATTTTTACTTGTATAGTAGATGGCATAAGGGATCAGGTCTTTTTGTCCCAACACAGCTCCTAGAGCTGTATCTGAGGCATCTGTTGAGATATGAAAAGGTAATTTCCAGTTAGGTTCCCTTAAAATAGGTGCTTCAGATATTTTTGTTTTCAGGGTTTCAAATGCTAACTGGCAGTTAGAATTCCATTTGAATTCATAGTCCTTAGTAAGTAGTTTGAAAAGTGGAGATGCTATCTTGGTGAAATTTTCTATAAATCTTCTATATTATCCTGTAAATCCTAGAAAAATCCTAACATATTTTTGACAACTTGGAACCAATAGTCTAGAGATGACTTCAAATTTTGACTCATCAACTCTAATCCCATCTCTTGAGATATGATGTCCTAGGACAATCCCTTCAGTAAACATCATGAAACATTTTTCATGACTCAATGAAAGGTTTTCTTCTTTACACCTTTTTAGAACCTTTTCCAAGTTTTCTGAGGCTTCTTCAAATGTATTACCATAGACTGTGAAATCATCCATGTATGCTTCTACACAATCATGTATTAGATCTGAAAATATCCCCAATACTGCCCTTTGGAATGTTGCAGGTGCATTGCATAATCCAAAAGGTAATACTCGGTAGGCATAAGTTCCCCAAGGATAGGTAAATGTGGTTTTGTCCTGATCTTCAAGTGCAACCTGAATTTGATTATAACCACTGAAACCATCCAAAAATGAAAAGTACTTTTTGCCTACTAATGTATCTAATACTTGATCTATAAAAGGTAAAGGAAAATGATCTTTAAGAGTAGCTTTGTTTAATTCTCAGTAGTCGATGCATACCCTCCATTTACCATTTTTATTGGGTACAATCACCAAAGGAGAAACCCATTGACTGTCTGAAATGGGATAAATAAAGTTGACATTTAACAATTTTTGCTCTTCTTTAACAATCTCCCTAAGGTTTGAATTCATCCTTCTCTGAGGTTGTTTGATTGGTTTACAATTTTCCTCTATGTAGATATGATGAGTGCAAGTCTTGGATTAATCCCTTTCATATCAGTGTATTCCCATGCATATGTAGAGCAATGTCTCTGTAATATTTTGACTAGCTTCTCTTGTTGAGATTTTTCCAGGTTTTTATTTATGTTTAAGGTTTTTCCTGGAAATATTTCAATTGTAGAACTGCCAAATTATTCCATGGAGTAAAGAGACATTTGTCTTGATGAAAAAAATTCAATGTTTGATTCTTCTTGAAATTGTTCATGTTTGTATTCTGAAGAAGATTCATGATTTTCTAAGACATTTAGAATCTGGTCATCTTCACTGATTTTCGAAATAGTGAAAAGAGGTTGTATATTTTCTTCATCATCAATCCATTGATTATCATTTATTTCTGTGATTGTTCTTGCTGGAGGATACAAGGTGAATTTATTGGTTGAATTACCATCAAAGATGTACATATCACTGGATCTACAGCTAATGAAGGCATCAACTATAGCTAATCAAGGTCTTCCTGGTATAATAGGATGTCCTCCTAGATCATTTTTAGGAGTTAAGATCATGAAATCCACATGATACTCCCAAGAATCTAAGGAAACTAAAATATCTTCTAATACCCCATCTGGTTTGATTACAGATCTATCTACTAATTGTAGTAGTGTGGGTATATAAAGAAGATTAGGAAGCTTTAGTTTTTCCATGGTCTGCTTACTCATAATATTTATTGCTGCTCCAAGATCAATTAATGTGTTTGGTATTTCAATTCCATTGATATGTGTTTTTACAACTGGATTTCCGGGATCTAGATATTTTGGAATAGCAATCTTTCCCATCATTATGTCTGCTATTTTTCCTACCAGTTGTATTCTTTTTATATCTTTTATTTTTCTTCCTGGTTTTTTCACACTCAACTCCTTTATTGTTTTTGCTAAGATTGGGATCTCCTTGATGGATTGTAATAATGGAATCTTAATACAAACATTTCTCAGTTCATCTAGGAAATCATAGTTAGGCATTATAATTTGTTTCTCTACATCTTTATCAATTTGTAATGTTTCAGAAAAAGGAGGTGTAGTAGTAGATGTTGATGGTTGCTCTAACATAGGAGTTGAAATCAATGGTTCTTTTTGTTTTTATTTTTCAATATTTTGGTTTTGAAGAGATGTGCTTTCTTCAAAAATTTTATTCACCCATAGAGAATCTTCCGTAAAATTATTTTGTTCTTGTATAATTGCAGAAGGCTTCTTCTTTTCAAGTATTCTTCTAGACCTAAGTTGAACATCATTTTTTTTTTTCTAAGTAAGGTTAATATATTAACAGTGGAAATAAAATTACAGCATGACCAAAGTCAAAACATTGCCCAGACTTATGGAAAATTTGACAAAAAAATCAAAAGAGAATACTGCTCTCATAAGGGGAAACCAGCCTTGAGCGTTTTTCAGGTTGTTGCATTGCCTGCACAGGGGAACCATCGTTTGATATCTTTGACGATTACATTGTTTACAAAATTCAAAAATAAAATAGAGGTCCAGCGCAGTAATATAAACAAAAACACGCCCAGTTAAGTGGGCCGCGAGGCAAGAAAACCAAACTAAAGAGAAGCAGCTACTCATCTGGTGGTTCTTCGACAATTCGGCACCATAATGCAGACATGTCACCATCCTTCTTTAGCAGGTCCATGGTGGGAGCAGCTTTAGACATGGAAGGTCTAGGATCTCCATGCACCATCTCCATATCACGAGCCCTACTAACTTGAGCCTCCTGTTCCTGCTCATTCACGCCACCGTGCCCCGCCTGAAGGCCCGAAAGCTGGGCTTTCTCTATGCTCAGACCCACTGGACGGGTACTCTGTTCCTCCACTTGGGCCTCTTCACGGAAAACCACGGTGATTGAAGCAATGATTCGAGGGTGGTTCAGAGAGAAATTAAAGGAAAAAAGCACCATGCCTGTCGTGGGAGAAGGAAAAGCAGTGGGGAAATGAGGAGTAGGGGAGCCCAAATGGTGGCCAGTGCCTAGAAAATGACCCCTCCCACTTATGGTGTGAGGATAACGGCCTGCAAAATAATCGCTGGAGTGGGAAGATGACTAGATTGAGGGGCTGGAGGGAGCATGTAGGGGTTGGCCTCTGGTGCTACCCCTACGGCAACGCATCCTTTGACGCAGGTGAGGCATGGGTGAAGTCTCAACAGAGGGCGCAAGACGAGGCAGAGAAGAAGGATTGACTGTGGATTGAGAAATGGGAGGATTCCAAGAAACCGAGGAAAACAGACAAAGGCCAGAACGAGAGAAATGTAGATTGTCACCAAGGTCTAAGCAACAGTTTAGCTGGCTTCTCCTTCCTGTCACAGTGCGCAGGTAGGGTAACCCAACAACCAGAGAGCATCTGCAGTTCATCGGTTGCGGCTCTGCAGATAAACCAGAGCGAAACGCCATTTTATCATCCCAACTGCTAAGGCATCGAAGAACGCCCACCATAAATCTCTCATTGATGAGAGCCAAAGGCCGAAGCATATTGGAGCATGCAGAATCGCAAACAAGAGTGGAGGTCGGATCTTGAGCTACGTTAAAAATTAATGCAGTAGATATGAATATAGTGGGACTTAAATTCCATCTGCCGTCTTCCAGCCGTGACATGGGTGGGTAGGTTTCTCCACACTTCGCCACACCCATGTCCCGTCGCCTTAATCGCCATCCAATTCACCCGCATCCAGGATAAGTTGAACATCATTAAGGTCTAAAGGAGTAATCAAATAAGTTGGGAATTGTTGTCCTTCTATCATATATATATTCTGAGGATTTTTATTATTGGGGTTTGGCATTGGCTGGGCAGGTAATTGGTTTGATTTTTGAGGAAATGGTAATGGAAGTGGTGAATTTTGATTCTGATTTTGAGGTTGTGGATTCTGCTGAGGATTTTGTTGAGGAGGAAGATTTGGATATGATGGATAAGATGCATAAGATGGTGGATATTGATAATACTGAGAGAACCTACCATAAGGATTTTATGCTCCTTGAGCCCAAGGTTGAGATTGATTTTGAAATTGGGGCCAAGGTTGCTGACAAGAATTCCAATTTGGTGGAGGTTGATTATACATCTTATTATTAAACCCTTGTGTTTGATGCCCCTGCCAAGGTCTTCTAGAGACAAAATTAAGAGATTCTGTGGAATTTGTGGTTGTTTCTTCTTAAAAGACAACTTTAAGGCCAGGGATTGAAGGAAAATTCTTGGTCTCATGTTTTTCTGAACAAATTGCACAAGTTTCTATTACTTTTGCATCAAGAGGACATTCTCTTAAGGCATGTTTTTTTCTACATTTGGGATAGAATATTGCTAAGGCATCAGTTTCGGCTTTCTGATTGTTTTGTAGCTTAAGGGTATCTATTTTTTCACTAAGACTCCCTAGAATATCAGTTTTGAATTCATCAAACATATTTCCCATTTCTCCCCTACTTACTGTTCCAGTTGCATATTTGCTTGCCCTTGCAAGAGCAGGGTATCTTGGTCCTTTCAAGATTTTAGATTTTCCTCTTGAGAGATTAATACATAGTTATGCTATATTAGGTATTGAAAGTTGAGATATATCTCCTTTCCCCATCATGTTCAAGGTATCTAGCCATTCATCCCTAATTGTTTTCAACAAAAGAGCTTTCAAGGTGTCTTGATCTAAATTTTGCATTTTTTCCCTTTTAATGTTATAGTTAAATCTTTCAAGTAAATCTTCCAGATTTTCATCCTCTTTTTACATCATTTTGAACAGTTCTTCCTTATGGTTGACTGATATACAATAATCCAGATATATTTCTAGAAATGCTTTCCTCATATCATTCCATGTCCCAATAGACCTAGTGATTAGGTTCATGAACCATTTTAATGCTGATCCTTTCAATGTTGAAGGGAACAGTTTAAGTTTTTGAGCATCCTGAAGATAGTCATAAGTTCTACATAGAACTTCAAATTCAAATAAGAATGTTTCAGAATCTTCACTTTTTAGTCCATGAAAATTTGGAAGAACAGAGGGTGAGATATTTTTCATGGTAGCATTTGTTTCTTCATCTATTATAGGGAATCCAAAGGAGCTTTCAATTATTCTACCTCTATTTCCTTCTAAATTTCCTCTTCCTCTTCCTCTATCTCCTCCTCTACCTCTACCTCCTCCAAATAGCAAGTTTTCTCCATTAAAGATTTCTCCTTCCCCTTCTCCTCCTTCTGCCATGATAGATTCTTCCGAACTAATATAAGGTTCAGTATGCAGAACTAATTGTTCTTCTAGTTCTTCTATCAAGGGTATATTGAAGAAGAATTCCCCTTCTTCCTCTTCACTAGGGATTTTTAATTCTTCTGCTGGAATATATTCTCCTGTGGAAGTGAAAAAGGTTATCCCTTCTGTAGGAGTCCTTGGATCTTCTTCTTATAGAATTGCTTCAGTGGATGAAGTGGGAGATCTTCCTGATTGGATATCTGATCTTAAAACTTTTGGAAGTCTATGACCAGTATAGTATGGAATATGGGTTTGAGTTGGAGGTGTATACTTCTTGGTCTTGGTGGAGTGAGTGGTGTTGTGGGAATTAAGCTTTTGCCTCTTATAAATCTACCCCTAGAATCTCTTTCTCTACGCATGCCATTGTTGTTGGGATGCAAGAAATAAGGCTACCTATTTACACTTCCTCAGAAACGGCGCCAAAATTTTTAGTCAATTTAGTGTCCTGAAATGTTAACATAAATTATCGACCAGGGCTAGTAAACTGATGAAGTGTAATGCACTATATGTGCCTAAGTATCCCTTTTTCCTACTTCGTTGTTTTGAGGTTTTGTTGATGTTTTTGGGAGTTTTTATATTTTGATTCTTAGAATTCTATGAAAAAAGATGAATTTAATCTATTTAGAAAGGGAAGAAAGAAAATGTTTATCAAATGAATTAAAGCAAAGTTTTATTCACAAGTTTTTGAAGTTTATTTTCTAATGGTGAAAACTAGAAATTCTAATCTATAGATATTGAAACTCAATTGAGAATTCAAGAAATGAAAACAACTAATAACTCAAACATTACAACTAAATCCAATTCATATAATTAAGATTTATTGGAAGAGCTTTTGAAAAAGATTAAGTGTAGTGTATGAGGATCTCCTATAACATGAAATGAAATACTACAACAATAACTCAAACCTTACAACTAAATCCAATTCATATAATTGAGATTTATTGGAATAGCTTTAGAAAAGGATTAAGTGTAGTGTATGAGGATCTCCTAGAACATGAAATGAAATACTAAAACAATAACTCAAACCTTACAACTAAATCCAATTCATATAATTGATATTTATTGGAAGAGCTTTAGAAAAGGATTAAGTGTAGTGTATGAGGATCTCCTAGACAATTACTGTATCTATAAGTCACTAACCATTTCAATTTAAGATTTAAATGGTTTTTACTTGGTCGAGCACAGTAACTGTTTAACCATAAAAGACAAGAAATGAAACCTAAGCAACTATTGCACCTAAGAGTCACTATCCATTCATTTAACAGACTTTACTCAGTTGGATACAACAATTGCAATTTATGAAAGCAGTAAAGAAAATACAGAGAAATGCTAAACATAAACTAGAATGAACTTATCTAGAAAATGCATGACACCTCCTCGAATAGCAAGGGCCCTCTGCTATCAATTCGGTACAATCCTTTAGCTCCTTAAAATTGTAATCAGAACATCATCAAGGCTAATCTCCTTTTTATTAAAACAATGCTTGAAAAAACAGAGTATTACTGTGATTCTGAATGAGTTATTAACCATCCTTTCTCGGTTCTACAAAGCTTAATTTATATGCAAATTCATAACTAATGTTTGAGAAAAAATAGGTACAGGTGTATTCTTTTAATCAAAATTGAATTGAGACTCTTTTGAGACTCTTGATTTGCTGCAAACCAAATCAGGAGTCCTAATTCCTGTAGAAGACAGTTTCTTTGACTCTCGCTTTGACCATTGGATCAGACACCTCTAGTTGTCGATTCAGTCCTTGTGGATAGAAAGGAATCATGTAGGGAAGATTTGGGAACTACCCATTTGCGCCTTTTCTCCAATTGACACCTGCATCATAATTAAACACAAAAATAGCTGCGGAACGCTTGACTGGCTACAAAATGCCTATATTCTGTGGCTAACTGCTCAAAAATTATTAAGACAACAAAAATCACGAAAATACAACATGTTAATTATTTGTATGTAACCTTTAAGCAATCTTAATCATTCTTCATTGATTTTTAGGCTTATGAAGTGATAAATAAATGATGAAATGAAGTGAAGGTTTGCAACAGAGAAGACAATTTAGGGATCAACACTATGCTTAAGAGGTATGATGCTAAAATAGATTTGCTGGAAAGGTTTCTAGAAGAATCTGAGTCAAAGAAAGAACATCAGGTAAACAATGTAATTTTTACATTTAATGATTTTGAAGACAAAAGGAAATTTTCAGAGAATGTTTAGAGGAAATGCAGATGAGGAAGGCTCATTTAAGGAAAGAAGCGGATTGTAGAACCACACAGTAGTAGTACAAATGAAGATAATTTGCAAGGAAAAAGACACTTTAATTTTTATGAAATGAAGTATGACGAAGAGGAAAATAAGAATTTTGAAATTCTTATAAGTAATTTTCAACAAAATGATGATTATTTAAATGTTGAAATTGATAAATTAAAGATGTTGATGACGCAAGTGCCCAATGAAAGGTACATGAATTTGAAGGAGATAAAAAACAACAGAAATAAAATGATGATATCAGAATTGATCACCAGGATGAAAGGAAGGCTACAACATAAAATTTGGAGACGAGCAGAAAGAAAGATGATAGGTACAAAAACACAACAACATGGAGAAGAAAGACTGAAGGACCAACAACAAACTAAGGTTTGGGACCCTGGAGGTTTCTATAAGCATATGAAACACATGATCAGGAGATCATGAATATTTTCAACTTTGGGAGTCTCATGTAGGAGCATCCGGCTCGAAAAATCATTGTATTTTGGTTGACTTATGGGGTTTAATGTTTCATAAGGAATTTAATTTATTAATAGGAATTTTTTTTTTAAATGATTTGAGTGAGAAATATGTGTGTGATATTTTTAATGTAAATATTCTCACATAATTGGGAATACGAGAGATATTAGCCTTATGAAGTTCTCATAAAGATCTTAGGGATTAGGAGATCCTAGAATAGAGATTTAGATGAGTTAAAAGTGGATTTAGAGGATTTTTAGGATTGTTGTTGAGAACCTCAAGGGATCATTAAGTGATTAGGAGATCATGTCCAAGTTGAAAAAAATGCTAAAAAATGGAACTGCTCAGAATTGGTTGCAATCTAAAGGACCAAAAAGGCCTTGTCACTGTGATCCTGGCACCACAAACGGGACTCAAATTTGATGTCGTATGTGAAAGTTACTAAAGTTTGAAATTGCCCAATGATCTTCAAAACAGGACTTTTGAACAAAAAAAAAATTGTCATTTTCATAAATTTTATGTGGAAAATTTCATTTTAATTGAAGTTTTTATGGGCCTATTACAGGGTGCCACGTGGCCTACCCGGAGGCTGCCACGTAACCCCAGGCCAAAGGTTCAAAAATCATGTTAAATTTTGTGGGCAAGGTGGGTTGAATCCTCGACCCGACACCTCGGGCAGGGTCGACCTGACCAACACAGAAGCATGCAGTGGTTGAATGGAAGGTTGGGTAGTAGGTGAACGACTACTCGGGTTGGGCCTCGTGCAAAGGTTGCACGACCATTCGGGTCGGGCGAGTCGTTTGAATGAACGTTTAGTCGAGTTGTTTGTTTCAAACGGGTAGAGTTTAGGTGTTAAGCCCTGAGGGCTTAAGGTTGCAAGTTATGTGACCTCATGCCATAACCAAGGGCTAATCCCCACACAACCAACGGATATTTGGGCTGAGCCCCCGGGTGCTAGCCCTCATCGCATAGGACCTACAGACGGTGACCAAGGGCGCAGACTTGACACTAACTACCAACATAAACTTTCTCTGAAAATATAGCATGTGAATGCGCAGTTAACTAGAATTTAAATTTATTGTAACCCCAAATTTAGTGGCACAATTTTTCCAGTCTTATCCATCCGCCTATTTTGGTGGAGTTAACTGGAGTTCCTCCAGTTTTGGAGGAGGTTTTCTAGTGCCACTGGGCAAAATTTGTTTTGGTCATAACTTTCTCCATTTTCAACCAAACAAGATGAAATTTTAGTCAATTTTGGCTATTCTGAGCATTCTGGAGAGTTTGGGACAGGTTGCAGAGTGAACAAAGGTGTTCTTCAGCCATTTTTGTTTCATGGAAGAGGAAAGAGCCACTAGGACCATCAGGGAAATGGAGTTGTATTGGGCTATACTTCACTGTTTAAGGTGAAACAAAAGCCATTTTTAGCTTATTTCTGTCTTCTGAAGTCAAATTCATGGCTTTTTTTTCTTGGTTAGGCATATTTATCACTGTATAACCATTTTTAGCAACTTAATAGAGCAAGGACATGCCCATTGGGAGCCTTGGACCCGACAGATGTAGCCCAGGAGGGGTGAACTGCCTCATCAGTTTGTTGTGTTATGCTATGGTGAATTTTCTTGCTGTGTATTTCTGAATTGATATATTAAATAGTGAATTTAAATAACCAACTCTCACATAAAAACTCAGAAACAATTACATAAAACACTTTGTTTAACCTGCAAGACATGGAGAATACTTTGCACACTTAATTAAATGAAAATGGATACTTTTCACAGCAGTTACAAATAATTTCATTTTCAGATCAATTGGTATCAGAGCTAGAGTTTTACTCTGCATTTGTTCTTGTGAAAATATAATGTTGGTTGTTTGCAAGTTTTGATGCTTACTAGGATTAAACTCAAAAGAGGGGAAAGACAATTGGTTAGAGCACAAAGTAATCCTCAACCAAGGAGGGCCAGAGAGACATTGCCACCACCATCTATTACACCCCCAAGAGTTACTGAAGAAACCTTAAGCATGTATTCAAGATAAGGAGAAGCTCCTGAAGACATTGATCCCAAATAAGAAGAATGGGTATTCCGAAAATCGTTTTTGGACATGAATGAGATGGTGAGGATACTCTACCAAGAAAGGAATGATAGTCTTGTTGGAAAAGGGTCTAAACATCAGAAATAAGGAGAGGGTAATTCAAGAGGAAATAAAAGTGATGACAAGTCAAATAAAGGACATGGAGGAAATGGTGATCCACCATCCCCATCTTCATCCTCTTCCTCTACATCGTCATCCTCTACTTCGGTGAATCAATCTCACAAGTCTAAAACCACTGGTAAAAGTCCATTTTTAAAGCTTGATGTTAAATTTGAGTTGCCTGTGTTTAACGATGAAGTCAATGCAGAGGAACTTGACAATTGGATAAGGAAATTGGAGGTTTACTTGAGGATACAAAACCTTCATGATGACGACACCAAGATACAGTTAGCCTCTTTGAGAATGGATGGAGCAACATTGGTATGGTGGGAAGCCAAGACCAAGGATGAAATTAAAAAACATGGTAAGATCACTTTATCATGGGCTGAATTTATTACTGCAATTAAAAAGCAATTTTATCCATTAGCTCATTTACAAAAGGCTATCTTGAACTGGAAAAACTTCAGACAGCTTAAGGGAAAAAATTTAGAAGACTACACCCAAGATTTTAGGAGAAGAGCACTCTTATTAGGGGTAGACTTACAAAGTCAAGATACTTTGCTGAAATATATAGGTGGTTTGCACAACTACCTTAGACATACTATCCTTATGTTCAATCCTACTAGTCTAGATGAAGTTTGTGTACAAGCTATGCATTTAGAGGCTAGAGGGAAAAACACTTTTGATGAGGGTAGAAACAAGCCTTTTAAGGGGAAAAACAAAGATAAAACCTCTAAGGGAAAAGGCAAAAAGAATGCATCTGTCAAACAGGAGGGTGAGAAAGTGATATGTAAACACTGTTCAAGAGAAGGCCATGAAGAAAAAAACTGTTGGAAACTTCATCCTAAAAGAACTCAGTTTAACAAAAACAAAGGAAAGAAGAAAACTGCAGCTACTACAACTACACCACAAGACTTAGGTGATGATTCAGGTGACGAAACCAAAATTGCAGCCATGGGTTTGAAGAGTATGAAGGGAAAGGAAACTTAAACTAAGACAAGAACTAGTTCTTCAAACTGTCATGTACAAGCTCCAAATGAGGAAGAAAGAATTGAATTGTTCCATGTGAGGGTAGTCTCAAAACATACAAAAATTGACACACTATTTAACAGTGGGTCACAAGCAAATCTCATATTAGAAGACTTTTTCAAATAGCTTAAACTTGAGACCATTCCACATCGCAAGCCATATCCACTTGGATGGATATGCAAGGATGCAAGCTTACAAGTCTCAAGAAAGTGCATATTGCGTTTTGCGATTACTGCACACTTTATTGACACAGTTGAACTTGATGTAGTGCTGCTTGATATATCAGGAATTGTTTTGGGAAGTCCTTACTTATTTGACCGGAAATCGATCTTCCATCGCCATGAAAATAAGTATCATATTTTCAAAAATGGCAAGGAGTTTATTGTCAGAGCACATCGCAAGAAGACAAATATAGCGATGGTAAATGCGGGACAGGTAAAAAGACTAGTGAATTCTAGTAAGAGTTTTTTACTTCTTATGGTTAAGCTCAAGGTTTATGTGAATCATGAGTCATTTGAAAATTGTGATTCCAAGCTTAAATCGGATTTATATGATGTATTTGATGCACATCATGAGATGTTTCAGGATCTGACAGGTTTTCCTCCTAAAAGGGAGATTCAACATGAAATCCAGTTACAACAAGATTGTCCTCTTCCTAACATAGGCATGTACCACATGTCTATTATGGAGAATGTTGAAATAAAGAGGAAAATTAAGGACTTGTTGGACAAAGGGTTCATAAGACCAAGCACTTCTCCATGTGGGTCACCGATAGTGTTGATTCCAAATAAATATGGAACTTGGTGCATGTGTGTGGACTTCAAGGCATTGAACAAGATAATGGTAAAGAATCGTTACCCACTCCCAAGGATAGATGATTTGTTAGATCAGCTGAAAGATGCTAAATATTTCACTAAGTTAGACTTACGTAGTGGTTATCATCAAGTTAGAATTGCAGAAAGTGACATTTGCAAGACAACATTTAAAACCAAACAGGGACTATTTAAGTGGCTTGTTATGCCGTTTGGTTTATGCAATGCACCTGCAAATTTCATGCGGATAATGGATAATGTATTACATCCTTTTCTTGATGATTTTTTTATTGTCTACTAAGATGACATATTAATTTTCAGCAAGACTAGAGAAGAGCATGTCATGCATGTTAAGAAAGTACTTGATATTTTGAAGAAAAATCAATTATTTCTTAAAATGTCAAAGTGTGAATTTGGAAAGACTTCTTTGGTTTATTTGGGACACATAGTAGGAGGAGGTGCTTTGAGAATTGATCCTTCTAAGGTAGAAGCCATTGTGAATTTTCCTACTCCCAAATCCATTACAGAGGTAAGAATTTTTTTGGGTGCAGCTCAGTATTGGAGGAAGTTTATTTCTAACTTCTCTGCCATAGCAGCTCCTATGCATGCAATGACAAGTGTGAAGTGTGCTTTCCAATGGGGAGGCAAGCAATAGAAAGCTTTCTAGTCTTTGAAAGAGAAGATAAGTTCAACTCTATTCCTTGCATTATCGGACTTGATATAGCCATTCGAGATTCAGACCGATGCTAGTGATTATGCCATGGGTGTAGTTCTCTTACAGCATGGTAAGACTATCACATTTCATTCTGAGAAATTTAATGGTGCTATTGTGAATTATCATACATGTGATAAGGAGTTGTATGCGTTGGTACAAAGCGTAAAAAAGTGGAAACATTATTTGATGGGCAAAGAAACAGTTGTTCATACTGACCATCAGCCTTTACAGTACTTGCAATCGCAAAGTAAATTGTAGCAGTCACGACATTTCAGATGGATGGGCTTCCTACAACAATTTCACTTGGTAATAAGGTACAAGAAAGGTATTTTCAATAAATTTGCTGATATGCTTTCAAGGTCTATTATTAGTGCTACTAATTTACTTAAGAATGATTCTATTGTACATGAGAGCTACATAGAACAGTATGCATCAGGTGTTGATTTTAAGGATGTGTATGATAACTTGAGTGAAGGGAATCATGTTGAGGAGAATGATTATCATTTGCATAATAATTTTTTGTTTCATATGGGAAAGTTATGTATACCATAGGGGGAGAGACTAAGCATCATGAGAGAAGCTCATTCTTCTCTTATTGCTGGACATTTCGGGGCAAGCAAAATGGTGGCACATTTACAGAGGTATTGTTATTGGCCTCACATGGTAGATAGTGTTTCATGTTTCATTAGAGGTTGTTCATTATGTGCTACAAGCAAGCCTAGCAATAGGAAGCTTGGTTTGTATATTCCATTTCTGGTACCTTCTAGACCATGGGAAAGTGTTTCTATGGATTTTGTTGGAGGTCTACCATTATCTAGAAAGCAGCATGATTATCTTTATGTAGTAGGTGATAGATTCAACAAGATGTGTATTATTATGCCATGTAAGAAATCCATAACTGTTGAACAAACTGCTAATTTATATTTTCAACATGTATGGGTTCATTATGGCTTGCCTACTTCTATTGTTAGTGACAGGGATTCCAGATTTGTTGGGAATTTTTGGTCCAATTTATGGAAGATGATGGACACCAAGTTGAAGAAGAGTACTGCTTTCCATCTGCAAACAGATGGCAAAACAGAGGTAGTGAACAGAACCATTGTACATCTCTTGAGAGGTTATTGCAACAAGCATCCCAAGCTTTTGGATGAGCACTTGCATTATATTCAACATGCTTACAATCGAGCCAAGCACTCTTCTACAAATACTTCACCTTTTGAAGCTTGTTTTGGGTATTTGCCTAAGTCACCTTTATATTTCATCCTTGAGAAGGATGTTGCCATTGATGGGCATAGTGACATTGACAAAGCTCACATGTTCATTGAAATAATTCAACTCATACATCAACAGGTTCAAGAACAGCTTGAAAAAGTCAAGGCAAGTACAAGGAGAGGCATGACAAACATAGAGTTGATCACAAGTTTCAAGAAGGAGATGAGGTATGGTTTCACATTAGTAAGGAAAGAATGCAAGGAGAAGGTAAAAAGCTGAAGCCTATTCGTTATGGTCCATTCAAGATCCTTAGATAAGTTGGAAATAATTCTTTTCAACTAGATTTTCCTTCATATATGCAAATGTATTCCGTTGTGAATATGGAAAATTTACGTTTGTATGAACCTCCTTTAATTTCTGATCATGAAAGTGACATTAAGCTACCATCCATATAGGATTTCTCGCCATAATTTTTGGATGAGCTGAAAGAGGATGCTATCCTTGACAGAAGGACATGCACTTCGAGGAGGGGAAATGTTGATTATGTTTGGGTTGGTCTAAAAGGAAACAAACCGAGTAAGGAAAAATGGACGGAGATAGAAAAGGTGAGGGATCTGTACCCTCATCTTCTTAACAGGTAATTGAAGGCTTTTGGGGTCCAAAAGCTTCCCAATGGGGAGGTGTGATCAGGAGATCATGTCCAAGCTGAAAAAAATGCTAAAAAATGGAACTGTTCAGAATTGGTTGCAATCTGAATGACCGAAAATTCCTCATTGCTGTGATCCTGGCGTTGTGAATGAGACTCAAATCCGATGTCGTATATGAAAGTTACTAAAGTTTGAAGTTTCCCAATGACCTTCAAAACAAGACTTTTGAACAATTTTTTTTTTGTCATTTTCATAAATTTTATGTGGCAAATTTCATTTTAATTGAAGTTTTTATGGGCCTATTACAGGGTTCCACGTGGCCTGCTTGGAGGCTGCCACATGACCCTAGGCCAAAGTTTCAAAAATCATGTTAAATTTTGTGGGCAAGGTGGGTGGAACCCTCGACCCGACACCTTGGGCAGGGTCGACTCAACCAACACGGTAGCATGCAGTGGTTGAATGGAAGGTTGGGCAGCAGGTGAATGACTACTCGGATCGGGCCTCATGCAAAGGCTGCATGACCATTCGGGTCGGGTGAGTCATTTGAATGAACGTTCAATTGGGTCGTTTGTTTCAAACGGGCGGAGTTTAGGTGTTAAGCCCTCAAGGCTTAAGGCTGCAGGTTCCATGACCTCGCACCATAACCAAGGGCTAAGCCCAATACAACTTATGGAGATTTGGGCTAAGCCCCTGGGTGCTAGCCCGCGTCGCAAGCAATGACCAAGGGCGCGGACTTGACATTAACTGCCAACACAAGCCGTCTCCGAAAATCCGGCATGTGAACGCGCAGGTAACTGGCAGTTAAATTTATTGTAACCCCAAATTTAGTGGCGCTGTTCCACCAGTCTTATATGTCCGCCTATCCTAGTGGAGTTAACTGGAGTTCCTCTAGTTTTGGAGGATGTTTTCTAGTGCCACTGGGCAAAAAAAATTTTGGTCATAAATTTCTCCATTTTTGACCAAACAAGATGAAATTTTAGTCTATTTTGGCTATTTTGAGAATTCTAGAGAGTTTGGGACAGGTTGAAGAGTGAACAAAGGTGTTATTCAGCCATTTTTGAATTAGGGAAGAGTAAAGAGCCACCAGGGCCATCAGGGAAATGGAGCTGTATTGGGCTATACTTCACTGTTTAAGGTGAAACGAAAGCCATTTTTAGCTTATTTCTATCTTCTAAAGTCAAATTCATAGCTTTTTTTGCCTGTTTAGGCATATTTCTCACTATATAACCATTTTGAGAAACTTAATAGAGTAAGGACATGCCCATTGGGAGCCTTGGACCCGACAGATGTAGCTCAGGAGGGGTGAACTGCCTCATCAGTTTGTTGTGTTATGATATGGTGAATTTTATTGTTGTGTATTTTTGAACTGATATATTAAAAAATGAATTTAAATAACCAATTCTCACATAAAAACTTAGAAACAATTACCAAAAACACTTTGTTTAATGAGTAAGACATGGAGAATAATTTGCACACTTAATTAAATGAAAATGGATACTTTGCACAATAGTTACAAATAGTTTCATTTTCAGATCATTAAGATATTTTAGGAACTATTTGATATATCTATGGAGAAGATCATGGATCTATAATGATCCATAACTATGTAATTGTTCCTATAAATGTAAACCTGCATATGGGAAGAATATGTGGGTGGGTGTGAGTGAGTGAGTGTGAGGAGAGGCCAAGCATGAGGCCAAGTTCTCTGTAAATATTTTGTTATTAATTAATTACTAGAAGATATTGACGTTCATTTTATTTTTAGTATTATGTGTTTGTTTATTTGTTAAGTAGCGTTATCATTTAGTAGAGAGAGCACAATGGTAGAGAGCGAGTGTGTGAGATTTTTGTATTGAATTCAGTGTGTGAGAGTAAGTTTGAATGCTTTGATGGGAGTAATGCATAAATTCTTGAACGTTTGCAGGGATCTAACGTGAACTCACGTGCAGATTCGTGACTCAATAAGTTGCGTGAGATAACGGTGTGCATGTTGGTGTTTTGAGTCAACTGCGAGCTAGAGGTTTTTTGGTACGAGAGACGATCGTGGATTGAGTTGGAGAGTCGTCATGGATCATGGATCTATTTATTTGTTGTAATATTTCACTGTGGGTGTGAGAGCCATAGGGGAGCCATTTTCTGTTGCTGCCAATTGTTGTGTTCAATTGTTGAATACAGGATCAGGGAATCAAGCCATATCACGATATAGATGTCTCTATGAATACCACTACATTAGAGGGCTAGAAATCCAACCTATTTACAGACCATGTTTAAATATCATGGCATTGAACATATGCGCGGACACACTGGTTGGAGATGCAATGCATAAGGGCCTTTCCGGAGGGTAGAAGAAAAGAGTTACAATAGGAGAAATGATTTTTGGAGCTGTGAAATCCCTGTTCATGGACAAGATTTCCACCGGTCTTGACAGTGCTACAATATGCCGGATTGTTCGATGCTATATTAGGGGCAAGTTGCAAACTTCTCGGAAAGGAAGTGAATTTTTTTATGGTATCGAGCCTTTGAAAATCATAAGGGTTGCTAGATTCCATCAGTTACAATCTAACATAAATTACATAAACCCAAATTTTGAAGGTGTAATAAGCGTATCGCTAATATAATCAAATTAAAGGCGGATTAGAGGTGTTTGATATATGTCAATTGATACTATACAATATGTTTTTCATAACAATGAAATCCAGATATAAGTATGAAAAGCCTTAACATGTGTGTACTATAATATTGAAGTGTTTTTCCGAGTGTAAGCATTTTATCCCTCTTGTATAGATCTTACACTAAAGTTCAAAACCCTAAATAATGATTATAGAAATTAAAAATTTAAGATATTTCAAAAAGTTCATATTGTTGTTAAAAGAGACACTAACACATTGCTCAAGTGTTTGAGGATAAATAATGATAAGTATTACTCCAATGCATTCACATATTATTGTAGTAGATTCAACATAAAACAAGACAAGTTTATATAAAAATTTACTAGTCAACATAATCTTATTAGAGAAAATATTTAACTACATCTAGCCTGATTATCTTATTACTATCTATTGGCGGTGTCATTTTTCATGATTGTCTTGATTGAACTATGCAATATTTTCAAACCTTTTTCTTGTGCAAAGGTGTTCCATATTCTTGAAAAACCAAAAAATCAAAAAATTTAAAAAATGTAAAGAGGGTATACCCTAAAAGAAAAATCAAAGGGTAAGAAAAATAAATTAGTCAAGAAAATGAAAGAAATGAACCCCAAGCAAAAAATAGACCAAGGAAAGTGTGCAAATCCAAATGCCACTACTATTTCATTTTTGTAATAAAGCAATTGTGTGTAGCTTGTCAAACTTTTGCCACAATTTATGAAGAGTCAAACTGTTTAAATTTGACTCATTCATGTTTCAATTTCATGTTGTAGAATAGAGAATAAATATCTGACCAAACAGTTTAATCTTGGCAGATAAGTAGATAGGTAGAGTTAATAAAAGGTGCTCAACAGTTTAATCTGAGCCCTTGGATGTAATAAGAGTAGAAATAGATAGATTTATCATGTAAAAAGAAAAAGAAGATTGATAAGGGTTTGCAAGTCTAAATGCACCCTAATAAAGAAGAGAAAATGGTAGTGTCAAGTAGATAGGGTAGGTAGATGGTGTTGCAAAGTTTTATGTGATGAATGATGCTGCTAAATGTGTTTAATCCTTTACTTTCATCACAAGTATTGAAGCAGGAAATACACTGGAAAATCACAGAAAACAAAGTCAAAATCATTAACTTCCCACATCACTTTTTCCCTAAAAAGTTTTACTAATTTCCCCAAAGTACTAAGGTATTTGAAGATTAGAAGGGCTCAAGGCATTTCCTTGACTTTTGGAGGGACCGGACCCTCGGCCTAATGATCAAAAAGACCCAAGTACTTGAGATAATTTGTCATTATAATCATTCACTTTTTACCTTTTCCTAAGTAAAATCCTATTTTACTTAGGAAAATCATGTAAAGTTCCACAATAATCCCTCAAAATCACTTACTATTCTATGTTGAAGTGTTGAAATTAAGATAATGTGATTTACTTCATAAATCTTCACTTTCTTAGATGTGCAAAGTACTTTGAGTTGTCCTTGTCCCTTTGGCATATTAACATTTAACTCTATTTACTAAATCCCTAGTGAAAATGCCTTATCCTAAATATATAACTCCTTTTACATAAATATCCGAAAAACCCATCTTATTATAAAGTTTAACCAAAGTATTTATTTCCCAATTAATTATTAAAAACCCACATTATGTGCCCTTTGGTTAAATATATCATTATATAATAGTCCCGCCCCTTATGGTAATTGAATTGATTTAATTTATTACCATATAATAAGAAATATCGAAAAAACATTTAAACATATAATCTTATATGTTTGAAAGAAAAATGAATAATGCCGAAATTTTAATTTAAACTAAAAACTTCGAAAAACCCCCATGCCATCGTGGCCCATCCACTTGGCATTTTAAAAATCCCACCCGACACTTTAACCATAGTCGAAACCCTGCCGCAACCCCAATTTTCATATAACCATGGGATTAATTAATTAACTGGATTAATTAATAACCAACTTTCCGACCTATCAAATCACCCCCGGGATGATTAGTTAAACACTAATTACATCGGGCCCGCATGTTAATTTTCCTGTCACCTTCCCGTCTTGAGAACCGTCGGATCATCCGCCTGTAGATCAACGCTCCACAGCGATTCCGCTAGCCGTCCCTCGATGGAACTTTAACGCGCGGGGGCACGGTGGTTTTGAAACCGTCCTCCGACCACGTGTCACTTCCCCAATGGAATCGCTGCCCTCGCGTTTAATACCACCATTGCCCATAAGCGGTGCGGGAATTACCGCTTACTGCCCGACCCCTGCCACATATCATCCCGTACCGTAATGACGTCATTCCTCGATAAAATAAAAATTCCCTTTTGACTTTGGAAATAAAACAAATTTCTTGTTTTTTCAATCATTTTCATTGCTGAAAGCGACTGCGCCTCCCACTGTGAAATTCAAATTTCCACTGAAAATTACTGTTCTATCCAATTTCGTTCGAGAATTCCGCTGGACCAGTGTTCGAGCATCTTCTTGCCACCACTTGATACCTGTTAAATCCTAGTTTGCCTCTGAAAACGGGTATTTATTCTATTGCGCTCCGAAATTCAAAAGAAACTCTGTGTTCCGTGTTTTTTCTCTGGATTAGTGTTAAAATCTTACCGCTAATATCATTCCCTGAGCTTTAAAACTGTGAAATTGTTCCCCCAAACCTGCTACGTTGCCAATTTCCCTCATTAAAACTGAAATCGCGCCCGGTCCGTGAAGAAAACCTAGAAACTGCCATTTTGAACACACAAGAACCAAAATGGAAGCCCCGGCAGCCCTGAATGTAACCCCATTGAATGCCCCCCACAGAGAATTAGAATATTTGCCCTTAGTGGATAAGGACTTCCAAATTAAAGACTTAGTGTTTGATGAAAGCCCCCTTTGAAGTTATTGTCGCTGCAGAGACGATTATTCGAAGGGATTGGATGTCATTGGGTTGTGGGAATCCAATTTCCCGAGATATCTCATCCCCTCAGTCCTTATTTTCCCAGAAATTATCCACTACTGCCATTCTAACTATGATCCAACTCAAAGAGCAGTAATGTCCCCTGACCAGAGTGTTCTGTTCCCCATCACTCCTCAGGCCATCAATGCAATGCTACATTTTAAACCTGATCAAGAGCTAACTCCTTTGTCTATGGAAGAACTGATTGAAAAGTCTAATCAACTGTCTCCAGAAAAATTGAAATCCATTTACCAAACTTTTATGTTGCCTGAACATCAACCTAAGAGGCCACCTCCATATGGTTTTGCTTACTTTAACAAGTTGGGCAGACTTATACTCAATATGATATCCTTTGTTATGGGTTTCAATACAAGTGAATATGTTGATGAAATAACCTTGGTATTGCTGTCTATCTTTACTCCTGGGCAACCTCCTGCAGTAAAATATGATTTTGCATCCTTCATTTCCAATAAAATCCATGACCAATTCATGAGGCTAGATAATGAGAAAGTGTTCAAATATTCCTCAGTTATTTATCATCTCCTCATCTATTATCAATCAGAGAAGTTCCCCTTCCCTGTTAAAAAGCTTGATGCCAAGGGAAATCCTAGATCAGTTATTTTTTGGTCTGCCATAACTCATTCTTCTTATGATTCTCCCTATTCTTATGCTGAGTTCATCGATCTTTTTGTATATCCTGCAACTACCTTGTTGACAGGAATTCCTCCTCCAAGGCTCAGTAATGAAATCAAGAAGACTTTGCAGCTTTCAAGAACATATAAAGTTGGGGACTGGTATTTATACCAAAACCATTCAGTCATCAGAATCTATGGATGTGAATTACATCCATTCAAGTTGCCAAAATATGTACCCATGAGACTTTTTGCCTTGGAATATTTCAGGAAAATGAATAATTCTGATATGATTCATTTTTGTAGTGTGAAAAAGAAAGCCCAGCTCAGGATCAAAAGTCAATTAGGACCCTTCATATGCAACTCTAGAGATGCTGAGCGAGAAGTAGAAGATATACTACAAAGCGATTGCAAGTTCCAAAGAAGTTTCCGTTGGGTCCCTTATGATCCATTTAGTTTTATCTGTGATAAAAGAATGAAGAAAAAATCTTCCCCTTATATTCACCACAGGATTCCTGATATAGAACAATATTCCAACCAAGATGAATGGGTGGAAGAAACACTAGTTGAAGAAGAAAGTGAAGAAGACAAAAATGAACAAAATTATGAAAGACCTTGAGAAAAAATTTGACTTAGAATCTTTTGCACAAGTGCAGGTACCTCACATTGGCACTTCCTCAGCAGGAAATCTACAACAGGGATTACAAGAAAGCAGTCCATCTATTGCAGTAGAGTCAAAAGGCAAAGGAAAGGAACCTGAAATACAGGTCATTGAAACTTTTATCATGGCAGAGAAACCTCAAACCTCCAGAGCACCAGATCAATCACAAGCTTCTCCCACCCAGGTAAATCATCCTGAAGTTTCAGAATTACAAACTCCATCCAATATGGAAATAGGAAAGAAAAGGCAGGTTCCAGATACTACTCCTCCCAAAGAATCCTCAGAACTACATCAAACTAAAAAGCAGAAACTCAATCCACTCCCGGAAGTGGAAATTATAGATGAGATGTTCGATGATGAAAGAGAAGATAGTCAACGAACTGGTTCTGTTAGTATGACACACACAGATCAGCAAGGAAAAGCTTTGCAAAAGCAGTTGAGTACTGAAGTATCTTCTTTTAAGCCACCAAAAACAGATACAAGTGATATAAAAAGAACTTTCATTAATATAAAGGCAAAGAATGATCCATTGAGAATGAAGGTATATGATCAATATCTGAAAATGGCTCCACATAATCAGGAAAGGTTAATGTCAGCATTTGACATTTCACAAGGCAAAATGGTGATGAGCCACTTCAAGTCCAAGGTGCCAAAACCCATGACAGCAGCTGATTATATTAGGACGAATTTTGAGGTCCTAACTAAATACATTCATCCCTTGGACCAGATAGAGCTGCATAGAAAAACTGGGGAAATGGTGTATTCCACTCTTACTGATAAGGCCATGGTAGCCCTAAGGCTGCAATATTCTTTAAATAACACAAGCACCCAATTGCAAATTGAGAAGGCCTCTTCTCAGGCCAAAGATAACAGAATAAAGTCTCTGGAAGACATAATTATTAGTTTGGGTCACAACCCCAAAGATATCAAAAGCATTGAGGCACTAATCAAAAAGAAATATGATGATATTGCTGCACTAAGAAAGCAGCTGAAATTACCAGCCTCAAGACACCCCCAGACCCAAGAAGTTTTGAAGGAGAATTCGCAGGAAGAGATAATGGAGTTGCTCTTAAAAATGACTGAGCAACTGAGTGAAACAGAGAAAGAATTGGAACAGGATTTACAAGAGAAGGAAGCTATCATGTAGGCATCAATCACAGAAGCTACTACAACTACAGGTACTACAACAACAGATCAACAAACAGAATCAGCACAGGTAGACACTTCTGGTTTAAGTTCTGATGAATTGGTAAAATAAATGGAAAGTCTAAAACTCAGAGTCACAGAACTTCAAACCACAAAATTGCAGTTAGAAAATTTGGAGCAGAAATATGATACGTCTAAAAAGACCGTTGCTGATAACACCAGGGAAATTAAAAGATTGGAAAGATTGGTTAAGGTTTTAGAAAAAGATCTTTCATTAGAGAAGCCTTTGAGGGAAATAAATAAAATTCTTTGGGATAATATAATTGAGTTAATAAAAAATATTTGGCCCTCTGTTCAAGTAATTTTTGAACAAAATGACTTGATCAAAGTAGCTCAGGAAGAAATAAACAGAACAAGAGATGAATTAAGGGGCAGACCTGAGCAAGCCAATCAACTTATACAGTTTTTGAACACCCGGACTAAGCAACAGCTTGCAGTATTAGGAATTGAGGACAGGACCGGCACTATTTTGGAGATAAAAAGAGTTTTTACCAAAAGAACTTTTATGCAGAATTTGGAAAGGAAGTGCTCAGATATTCTAGCAGAAATTAATGCTTTCAAAGGAAAATTTCAGGTTCTATTGGACAGTGGGTTACCCAGTCCTATGCTCTCAGAGGACCAGATAATGGACCTGGAAACCTATGTTAAGAAAATAGATATCCATGCTTAGAACGTAACTTCTTGTTCTATCAGTTTGCCAAAAGCAACGTTGCCAACAGGAAGAAATCTCTATGACAGGTTGAAGAATTTATTTCATCTTGAACATGAAATAAAGTATCTATTCCCTAATCAACCCACTTTTTACAAACTCACAGAGGCCGATGAAACATTGAGGAAACTTAAAAGAACCATAATAGCAGAAGATCAATGGTGGGATGATTTATTGGAAATTTTATGAAATTTATCTTCAGGTTGAGAGTTTTATCTTTTTACTATCATGTAAAGGATAAAAAATGAAGACAGGTTAAAGAGTATCAGTTGGGCAGTTGAAAGAGTGTGGACAGTTGAAAGAGTATCAGTTGAACAGATTAAAGAGTATCCGTAGAAACAAGGAGTATCAGACAAGCAAAGGAATTACTCAAAGGGACAGCATCGAGCCCTATTATAGCACCTGCCTCCAGCACATCCACAAAGGAAGGAAACAGCACATCAGCAGTTACTTGTTATTCTGTCTACGAGACCATTTGTCTCCTTTTTATTTGTAAATTACTCCTTAGTCACCATAGATTATTGGCTAGGTTAGTGTGAGATATTTTCAATTATTTTTTGTATAAATAAACCCTCAAAGAGAGTGTTGAGGGTGGATTCTATTATTTGGCTGTGACATTGAAGTTTTTTGGAATAAAAAGTGTTTAGGAGAAATTTATTTGTGGCTTACTGGATGACAATTTGAAGCTCAGGAATTTTTGCAGGATTCATGTGTCGGATTGCAGTTCAATAAGTCTTTCTATCCTATGTTTTAAGTTTTATATCTGTTTATAATATCATTATGTCCATTTCTGAATAATTTACATAAAGGATTGAATCAGAATTTACTTAATTGTACTCTGATTTCAGATGTGATTATTCTTAATTTTTTCCTCTAAATTGGTTATAAGCACGAATTCTTAAATGCTCTTGCTTTGCTAATTTAAACATTCTTGATTACTATAAAAAATAATTCTTCATTGCTCTTTGTTTGTAGTCATTTCATTTCTTTCTTTTGAACATGGTGAAAGATTCTTAGCTGCCTTTCATCCCTTCAAAATCATCCTATCCACTTTAAATTTTAAGGATTGTTCTCTGTCTGGCTATCTTGCCCTGCAAAGCCATCTTGTGTGTAGAATAGAAATCCAGTAAAGCCATCCTTTGACTCCATAGCCCAATGGACTAAAAATCTTCAACCTTGCCCCTAGTTTGCGGATTCCACCATTTTCAAACAAACTCTTGGATTTATAACTAGCCTAAAACTTTCTAAGAAAAAAGATAAATCATAAAGAGAGAGCCCTCTCTGGATGCAGATTGGCTAGATTCTACATCTGAAGGTTGGTTTGTGGTTACCTCGGGTATACTTTCCTTTTCCACAACTTCAAGGAAAACCTGAGTGATAACATAGTGGCGACTCCACTGGGGATCTGAATCATTTTTATTTGTTAATATTGTTCACTTATAAGCTATAGACAGAGTCTGAAGATCAGCCAGGTAGCCTTTGAAATTGCTTTTGCTCTGCAATTGCAAAAGTAAATAAATGTTGCTTCAGTCTATCTCTGATTTAGCTTATATACTGAACCTTAGTTTCATAATGTTTAATCAGACTCTCTAGTTCAATAAATCTTTGAGAAAATTTTAATCAAAAATCATTATTTATATAAGTATTTATAGAATTTGTATTTATTTTTCAATTAAACCAAAAATCCAAAAACACTTAGTCTAGGAAAACTGGCTTCAGAAAGGATTCGACATACTAGGTCAAATCCTGACCCCAATCCACCAACGATATTTGAAAATCCAAATCTGATTCCTAGGATTCTTAGAAGACAAGGAAGTCAAGAAAGTTCTGAAAGAGGAAGTCAAGAGAGTTCTGAAAGTTCCAAACCTCTTTCTAGATCACAGTCTTGCCCTGTCAAGATAATATATTTTGACGAAATCCCTTTTGATGAGCGTTTTGAAACATCCTTATTTGTAAATTTTTCTGAAACTGTATTATCCAGATTAGTTCCAGATCCATTGTTTTTTGAAGATTTACAATTCAGATTTGTTTCATATCACCTTGACCGACAGTTACAAGACTCCATTCAATCTGAACAAACCTTTGAAGAAAGTTCAAACATCTCTGTAATTACCGAAGCTTCTCCAAGTTCAGTTAATTTTTCTCAAGCTTTTCAAACACCTGTCACCCCTTCTACTCCTCCATCCCCTCCTACTAGACCATCAACTCCTGTTACCCCACTATATCTTCCAATGGCCAATCGATATGCCCCTTTAAGGTTGCCTAACAACCCTGTTGCCTTGCCTCAAGATTATCAGAGTAAGATCACACCTTTTGATGGATCAGGTACTTATACAGCTCAACAACATACCAAAAGGATGACTGATTACTTTGAGTTCTATGAAATTGACACTGATGATGTCCGAATGAGAATTTTTGTTCAAAGTCTTACTGGGGAAGTTAGGACATGGTTTAGGGCCCTTGCTCCAAACAGTATTGCTGATTTACCAGCTTTGTATAGGGCATTTTTGAATAGATGGGAGAAGAAGAAATACCCTCTTCAGATCTTATCAGAATTTGAAAAATTAAGGAGAAGACCTAATGAAACAGTGCAGGATTACATAATAAGATTCAATGAATCATACAACGCTGTTCCCCAGAACCTTAGACCCCCACCTGACTCTATATTGGTTAAATTTCCAGATGGTTTTGACTCTGACATAGCTTATTCACTCAGGGAAAGAGCTCCCCAAACCCTAGAGGAAATGCAAAGCATAGTGGTGAGTGTAGAAGCAAATCTGATAGAAAAACGAGCCAGAGCTAGGGCAAAAAGAAGAATGCCTCTGAATGAAGAACCTTCAGCTTTTGAAAAGAAGCTGGATGCAATCATTAAAGGTATGGAAAGATTAGGAGACAGAGTGGAAACAATCGAAAGAAAATCTACTGGTGATAATATTGTAAGAAACCCAAACTTTAGAAGAAATCAGAACCAAAATATTGGAAAGAATGTCCCTGACCAAAACATTAGGCCACCTTTCCAAGAAAATTTCGTTGAAGGATCAACTTCTGAAGAACCTACAGAAGATGTAGAAATAAACAATGTAACTGATGACAAAAATGAACCAGAATTTTTCCTATCTCAAGATGATCAAGAGAATCACATCCTTGAAACATTTCAAACTCATTCAGGAGAGACTTTTGATTTCAAAGAAGGCTATGACGCAGCAATTTATGAGGTTCATAAACAGTACAATTTGAGAAGCAGACAGATTGATGTGCCAGAGAATAGCAAACAGAAAACTACAAAACAAAATGTCAAAGGTAAAGTTAATATCCCTCCTGTACAAAACATTCCCCCTGTACAAATTCTGTCTAGGACAACTCCTAACCCTTCAAACCCAATAATTGAAGATGTGTCTGACAACCAACCAAACAATAAACAACAATCTAATACTTTTCCTCCTGTAGGAAATGTAGAAGAAACAGTAGAAATTAGTTCAGAAACACCTTCAAATCAAAATTTCACTCATGAAAAAGAGAAAAACGTTGAAGACCCAAAAAATAGAGAAAACACAACTGTGCAAAACACTAAAACTCAAACAGAAAAACCTTTCAATCTGGAGGTTGAAATAGGCAAACTAAAGATAGTTGTTCCTTTATCAGAATTGGCTAAACATGATGTCTATAGAAGTCAAATTAGCAAATCCCTAAACATTAACATTACTGGATTGGATGATTCAGTAAATATTCTTGATGATCAACCCAAACTCCTTTTTGGCCCCGAGGTAAATGGAAAACCAGAAAGTGGAGGAACTCCTCCATTTTATGTAAGTCTGAATGTTCATGACAAG
This sequence comes from Pinus albicaulis, assembly GCA_034641835.2. Lineage (NCBI taxonomy): Eukaryota > Viridiplantae > Streptophyta > Pinopsida > Pinales > Pinaceae > Pinus > Pinus albicaulis. The sequence goes on from CM076576.1 coordinate 88,884,034, forward strand.
ATACTCCACAATGCTATGTTGGATTCTGGAGCATCCCACAATTTGATGCCCAAAGCTGTGATGGAAAGATTAAATCTAGACATTACCAGACCGTACAAAGATTTGTTTTCTTTTGATTCTAGTCAGGTAAAATGTTTAGGTTTGATTAAATATTTGTGTGTGACTTTGGTACAATATCCTGCTAAGTCTGTTTTGATGGATATAGTAGTGGCTGATATTCCCCCTAAATATGGTATGTTGTTGTCTAGATCTTGGGGTGCTAAACTTGGAGGATCTATTCAACTGGACATGTCATATGCCACTATTTCAGTTTTTGGTCAACCTAAAAGACTTTACAGAGAGACATTGATGAAATATTTAGTGAGTAGTCATGAGAAGCCTGAAAACTTCCCAGTCTATTCAGTACATTCTGATATGGACTCTTTTATCCTTTATAATGCTGAAAAGGACCTTCCAACTGAACTAGAAGCACCTGAAAAGGAAGCTACAAACAAAACTACTGTTAAGATTGAAGAGATTTCTGAAAACCAAGAAACACCAGACAATCAAGAAATACCAGAAAAATCTAAACAACTAGCTCCTGTTAAGAAACATTTTAAAAAAATTGATGAGGATTATGAACATGAAATTCTGTGGCATTTAGAATTTGATGGTTCAGTAAACAAATTAGGAGCAGGAGCTGGGATTTGGTTACATAATGTTGAAAATAATTATGCTGAAGGTCATGCTTATAGGTTGAATTTCAAATGCACTAACAACATGGCAGAGTACGAAGCTCTTTTATTAGGGCTTAAACATGTCAAGAAGTTAGGGGCTATCAGGGTATCAATCATAGGAGATTCCGAGCTAATTATTCAACAAATTAAAGGAGAATGTTCAACAAAAGACATGAGATTGAAACAATACAGAGAAACAGTTGTGGAAATTCTCAACACCTTTCTACAGGCTCAACTTGCCAAGATTCCCAGGAAACAAAATTTACATGCTCACAGTCTCGCAATGTTCGCTAGCACATGTAAGTTACCTTTTGATCCTAATCATCAGTTCTCAGCTGAGATTAGACATAGGCCTGCTATACCAGACAATATTTTGAATTGGCAAGTATTTGTAAATAATAATCAAATCAATAGTTTTTTGACACTTCAAAATGAGTTTTCTAATTGTAATAAAGATGAGGACATAACAATTAGTGAATCTGATCAAGAAAAAGAACAAAAAATAGATATTTCAAGAGAGAACGCAATTCATATGCTGCACCCAACCACATTCACAGAAAAAGACATGCAGAATTTGAAAAACATGGAATCTAATGAGATCATAGAAGATGAAACTGAAATCATCAATCTGAAAGACAATCATTTGCCCAAAGGTTTAACTCCTTTGGAAGATCTTTTTTATTTGAATGACATTCCATTCAGACCTAAAATGGAACCTGTTAAGGCTGATATTGAAGAGTGTAACTTAGGAACCCCAGAAAATCCCAAAATGGTTAAATTATCCAAATCTCTACCAGAAGATCAAAAGGTTAAATATGTTGAACTCTTAAAGGAATTCCAGGACGTTTTTGCCTGGAGTTATGAAGACCTTAAAGCATATGATACATCCATAATTCAACACACTATACCTTTGAAACTAGATCAGAAACCTTTTAAGCAAAAACTTAGAAGGATCAATCATGTTTTACTACCTTCAATTGAAAAAGAAATTAAAAGGATGTTTGAAGCAGGGATTATAGCTCCTATTAGGTTCTCTGAATGGGTTTCGAATCTGGTACCAACAAGGAAGAAGACTGGAGAAATTAGATTGTGTGTCGATTTGAGAAATTTGAATAAAGTTTCTTTAAAAGATAACTATCCTTTGCCTAAAATGGACCATATTCTACAGAGGGTAGTGGGATCTTCTAGGATATCTCTATTGGATGGATTTTCAGGGTATAACCAGATTCTGGTTCATCCTGATGATCAAGATAAAACAACATTTACAACACCATGGGGTACTTTTAAATATGTCAAGATGCCATTTGGACTCAAGAATGAAGGAGCTACATTTCAGAGAGCAATGGATATTTCTTTTGCTAAAGAAATACATAATTTTCTAGTAATTTATCTAGATGATTTAACGGTCTTTTCCAAAACAGATCAGCAACATTTAGATCATCTAAGGCAAGTGTTTATAAAGTGCAGAAAATATGGCATTTCTTTAAATCCTAAAAAGTCATTGTTTGGTTTGGAAGAAGGAAAGCTCCTAGGTCACATTATTTCTAAAGATGGCATTAGAATTGACCCTGAAAGAATACAAGCAATTTTGCAGATACCTCATCCCAGAAATATAAAAGAATTGCAAGCCTTCATAGGAAAGATTAATTTCTTGAGAAGATTTATTTCTAGCTTAGCGGAATTACTTAGATTGCTTACTAACATGCTTAAAAAAGATTCAAGCATTGACTAGACTGTAGAAGCCAAGCAATCATTTGAGGAAATTAAAATGGCTTTAACTAGGACACCAGTTCTTACCAGTCCAAAGTTTGATAGAGATTTCATTATCTTTCCATTTGCTTCTGAACATACAATTGCAGTTGTTTTACTACAAAAAGATGATCAGGGATGTGAAAAACCAATTTCCTTTTTTAGTAAAGCACTTAGAGATGCATCTTTGAAATACAATATCATGGAGAAACAGGCTTTTGCATTGGTAAAAGCAATTAAAGATTTCAGAGTTTACATATTATATTCTCATGTGATAGCTTATGTGCCTAATGCTGTAGTTAAAGACATCTTGACTCAAGATGGCATTGAAGGCAAAAGAGGTAAGTGGATAGCTACCATTTTAGAATATGATATTGAAATTAAACCAACAAAACTCATAAAAGGTCAAGGTTTGGCTCAACTCATGACTGAAACTAATTGCCAAGCCTTAGACATTAACGAACTGGATGACGAACAGGAGATGGCGACTCCACAGATCAGTCAAGCTTTCTTAGATTCATCCTAGTACACTGATATCATTCATGTTTTATTAAACCTGCAAGCTCCTCCAGGGTTGTCCAGAACGAAAAGAAGATTTTTGAAAATGACATCTTTAAAATATTGTATTTTAGATAGCACTCTATTTTGGAAAAATCATGAAGGAATCTTATTGAATTGTCTATTAAAAGATGAAGCTGATAAAGTTCTTAATGAATTTCATGCAGGGGATTGTGGTGGACATCTCTACTGGAAATCAACTGCAGACAAAATCTTAAGGGCTGGTTTTTACTGGCCAACCTTGTTTTCATATGTTAAGAAATTTGTAACAACTTGTCATAAGTGTCAGATCTTTGAGGGTAAAAGAAAGTTGTTACCTTTACCATTAAGACCAATTTCCACAGAAAGACCCTTTCAACAATGGGGATTATATTTTATTGGAGAAATTCATCCCTCTTCCTCTGGGCAACACAGATGGATTTTAACTGCCACAGATTACTTTACCAAATGGATTGAAGCTATCCCATGCAGACAAGCCAATGATTATGTAATTATAGGGTTTTTAGAAACCAACATACTTTCCAGATTTGGTTGTCCAGAAAAAATCATAACAGATAATGATGTTGCATTTAAATCAAAGAAAATGATTAGTTTCTGCAATAAATATCATATTACTTTAGGCCATTCAACAGCCTATTACCCTCAGGGTAATGGACTGGCAGAATCTTCCAATAAAAGTCTTATTAATATCATTAAAAAATTACTGGAAGAAAACAAAAAGAATTGGCATAAGAAACTTATCAATGCATTATGGGCAGACAGACTTACAACTAAGAAATCAATTGGGACTAGTCCATATGAATTAGTTTATGGCATTGAAGCAAGATTCCCATCATCTTTAGGACTTCCTGTTATGAAATTACTTCAGGAGGCTCAAGTGGAACCAAATGCTATTCAAAGGAGAATTAACCAAACAATTCACTTGCAGCAAACCAGAGAAGAAGTGTATCAACGATCCCAAGTCTTGCAGGAAAAGTTAAAGAAAATGTTTGACAAAAGGACTAAAGCAGAAGATTTTCAACTAGGTGATAAAGTCCTAAGATGGGATTCTAGAAGAGAAGAAAAAGGGAAACGTGGGAAATTTGATTTCTTATGGAAAGGGCCTTATATCATTCATGACTTGCAGGGAAACAACACATACTTTTTGAAGAATTTGGAAAATTCAGAAGCCGAGGAAGGACCAGTCAATGGTCGAATGCTGAAGCATTATTTTGATCCTATTTAATAGGATGTTTTGATTTTTTCTAACTTGTACATAAAATATCCTTTTCTAAATGCAGTTTTGATTGGATGGTGACTTCTTGGAGTTGAAGCCCGAAGCGAAGGCCCTAAGCTTCAAAAGTTTCACTATCATATATACAATAAAGCTACCAGAAGAAGGAGATTACATGGTTTAGTTTGAAAACATTTTGAGGTAACTGACCTGCTGTTCTTGACTTTTCACAAGGAAAATCCATCCCCAAGTGGAGCCAGTGTTAGACTCCTATACCAATAGGTGTCATTTTTCATGATTGTCTTGATTGAACTATGGAATATGTTCAAACCTTTTTCTTGAGCAAAGGTGTTCCATATTCTTGAAAAAACAAAAAATCAAAAAATTTTAAAAAATGTAAAGAGGGTATACCCTAAAAGAAAAATCAAAGGGTAAGAAAAATAAATTGGTCAAGAAAATGAAAGAAATGAACCCCAAGCAAAAAATAGACCAAGGAAAGTGTGCAAATCAAAATGCCACTACTATTTCATTTTTGTAATAAAGCAATTGTGTGCAGCTTGTCAAACTTTTGCCACAATTTATGAAGAGTCAAACTGTTTAAACTTGACTCATTCATTTTTCAATTTCATGTTGTATAATAGAGAATAAATATCTGACCAAACAGTTTAATCTTGGCAGATAAGTAGATATGTAGAGTTAATAAAAGGTGCTCAACAGTTTAATCTGAGCCCTTGGATGTAATAAGGGTAGAAATAGTAGATTTATCATGTAAAAAGAAAAAGGTTGATAAGGGTTTGCAAGTCTAAATGCACCCTAATAAAGAAGAGAAAATGGTAGTGTCAAGTAGATAGGGTAGGTAGATGGTGTTGCAAAGTTTTATGTGATGAATGATGCTGCTAAATGTGTTTAATCCTTTACTTTCATCACAAGTACTGAAGCAGGAAATACACTGGAAAATCACAGAAAACAAAGTCAAAATCATTAACTTCCCACATCACTTTTTCCCTAAAAAGTTTTACTAATTTCCCCAAAGTACTAAATTATTTGAAGATTAGAAGGGCTCAAGGCATTTCCTTGACTTTTGGAGGGACCGGACCCTCGGCCTAATGATCAAAAAGACCTAAGTACTTGAGATCATTTGTCATTATAATCATTCACTTTTTACCTTTTCCTAAGTAAAATCCTATTTTACTTAGGAAAATCATGTAAAGTTCCACAATAATTCCTCAAAATCACTTACTATTCTATGTTGAAGTGTTGAAATTAAGATAATGTGATTTACTTCAGAAATCTTCACTTTCTTAGATGTGCAAAGTACTTTGAGTTGTCCTTGTCCCTTTGTCATATTAACATTTAACTCTATCTACTAAATCCCTAGTGAAAATGCCTTATCCTAAGTATATAACTCCTTTTACATAAATATCCAAAAAACCCATCTTATTATAAAGTTTAACCAAAGTATTTATTTCACAATTAATTATTAAAAACCCACATTATGTGCCCTTTGGTTAAATATATCATTATATAATAGTCCCGCCCCTTATGGTAATTGAATTGATTTAATTTATTACCATATAATAAGAAATATCGAAAAAACATTTAAACATATAATTTTATATGTTTGAAAGAAAATGAATAATGCCGAAGTTTTAATTTAAACTAAAAACTTTGAAAAACCCCCCATGCCATCATGGCCCATCCACTTGGCATTTTAAAAATCCCACCCGACACTTTAACCATAGTCGAAACCCTGCCGCAACCCCAATTTTCATATAACCATGGGATTAATTAATTAACTGGATTAATTAATAACCAACTTTTCCGCCTATCAAAGCACCCCTGGGATGATTAGTTAAACACTAATGACATCAGGCCCGCATGTTAATTTCCCATCACCTTCCCATCTTGAGAACCGTCGGATCATCCGCCTGCAGATCAACGCTCCACAGCGATTCCGCTAGCCGTCCCTCGACAGAACTTTAACGCACGGGGGCATGGTGGTTTTGAAACCATCCTCCGACCACATGTCCATCGCCTAATGGAATCGCTGCCATCGCGTTTAAAACCGCCATTGCCCATAAGCGGTGCGGGAATTACCACTTACCACCCGACCCTTGCCACATGTCATCCCGTACCGTAATGACGTCATTCCTCGATAAAATAAAAATTCCCTTTTGACTTTGGAAATAAAACAAAATTCGTGTTTTTTTAGTCATTTTCATTGTTGAAAGAGACTGCGCCTCCCACTGTGAAATTCAAATTTCCACTGAAAATTACTGTTCTATCCAATTTCGTTCCAGAATTTCGCTGGACCAGTGTTCGAGCATCTTCTTGCCACCACTTGATACCTGTGAAATCCCAGTTTGACTCCGAAAATAGGTATTTATTCTATTGCACTCCGAAATTCAAAAGAAACTCTGTGTTCCGTGTTTTTTCACTGGATTAGTGTTAAAATCTTATCGCTAAGATCATTCCCTGAGCTTTAAAACTGTGAAATTGTTCCCCCAAACCTGCTACGTTGCCAATTTCCCTCATTAAAACTAAAATCGCGCCCGGTCCGTGAAGAAAACCCAGAAACTGCCATTTTGAACACACAAGAACCAAAATGGAAGCCCCGACAGCCCTGAATGTAACCCCATTGAATGCCCCCCACAGAGAATTAGAATATTTGCCCTTAGTGGATAAGGACTTCCAAATTAAAGACTTAGTGTTTGATGAAAGCCCCCTTTGAAGTTATTGTCGCTGCAGAGACGATTATTCGAAGGGATTGGATGTCATTGGGTTGTGGGAATCCAATTTCCCGAGATATCTCATCCCCTCAGTCCTTATTTTCCCAGAAATTATCCACTACTGCCATTTTAACTATGATCCAACTCAAAGAGCAGTAATGTCCCCTGACCAAAGTGTTCTTTTCCCCATTACTCCCCAAGCTATCAATGAAATGCTCCATTTTGAACCTGATCAAGAGCTAACTCCATTGTCTATGGAAGAACTGATTGAAAAGTCTAATCAATTGTCCCCAGAAAAATTGAAGTGTATTTGCCAGAATTTCATGTTGCCTGAACATCAACCTAAGGGGCCACCTCCATATGGTTTTGCTTACTTCAATAATTTAGGCAGACTCATCCTAAATATGATATCCTTTATCTTGGAGTTCAATACAAGTGAATATGTTGATGAAATCACCCTGGTATTGTTGTCTATCTTTACTCCTGGGCAACCTCCTGCAGTAAAATATGACTTTGCCTCTTTTATTGCCAATAAAATCCATGACCAGTTCATGAAGCTAGATAATGAGAAAGTGTTTAAATATTCCTCAGTTATTTACCATCTCATCCTCTATTATCAATCAGAAAAGTTCCCTTTTCCTGTTAAAAAGCTTGATGCAAAGGGAAACCCTAGATATGTGATATTTTGGTCTCCCATAATTCACTCTTCCTATGAGTCTCCCTATTCCTATGCTGAGTTCATCGATCTTTTTGTATATCCTGCAACCACCTTGTTAACAGGAATTCCTCCTCCAAGTCTCAGTAATGAAATCAAGAAGACTTTGCAGCTTTCAAGGACATATAAAGTTGGAGACTGGTATTTATATCAAAACCATTCAGTCATCAGAATCTATGGATGTGAATTGCATCCATTCAAGTTGCCAAAATATGTGACCATGAGACTTTTTGGCTTGGAATATTTCAGGAAAATGAATAATTCTGATATGATTCATTTTTGCAGTGTGAAAAAGAAAGCCCAACTCAGGATCAAAAGTCAATTAGGACCCTTCATATGCAACTCTAGAGATGCTGAGCGAGAAGCAGAAGATATACTACAAAACCATTTCAAGTTCCAAAGGAGTTTCCGTTGGGTTCCTTATGATCCATTTAGTTTCATCTGTGATAAAATAATGAAGAACAAATCTTCCCCATATATTCACCACAGGATTCCTGATATAGAACAATATGCTAACCAATATGAATGGGTGGAAGAAACACTAGTTGAGGAAGAAAGTGAAGAAGACAAAATGAACAAAATTATGAAAGACCTTGAGAAAAACTTTGACTTAGAATCTTTTGCTGCAAATGCGGGTACCTCACATTAGCACTTCTTGGCGAGGAAATCTACAACGAGGTTACGGGGAAACGGTCCATCTATTAGAGTAGAGTCAAGCAAGGAAAGGAGCAGAAATGTAGTCCTTGAGAAACTGTCATGGCGAGAGAAACCTCAAACCTCGAGCACACGATCAATCACAAGTTTCTCCCACTCGGGTAAATCATCACAGTTTCGGAGTACAGACTCCATCTAATATGGAAATAGGCAAGAAAAGGCAGGTTCCAGATCCTACTCCTCCCAAAGAATCTTCAGAGCTACATCAAGATAAAAAGCAGAAACTCAATCCACTCCCAGAAGTGGAAATTATAGATGAAATAATCGATGATGAAAGAGAATATAGTCAACTAACTGGCACAGTTAGTGAAACACACACAGGCCACAAAGGAGAAGCATTGCAAAAACAGTTGAGTACTGAAGTATCTTCTTTTAAGCCACCAAAAACAGATACAGGTGATATAGAAAGAACTTTCATTAATATAAAGGCAAAGAATGATCCATTGAGAATGAAGGTATATGATCAATATCTGAAAATGGCTCCACATAATCAGGAAAGGTTAATGTCAGCATTTGAAATTCAACAAGGAAAAATGATGATGAGCCATTTCAAATCCAAGGTGCCCAAACCCATGACAGCAGCTGATTATATTAGGACCAATTTTGAGATCCTGGCAAAATACATTCATCCCTTGGACCAGATAGAGCTGCATAAACAAACTGGGGAAATGGTATATTCCACTCTTATTGATAAGGCCATGGCAGCCCTAAGGTTGCAAGATTCTTTAAATAACACAAACACCCAATTGCAAATTGAGAAGGCCTCTTCTCAGGCCAAAGATAACAGAATAAAATCTCTGGAAGACATAATCATCAGTTTGGGTCACAACCCCAAAAATATCAAAAGCATTGAAGCACTAATTAAAAAGAAAGATGATGATATTGCTGCACTGAGAAAGCAGCTAAAATTGCCAGCCTCAAGGCATCCCCAGACTCAAGAAGTCTTGAAAGAAAATTCACAGGAAGAAATGATGGAGTTGCTCTTAAAAATGACTGAGCAACTGAGTGAAACAGAGAAAGAATTGGAACAAGCTTTACAGGAAAAGGAAGCTATCATGCAAACATCTACAGCAGAGATCACTACAGGTACCACAACAGCAAATCAACAAACAGAGCCAGCGCAGGTAAACACTTATGGTTTAAGTTCTGATGAATTGATAAAACAAATGGAAAGTTTAAAACTAAGAGTCACAGAACTTCAAACCACAAAATTGTAGTTAGAAAATTTGGAGCAGAAATATGATACGTCTAAAAAGACCGTTGCTGATAATACCAGGGAAATTAAAAGGTTGGAAAGATTGGTAAGGCTTTAGAAAAAGATCTTTCATTAGAAAAGCCTTTGACAAAAATAAATGAAATTCTTTGGGATAATATAATTGAGTTAATAAAAATTATTTGGCCCTCTGTTCAAGCAATTTTTGAAAAAAATGACTTGATTAAAGTAGCTCAGGAAGAAATAAACAAAACAAGAAATGAATTAAGGAATAGACCTGAACAAGCCAATCAACTTATACAATTTTTGAACACCCGGACTAAGCAACAGCTTTTAGAATTAGGAATTGAGGATAGGACAGGCACTATTTTGGAGATAAAAAGAGTTTTCACCAAAAGAACTTTTATGCAGAATTTGGAAAGGAAGTGCTCAGATATTTTGGAAGAAATTAATACTTTCAAAGGAAAATTTCAGGTTTTATTGGACAGTGGGATACCCAGTCCTATGCTCTCAGAGGACCAGATAATGGACCTGGAAACCTATGTCAAGAAAATAGATATCCATGCTCATAATGCAACTGCTCATTCTATCAGTTTGCCAGAAGCAACATTGCCAACAGGGAGAAATATCTATGACAGGTTGAAGAATTTATTTCATCTTGAACATGAAATAAAGTATTTATTCCCTAATCAGCCCACTTTTTACAAACTCACAGAGGCTGATGAAACATTGAGAAAACTTAAAAGAACCATAATAGCAGAAGATCAATGGTGGGATGACTTATTGGAAATTCTATGAAATTTATCTTTAGGTTGAGAATTTTATCTTTTTACTATCATGTAAAGGATAAAAAATGAATACAGGTTAAAGAGTATCAGTTGGGCAGTTGAAAGAGTGTCAGTAGAAATGAAGAGTATCAGGCAAGCTAAAGAATTACTCAAAAGGACAGCATCGAGCCCTATTATAGCACCTGCCTCCAACACATCCTCAAAAGGAGGAAACCGCACACCGGCAATTACTTTTTGTCCTATTTACGAGACCATTTGTCTCCTTTTTATTGTAACTTACTCATTAGTCACCCTAGATTATTGGCTAGGTTAGTGTGATATTTTTTCAATTATTTTTTGTATAAATAAACCCTCAAAGAGAGTGTTGAGGGTGGATTCTACTACTTTGCTGTGACATTGATGTTTTTGGAATAAAAGTGCTTTGGAGAAACTTATTTGTGGCTTGCTGGATGACTATTTGAAGCTCAGGACTTTTTGTAGGATTCATGCGTCGAATTGCAGTTCAATAAGTCTTTCTATCCTATGTTTTAAGTTTTATATCTGTTTATAATACCATTGTGTCCATTTCTGAATAATTTACATAAAAGAATAACTCAGAATTTACTTAATTGTACTCTGAGTTCAGTTGTGATTATTCTAAAATGTTTTCTTCTAGATTGGTTATAAGCAACGAATTCTTAAATGCTCTTGCTTCGCTAATTTAAACATTCTTGATTACTATAATAAAGAATTCTTCATTGCTCTTTGTTTGTAGTCATTTTCATTTCTTTCTTTTGAACATGCTGAAAGATTCTTAACTGCCTTTCATCCCTTCAAACCCATTCCATCCACTTTAAATTCTAAAAATTGTTCTCTGTTTGGCTATCTTGTCCTGCAAAGTCATCTTGTGTGTAGAATAGAAATCCAGTAAAGCCATCCTTTGACTCCATAGCCCAATGGACTGAAAATCTTCAACCTTGCCCTAAGTTGGCAGATTCCACCATTTTCAAACAAACTCTTGGATTTATAACTAGCCTTAAACTTTCTAAGAACAAAGATAAATTATAAAGAGAGAGCCCTCTCTGGATGCAGATTAGCTAGATTCTACATCTGAAGGTTGGTTTGTGGTTACCTCGGGTATACTTTCCTCTTCCACAACTTCAAGGAAAACCTGAGTGATAACAGGGGCCACTTCACAAAGACATTGTATAGGAAGGGAAAGAGCATTTTCAGGATATCATGGAGGACACTTTATTGGTAGCAAAGCAAAGATGGCAGGCTTCCACTAATAACGTCAAAAATTGGGAGCCATTTAGTTACAGAAACTTCAAAGCATTTGTTGTTCATTTTAACATGTATAGCAACATAATTCTATGGATGGGTCCTACATGGATAGGGTTCCACTACAGATGTCCTATTATATGGTACCCTCCCGAAGGCTATCACCGCATCTATGATCTACCAGAGGGTCATGTAAACCAGGCTTTTGCAAAAATCAAACAGAGACATGGTTTTAGATTATATATGGAGGAAGTCTATCATGCTTTTCCTTGACACAGTTACACCTCAACCATCTCATTGCATGAGGACATGCAGCAAGGTAAGTAAGGGAGTATGTTGGGCCATGAAAAAGGTACATTTTACCCTCATAATTAGCTCAATTTATTACTAACCTTCATATGTTTACCTTCACTTCGGAAATAAATCTAGAAGAATTCATTGTAAAATAAGGGTAAAACTAATTATCAACAAACTATGTGATTATTGGCATAAAAAAAAACTTTCATTTTTTTCATGTGCAAGAAATATAAACCAAATAATTGTTTTTCAAATGACTGAACAGTAGCGGCCAAGAAAAGGAAAATATTGTATCCTATTCATGCGAACTAGCGAAAGATGAGGATAATCACACATATTTCATAGTGCAATCTACTGGACAGCTGTGAAATCCTTAGGATATCTTGATCCTGAGGATTCGTAATTATCCGTTTTGTTTTTCCATAGGTTATAAAAGACCGATTGGTGAATTAGAACGGGAGGCTTTTTACCCGTATGTTGTAATTTTACATTATACACATTTATTCAAGACAAATTTTTCACACTCAATGATGTTGTACCTTTACTATTAAATTTAATGAAAGAGAAGTTGTTCCTTCGTAATCGTGTTCTGAATATCTTCTGGCAGATACTTCTGGAGGCTCTAGGCCTGGTCACTAGGAGCTCTACTGCTTTTATGTGTTATATTCATATTTTTCCTTTATGAAATTAATTATTTATGTATGTTGTACAATCACAGTTAATTTAATTACTACCAACATTGAGTGGTTTGTGTTTCCATTGATTTGAAGTCTTAGTTGCTTTTACTTTTCACCTGAGTGTTATACTTTCATTTACCATAGTTATTCAAGCATTTGTGAATGATTTTTGTTCATTACGAGTGACGTTATTTGGTTAATTAGTCATTGTGAATTTCAATTGCAGAGCATGAATAAGTTACTTGTTGTTCAATTACTGCAGTATTCCCTTTCTAATTAAATAGATTGCCATATATATCAATTAGTGATTTTGGTTCAAGTGTGAATTATTTAATTCTCGCAATTCAGTTTGCTTTCTGCATAGAATTAATCAGAATTAAGTTAAGTTGATTGATTGAAATTATTTCACATTTTTTTTCATAATATCTTTGATTGAACTTTGAGAATTAGATATTAATTCTTGCAACAATTTAGAATTCTTAAGCTCTGATTTCACTTACATAATATTTTTTGAGCACTCTTGAAATAAACAAACTTACCCTGGGTTGATAATTAATGTAGGTATTAAGATTTCTTTTAAATATTCATCTTAATGCACCGACATAAAGGACCCAGAAATCGTGCCCAAAGGAACAGTAAATGTGTTGAAGGGAACATCAATTTTTCCGAAGGGAACAACAATCATGCCGAAGGGAACAACGATCATGAAAGATAAACGGAACGGAAATCGTGCCCAAGGGAACATAAATTGTGTCGGAGGGAACAACAATTGTGCTGAAGGGAACAACAATTGTGCCCAAGGGAACAAAAATCGTGAGAGAGAAAGGGAACAGAAATCGTACCCAAGGGAAAAATAATTGTGCCGAAGGGAACAGCAATCGTGCCCATGGATTCTCTACCACTTCCTTTTATTATCAAAAGAAAAGGAAGAAAAAAAAAAGAGAGAGAGGGTGAAAGAAAAGAAAATAAACACATTTAATTAAATATTTAAAAGGAAACATATGTACATTATATATAGAGTATAATAAATAAAATAAAATTTATTAATATGAAGCTGCTGGGTTGCTAACCCAATCACCTAAAATCTGAAAAATAGGATTATTGCTTACCTTGTGATAAAAAGACTCCTTTGTGAGTTGTTGGTGGTAAAGGTGTAACTAATGTCCATTTACCAGAAAAGAGGTACTATATCCATCGATGGTATTCAAGGTTACAATACCATTCTTGTGGACTTCTTCGATTTCATACAACCCGAGCCACCGTGTCTGTAATTTGACTGGGAAATCGTGGAACCTGGAATCGTATAGCAACGCCCAATCTCCAATTTGAAATGATTTCTTTTTAATCAACTGATCATGCCATTTAGCTCTTTGCTGATGTATAATAGTAGTCTGTTCCAAAAAATATATAAATGCTTCATCCAACTCATTAAGTTGTTGCAGTTGTTTGGCTCACCAATATAGCATCTAGTCTGAGTTTCATCCAGCCTTAGAGTCTTTGTTCCAAAAAGTGTTTAAGACTATCATGATCAGTTTTTACCTTGAGGTTGTTAAGGTATAAAAGGTGTCTTTTTAACTCCTATTTATCTCACATTAATTATCAATCCAGGTACGATTTTTTATTTCAAGAGTGTACTCAGTCTGAGGCTGCAATTCAATCTAAGAGTAATGCTTTCCAATATGTAGTACATTGTTATAAATACAAGAGTAAACGGATGCTTGGAAATGAAATCTAACTACAATGACATGAAACTAAATGCTCTGAAATCCAATAATTCACTCAGCAATCATCATTCAAGGATGCAGTAGTAATAAATTTGTCTTTTGGCAACTAATGTAAATGAAATCAAATAAGAACAAGACAATCAATCTGAGAACGTAGGTAGCAATAACCAATGTCCTTTACAGTTGATTATCTTACACTCCACACTAAAGCAATTAAATGGAAACTGAACTAAATCACTAATGCTACTAATGAAAGTAAACTAGGCAAGCTCTCAAAAGAAAAACCAAACTCTTTGCGGGTATGAAATAAATTGTAAACTAATTAACTGAAATGAACAACAGATCTATTTTACTAGAATTGAACAGCAATAGAAATGAACAGAAAACTCTATCTAATGGAATTGAACAGAAAATTCTATTGAACAGCAAACTCTATCTAATGGATTTGAACAGCAAATTCTATTGAACAACAATCCGAAATGAACAGCAATCAGAATGGAACAAAAAATGGAATGGAACAACAACTGTAATGGAACAGCAGACGCTGAACAACGAAGCTCTGTTAAAGCATAACAAGATAAGTTATACAGGGATCAATATTCTTGTTAAATTGGAAAGGAACGGCAACACAATTCAACAATGCAACACACCAAGATTATAAAGCAATAAAACAGTAAACTATTAAACTTGAAACTGTAATGAAAATAAATGCAAACCGTCACACAACTATAATCGAAAGATAATAATACAAAAGAGCAAGTGGATCCACCAGGGCTGGGCCCTTAGCTGCTAGGGAAACACCGCTGAGCTACTCCAGAGTCAAGTGATGGAACGACAACTAAATCATGTATTAATCATGCATAACAGCGTTTACAAACAATCGCTCTCTGCTTGAATCATGAGAGTCAATGAAATTATAGAATTATAAAAGAAGTTTCAATGATAATCGTTCCGTCCGATTTCTACAGGCACTGCCTTTTATAAAAACTCAGCGGAAAATACAAGAAACAAAGATAAACTTTGAACAACGATCCCTCAAGATCGAAAGATCCTGAGGGATTCTCTCTATTTTCCTCTTTTAGATAACGCTTCATCTTCTTGTGTTGTAGCCGTGTTGTTCCTTGCCTTTCTTTAACTATGCATTCTGATTCCATCCTTCTTGTCTGGATACGGCCCTTTGCTGGAGGAACAACATTTACTCATGCTTTATCTTTTCCTTTCGAATGGTGGTTTCCCACTTCATTTGTTTCCTGTTTAGAATAAAATACAATCTTTAGCCAATTTCACAATAAACATTAATCTTTGCAATTCTATCATAATCCTTCAATATATCATCTTTCTAGAATAAAAAGAGTTATGTTTAAAGGAAAAAGATAAAGAAATACATGGTAAATTCATACCTTTTCCAATGCTCAACACACCCCCCTGCTTACCCTTTTTCATGTCCTCATGAAAACCATAGTTTACATGTAAAGCAATTAGAGAATAGGCCGCAGAGGGTTTTTCATTAAGAGGTCTAAAACCATGATTTGCAGCTAAAGCTTCAAAGATATGCCCTGTCTTTCCTTTAGGTAATTCATATTTGGCCTTATAGTCTGCTACAGGATACCAGATAGCTGCGATATCTACAACCTAGCCAATACAGGCCTTCCCTCAAGATGAGGTTACTATAGATAACTAGGCGGTTGGCAGCTAACTCAAAATTTTGTAATTGAACGGCTCTCTATCCTAAATATTCCAATTGGAAATCTTCCATCAAAGTTTAGCTGCTACCATGGCCTGGTCTCTGATGGATAGAAAATATTCTACCCCATACAGGATAACAGCTTTGTGTATGGGTCCCAATGTTTGGATCACACCCTCCTTTGTCATTAAGATTTTCTACCTAGCCCACAATTGTAATGGGTGTCTCGGTTCACCCCTAACCCAAAGGTCTAACCCATTTTCTTGGCTCTGAAAAGTGTTATAGGCCTTGAGCCATTTTAACTGGTTAACAGCAAATGAAATGAATGCTTGAAATTGGATATCGCCCACAAAAGGGTTGGGATTTGTCTCCATTTCCTCAGCTAATATAAAATTGTGCAAATAAAATTCACAAAGTAGACACTGGACTTTTACTCCATAGAGTTTGCAGCAGCTTATAAAATCACCTACAGTTTCTAATTCTATAGGTTTTCCTGCCTTAACAACCTTATTTTTTAACTGCAAATATCTTTCTAATAAAAACAAAGCATAATTTTTGGCAGGGCACCTACATGCTAGGACATTTGTGTATAAAGAATAGAGAGTATCCATCTAATTCCTGACCATTTTTAATCTATTCCTTACCTTTTCAACTTTCTCTTCTACCTTTCAACATCTGTCGAAAGCTTCTGCCTCTGATGCATTGATGTCCTTTAATTGCTACTGTAACTGTTGGTATTTATTTTTGGGAACAGTCTCTTCTTCGAGCTTTTCTCTAGCCCTCTGAGCCTGTGCGAGATCATCTTGGAGTTTTTCTATACCAGGGTCTTTTATCAAAACGTTTTTGGGTTGAAGATCTACCTGGGTTTTCTTATTACAATGTCGAGTGCCTACATTCTATGTCTCTTTGTTGGCCATACTGCTAGAGGACAGTGCCTCGGTATGAACATCTTTTTCACAGACCTGTACATTTTCAGTTTGGGCAACTGCATCCATAGAAACTGCCTATTGTTCCTTATTATCCTAAATGAATATGGGCTCAGTTTGAGTCTCCATGGCCCTTGTATTATGGGGTTCCATTTGGATGGCTGCATTCTTCATTTTCAAGGTTCTTTTAGAGACTTTCCCCTTTTTTAGTACCCTAATCCTCTTCCTGAGTTGCTTTACTAGTTTTTGGAGCTTTTTCCATTCCCTCCACAACTTCTCAAATTCATTTTTCTTCTTCTTCTTCTTGGAAGGAACAACTGTTACTTTTTATGTACTTGGTTGCTCGGCTAGGGTTTTCTCTCTAGTGGTTGTGCCTTCGCCTAGGCTTGCTTCTATGTTTTCTGTTTGGGAAAATTACTTAGTGTTCCCATGCTCCTGGCTACATTCCTCGGGGGAAGTAACCCTAGTTGGTTCTACTGTTCCCTAAGGGTTTTCTTCATCAGGCATTTCCTCGGCCGTATCTTTGTCGGTTACAGCTTGTTCCTGCAATTGGTCTATCTCAATGTTGAGGTTAAGAAGACTGTGAGGTTGTATATATTCACTCATATTGGCCAAAATTTGGGCCAATTGGTCCTCCTGCAATGGACTCTGTGGTGGACTTGCAATGGAGGTTTCGGAAGGTTCTGCTTCCTCTCCTTCATCTTCATTGGTGTGATTACTTTCTTCCTCTTCACCGGTGTGGTGACTTATTTCTTCTTCACTGGTATGGTGACTTCCTTCTTTGCATTGGGGTTGTTCATCTTCCGAAATGGGAAATTCTAAGGGTTGGCTATTGCTACCCTGAAGAATTCCTATCATTCCCCTACTTCTTCTTAACCTGGAGGACTGTCTGTGCTTTAAAGGTTCTGTTGATGTGCTAGTAAATCTTTTACGTTTTGGGGCAGGTAGGGTCGTTCCTCCATAAATTGAGAATATCAATTCTTCCCAACTAGTCTGCTGCTAGGCAAGGTTGTAACTCACTATTAATCAGATTAAACAATGGTGGCTTACCACCGTCACTATATGACGGGATTTTCTTATGCTATGGGAAGCATCATGCAATAAGAAATTTAAATATGCAGGCAAATTTACAACACATTTCTGTTTTAATACTGCTAATAACTTAAGGTGGCGTGGTCTTACCACATCCTTTCTTCCATCACATGTAATGTAGCTTTGTACTACTTTCGCCGGTTTTGTCCATGGTTCTCCCAAAGTTATCGGCTGGACTCCTTTTCCTTTGACGACCGAGATTTGCCCTTCGTCCCGAAAGATGTTCATGGCTTCTTGAAGTTTCACCTTTTTATGGGTCCATATGGGTCCTTCTGCTGGTAGATCGGATACCTCGGCGATTATTGCATCTGTTACTGCTATTTTCCTTCCTCTTACCATGGAATAACCTTCCTGCAAGTTCTGCAAAAATTCAATGGCCATCGTTTCATGAGGTTGCTGCAGTCATGTGAGGTAGGTAATCCATCCTACTGTCTCCAGAATTTCTTATGTAGCGTTGGAAACTGATAGCACATGTGGCTCACTACGTACTACTCATCCTCTCATTCTGTCTGCACATTGTTAATTCTTCACAAATACATAGAAATGGTAATGGAACATCACCTTTTGTATATCGGCACAATACCATTAAACTCTTGTTGTTTCCAATAATTTGATGAACATAGGGATTCGACCCACATGCAGGAATATTTAAAAGGCATCCGCGCCCCCCTCGAAAGATGATAGGTCGCCCTCGACCGGCAAATAGAAGAGCAGCGTACTGCACAACAATTGTACAACATGGAAAGGCATACATACTTATGATATGATCAACAAATTATCGCATTACTGAAATCGATGCATATTTTGAAATCGTAAGTAGATATGAAAATGTTTATGTAATGATTCGAAAATAAGGGAAAAGGACAGCTGATGTGAAAAAAGTACTTATGCGGTCATTATCCACATAAACCATTATGATCGATTTATAAATAAATTTCATGCATAAGAGGTTCCGAACAAAGGGTTTAGGAGCATACTCTCATTTGATATTAGATAAAGATATAAGAAAAGAGTTTATCATTACTATTGATTTGTGAAAAATATGACTCCAATACCATCAGTAGAGCTCTGTTGCCCACAGGTGTCTATAACCTTGACAAAGTTTCTTTCTCACCCTTGGAACCATTATCCTTTATTTATGCCTAGGGAAGTGTTGTGTGATGTCATGATGGGGGCCACTGTGTTGGATTGGGAACTAGATGAATCACAATGCCATTCACTAGGAAGGAGTGAAAGGTG